>MUAA02000129.1:600000-1150096 GCA_014180765.2 Marchantia paleacea
ATATCGACGGATGGCTTCGTATTCTAGGAGTGTCGGTAGGGTGCGAGGATTTTGTTTCACGCTACCTTGATGTTGCATTGGCCGGGATGTTTTGCATGTAGACGACCTTCCTCTACTAGGGGATCCGCGAGGTGGCGTTTGGTATACTATCATCTAGTATTGCTCGTCGACCCACCTATCTTCTTCGCACTGTTCCTCCTTCACCTACATTCATATCACGTTTGGTACCTTTTGATAGGAGGATCATGGGCGTCTTTGGTGGCATCATCGGACCCGGGGACATTCGAGTGTGTGGCGGAGATTTGGCAAGGAGGCAGACATCTTTGTCAATCTCGTGTGGAGGGGTAGGCTTATTATCGATGGAGGAGGCGGCACTGCGGCATTCTTGGCGAGTTGGGCACTTGTTGCACCTTTGTTATCTTCTCGATTTGTGATCGCAGATAGACCTATTTTGGAGATATATACGAGGGAAGGCGATACGGGATCATTTCCCTTATAGGTATTATTACGACATACGAGAGACGCTTTTACTGCGGGAGGTGCGACATGAGTCCCATCTTTTTTTCCTCTTTACTACCAATTGGACTAGGGGTCTACAGTCTATCTTGATGGACCGAGCAGGTTTCGGGAGGCTCTACATTCACTCTTAGTGGATCCGACCATCCCTCGTACTACTAGAGCTCGTCTACTTATTTCTTGCTCGGGCAAGTGCGAGGCTCGTGGATCTTGGCTCGACCATGCATCGGGGCTTTCCGACTCGCACCGGCCTACTTTCTCCACGGCGATGAGGTTCCGTCTTGGTTTTGGTCCATCCATCTACATCTTCATTACTCACATGTGAGTGTGGTATCACTTTAGATGCGGCCCGGTGTTCATATGACTCATTGTCCATTCGGAGGCGGAGAGGATAGCTACCCATGATGCCATTAGGGATGTGGTGTTTGTTATGGCACGGGAGGGTGGATACCTCACATGGAGAGAGCGTTGGTATGCCTTGCGGTCGACTAGGGTTAGGGCAGACGCATTTGGTTCGGGAGGACCAGGGTCACTTTGTGGGCGATGTGGTGGTTACCGATCCTACTAGAGAGCGATTTCAAAGGGGTGATCACCCATCCTCCAAGATGGGCGGCGAGTGGAGCGGCGGCGATAAAGGTCTCAAGTATAGAGGTATGCGAGAGGTCACCTCTTTGTTCCTCTAGCTTTGGAGTTATATGGAGCTATGGACACCGACTTCGACATGTTTGTGAGGGAGTGCGCGAGAGCCTACCATACTAGGCGACATGGGGTATCACTCTCTTTAGCTTACTGTATAGCCTATTTTAGGCAACGTGTTTCCATTGCTCTACAGAGAGCACTAGCTGGGGCAATCCATAGGAGAGCAATCACGTTACTGATGCTTCTTCGGATGCTCTGTTGTTTGTAGACTTTTTGACTTGGATAGTTCATATATCCTAGGTGCTTCAGGACATATTTCCCAGTGTGATACTATTGGGGCCTAGCCCCATGTTACCAGTTTGGTTCCTTCCTTGTACGATTTGATGGGGTCTTCCCATCCTTTTTGTTATTTTACTTCGTCATTCACCATATTTGCAAGGAAGAACAATGTATAGGAGAAAGACCTTCGGATGTGACCCGAAGACGTCTCCTTCTGAGTCCACATCAGTCAGCGGTGGTTGACTCTGACCGGCAACGTCGTGGCGTACACCTTACTTATTCTGCAAGTGTGATGATTCGACTGTTCTGTTCAATTTCACAACGCTTCGGGTCGATCGGAACACGGTAAAACTTCGGTCCGTGCATCAGATTGCATCGCAAGCCTCGACTTGCTTCTCTCCTGCTGCAATACTGCAGTTCTAATCGAAAGCTCATAGGAAGCAGATCATGGCAATGGATACCCCGATGTCAGTTTCAGGACCCGAGGTTGAGTTTTTGAAAACTGTGGTCGTCAGCAAAGTTGCACCGAGCTTCATCACGGAGCATCCCGAATTCATTTATCCATGTGTCTACGACATGTGCGTTTTGGATACTTACATACCCATTCTTAGTCAGTACCAATTAGACAATGCTCTTCCCTCGGCGTTCTCGGACTTCGTCCGCAACGTGAAAGACTCTTTGAGCAAGGTTCTGAGTTTGTATTATCCCATGGCGGGGAAGTGGGTTGTAGCAGAAGATTTGAACATTCGGAAACTGCTCTGCAGCGATGAAGGACCAGTGTTTGTGGAGGCGACTGTTGACGACGAGATGGATAAATATTTTGACTTCACCGACGACTTAAAACCTCCTACGGAGCTTTTCGGAGAATTTGCTATCCCAGGATTCAATGTTGAAGATTCGCACAAGATGCCGCTGAACAAAGAGTGGCCCAGTTTGATTATTCAGGTTAGTCGAATCCAACCTCATACTACCAGCGAGCTGATTGCTGTTCCCTGCTGGCTGTCGAATTAGACGCATTCAGGTCGCATCCACGTTGATACTTCAAATTTTCGATCTCGAGGCGAAGTTGCAGATGTGAAAATTCTGGCATTTCTTACGTAATATATCAATGTGCAGGGGACAGGCTTCAAGTGTGGGGGAGTTGCCCTTGTCGTAGCCTATAACCACATGCTCGTGGATGGGTTTGGCTTCGATCGCTTTTTGAAGGCTTGGTCAGAAATTGCAGCCACCGGGCACACGTCCATGAAGCCCATTTTCGATCGATCCTCGTTACCCTCATTATTCGACAGAGCGCAAATGCACGGTTTAAGTACGGACATGAAGAACGTGGACGATGTGCTGTCAAACATGTTTAGGAGTTGTCCTTCATCACGCGGGAACCCCAATATTACATATCGATCGGTAAGTAAGTTGTATGACATCAAGCCGGACGCGGTTGAGAGGGTGCGACAGAAGGCGAAGGAAGGTCATGCCTCGGAGAGCCTGGAGCTGCCACAACGATTCACAAATTTTGAATGCATCTCGACTCAGATATGGCGATGCTTCTCGAGGCTACCCAGTGGCCATGAACACATGACGATCAAGGATATGGTATTTTTAAACTTTCCGGTGGAAGGAAGGAAGCGAATGTGCAATCCACCACTAACAGAAGATTTTGTTGGTAACATGATTCTGATAGTCGCTCCTCCGGCAATGACGGGCCCTGAATTATGCGAGAAGTCCTATGCTTTTGCAGCATGCAAAGTCCATGAAACTATCCTCAGCCTGAACGTCGAAACAGCTGCGGTAATATTCAATGAGCAGCAAAAGGCAATGGACCGATGGACATCCACCACTCATGAACATCTGCAGAAGACACAGTCCGAGAAAACCGATAGTTGCCCGATGGGTCTTCAAACTGGACTGTCTTCATGGATTCGATTTGTCAACTTCTACAATATGGACTTTGGATTTGGCATCCCGTTTCGCGTCACCCCATGTTTTTTCCACACAATTCCGGAATTTCCATTGGCTTTTCTTCTGCCTCCTCGTCCCCAGTCCGCAGATGTTGCTTCTCTGTTACTTCGTTTAAGTCCCAAGATGTCTGAGTTGCTTCTTCAAGATCCTGAGTTCCTAGATGTGGTCTCGTGATGCCGGTCTTATTCGTAGACATGTAGTAGATTTCCTAAGCAACTTAGGAGTCTCGTAAGAATGTCGGCAACCAGTGGGTATCTTCCCTGGTATAGTTCCGCGCATGTATTCCCATACCTACTGTTTGTGATAGGCAAAATCAACTAAAATTCACAGTTGATCTTTATTGATTTGAACGGAAGAGAGCGTTTCAAATATGTGCAGCAATTTATATGAACTGGTATAGCACACGCACATAAAGAATTTATGAGACAGGAACGTCCCAATGGTAGGTACCTACTCACGATTTATCCACTCGATATATGGCACATAAAGATGTTTGACAAAAAGATGCACAAATTCATAATATTCATCAGAGAAAGCCGACTGAATTGAAGAAAACTAAACTGGAGAATATGTGATGATAATAAAACTATTCAACAAACATATCCCCATAACTCAAATTTTGTACAGTATGGCGGAAAAAGAACTCATCAGTGTCCAACTGGCAGAAATAATGATTACAAAATACTGGTGATGGAATAGAACATAGTGAGTGTAGGTGATTATATATGTTTACTACTAAAACTCTTATCATACCATAATGTTGGTTTTGTGCCAAGTATTCTATAGGTTTGTATTAATAAAAAAAATTAGATTTGTAAAAATTTTGTATAGTTTTTTATTTAATCATTAGTCATACATAAATAATTATGATTTCATCATAATTTAAATGATCAAATTAAATCTCAAAAAAAGAATAAGATCAAAATTAGAATACTTTAAAGAATTAATATTTTTTTGTGATGAATATCCATTAAAAAAACTATTTATCTAACAATAATAAAATGTACATAATATTTATGCATATAATATGGAAAAAATATTGTATTGGATATAGATAAATTTATATATAAATATTTACTTAAAATCATTTTGGAAGTAAATATTTAAAATAAACCAAATATTCAATGGTAAATGCTTTTTTTCTGACACTTATTATTTATTTCAATAAATTATAAATTTACAACAAGGATTTCGTAATAACCTTGTTGACAATTATATAGATTAATATTTAAAATTTTCAAGGTGATTCTACATTCCATTTTCAATTAATTAATGATTTTAAATCAAATTTGGAAAGTATATACATATAAATGTCACAAGACATCCACATATACAAACATGCTTAATAAGAATATTTATATTAAAATAAAGAATAATTCTGAAGCAACGAAAATATTGATAGGTTGATTTCAAATATTATAATATATAAGAGATTATTCAAGTAATAATTATTAAGATTTAACGATAATACTAAAATCAAGCTATTAATTTTCATATATTTTAATCTTCAATTTCTATTATTTCTCTATTATTTTATTTTTAATTTAAAAATTTCTATTTCAAATAAATTATAACTTAAATTTTATAAATTTTATACTTTCACTAGTCATTGATTGTCAACATTTAACAAATATGATATTTATAAACCCATATCAAGAAAAATTATCAAAAAAGTATGACATCACATATTGTATGATGCTCTAGGCGTCTGGATTATATTTTCAATGTGGTAATTTCCATCCAATGAGGAGAAAATTTATTTGTAATGAATATGAACCCTAAATAAACACAAAGATAGATCACACAAAGTAAAATAACAAAAAGAATGGGAAGAGACCAATAAGTCATACAAGGATGAAACCAAACGTGTAACATGGGGCTAGGTCCCAATAGCATCACATTGGGAAATATGTCATATTGCACCTAAGATATCCCAACTATCTAGGTCAAATGATCTACAAACAACATGAACATCCGAAGAAGCATCAACTAACGTGATTGCTCTCCTATGGATTGCATCAACGAGTGTTCTCTATAGAACAATGGAAGCACATTGGCTAAAATTGACTATGTAATAAGCTAAAAAGAGTGATACCCTTTGCCGCCTTGTATGGTAGGCTATTGTGCACTCCCTCACAAAGAGTTGAAGTCAGTGTCCATAGCTCCATATAACTCCAAAGTAGAGGAATAAAGAGGTGACCTCTCTGCATATCCCTATACTTGAAGACCTTTGTAGGAGCGTAGTTCTTAGGATAAGTAGGATTTTTTTTTATTTTTGTGAATAAAGAGTTATATTCGGGTTCTCTTGAAGGTATTCGTCCAAACTTCTGGTGCAATCAATGAACATATTCTATCACATGGGTATCTTGACTTGGATCAGTTTTCATTGGTTGGACTTGGTGAAGACCTTTAAATCTAGAGGCGAGATTGACTTGATACACTAAATTCAATTGGAGGATAGTTGGGCTTCTAGAAGATCCAAGTGGACCAAGTGCATGTTGTCATGTATCCTTTTCATTGGGATTTGTGATCTCTATCTTGATTAAACTTGCTAAGAGAAAGTTACATGATGATTATTTATAGTTTCTAGGGTAAGATTCTAAATAGTATAAATAGAGAGGTTGAGAAGCACCTCTCAAGTTAGATTTGGGGAGAAGTTAATTTTGTTATCTTAGTTTTGGAGAGACCTTGTTTTGGAAATTTTGGTTCTTGGAGAAGTCATGTTTGGGTTGAAGACTTTGATCATCAAAGTATACCTTCCTTTTGAGTGATATTTTACTCTTTGTGAGAATTTGCATAATGGAGTTTGAAATTTGACAGTTTGTGGAAGAATGTGCATTAGGGTCATGGTAATCGGGTTGGAACAAGTGCTTCTAGATTCATGATGAGCTTCCAAAAAACCATCAGAGGTAAACCTTAGCTGTGGTGGTCCTGGTATTGCTGGAGTTGAACGAGATGGGGCCGATGTATATGCCAGGGTGGGACGCTCAAGCAGACGGGTATATGGAGTTGATTCAGATGATGAACCGTCTGGCATTGGAGAAGGAAGATCAATCCATCACAGTGAGAGAGTTAACGGAGAATGTGGACAAGTTGTCCAAAGAGAAGGCTGAGATGAAGAAGAAGGTTCAAGAGGCGAAGAAAGCCTACGAAGAGATCTGCCGTATTCGGGGTGCGGAGATCCACTTTGTGGAGAAAGAGAATGCCCATCTTCGGGAGACAGTCCAAGACTTGAAGAGAAGACTGATTCAGGTGGATGTGGAGGCACCGGCGAAGTTGGAGACCCTCGCTAACAGATGTACGCAGCATGTTCACACGGTGTGATCTAGTTGAAGTGCAGCAGTTAGAGCAGTTGGTGACAACGATGGAGAATCCTGGAGATTCAAAGGATCGACGTAAGGAGATGTACAAGGCACTGGGTCGAGATTTCAGGGAAGCCATGGCTCTTGATCGACAGGAGATTGCTGCAAATGTACATGAGATGCAGTTAGGAATCGACGCATTCACGCAAGCAGTGGAGGTGCGATTGAACGGCTTAGATCAGAGTAAAAGACTTAAGAGGTAGCGATCTGTGTAGGAGACGGTTAGCTTGGTAGTTAGGAGTAGGAGTTAGAACATTCATTATAAATAGTCGTAGGAAGTAAAGTGATGGATCTTTCATCTTTGCAAGTGTTCAAGTTGTTGCATTGCGAATTGTAGTCAGGGTAGAACGAGCAATCGAAGAGCTGGTGGCTGTTGGCTGACCTTGTGACGACTGAGGCGTGTATCCGTGAAGTTACCCGGATATTCGTCCACGAACTGAGCCGGTCTGTAGCATTAGAAGTACTCTAGAGGGTGTTTCGCCGAGACGCAAACTTGTAATGAGAGAGATCCCCATTCCGAAGTAAAGCAAATTGCTGAACTCTATTGGCTGTGTTTGTGGAATTGATGATGTGATGGGTTTGTGAAGGAATTGAATCTGAATCGATTGACTTCTTTGTGAACACTCTTCAGACTTTGCAGTCCAGAGTTGGAAAGATGTCTAAATACTTATTTCCCTTCTTCGCTAGTACAGTTTGATCCCTCATTCCCTTGGGAACGAATCAATCTATATGAATTCGGACTGAGTAGTACTTACCGTGCTATTACAACCTTGATTGTTACCACTCCACTAGTCGCCCTTCCTGGAGGATGGGTAATCACCCCCTCTGAAACTGTGTCGCGAGTAGGATTAGTAATCACCACATTTGTCATAGTAAATTGATCATCCCAAACCAAGTATAGGTCTGGTCTAACCCTAGTCGACTACAAGGCATACCAACGCTCCCTTCATGTGAGGTATCTGCTCTCTCTTGCCATAGCAAATACCACATCCCTAATGACATCATGGGTAACTAACCTCTACCCTCCGAATGGACAACGAGTCATATGAACACATGTTACATCTAAAGAGATATCATATTCATATGTGAGTAATGAAGATATAGATGGATGGACCAAGTCAAGACGGAACCTTGCCTTGTAGAGAAAGTAGCTGGTGCGAGTAGGAAAGCCCTGATGCATGGTCGAGCCAAGATCCACGAGCATGCACTCTTGCCGGAGCAAGAGCTTAGATGACCCCTAGTAGTACGAGGAATGACTAGATCCACTAAGAGTGAATGTTCATGAGATAATGTATTATTATTTATGTTTCTTGTGATTGATAAACATCCATCTTTGCTTCATGTTTGTGCACCATATTTTTCTATGTTGATGCTTTGTTGTTTGGAGTGTTAATATTCCTTTGTGATGCCGATAGTGAGGTTGGATTTATGGATCAATTAGACTATCCATGATTCTCCTTAGTGAGATAAGAGTTGCAGACCTGTAGAATGGATGAGTGCTTGTGGTGATGGCAGGTTTTAGGTTGCTATTGTGTTAGCACCTTGTTATGCCTTGGGTACCTTATGTTGCAATTTCTAGTTCCACTTGGGGATCAGTTACTATACAATAACAAAGATGCTACACTGATATCACAATGGAGTACTCTAGAGATTTTGAAGTAAAGCCTGATCAAGTTAGCAATGGATGCAACTATAGTGTGATTCGGTACCAATTTTGACTTTTGGGTTCACATAAGGCTTTGATTTGGTGTTAGAAAATGACAGAGCTAAGCTTGCTTATATCTTGGAGTGTGTCACCACATGGTTATTGTGGGACATGGATGATATCTATAGGGCCTAGACAATATTGATAATTGGTAATATTGAGTTGAATGATTTCATACAAGAGTTTAACTCATGGTGTGATTTACAACAAATGTTGAAGTGGAGGCACCCGCCAGATTGGAGACTCTTGCCAATAGATGTGCCCAGAATTTGTTCGCTCGGTGAAACGACGTAGAGGTGCAACGATTGGAGCAGTTGGTGACAACTATTGAAAATCTTATGGATACGTAGGAGAGGAGAAAAGAGATATACAAAGCCTTGGGCATGGAGTTTTGTGAAGCCATGAGCCTTTGCCGATAGGAAATCGCTCTAAACATTCAAGAGTTGCAAGTAGGAATCACACGTTCATTTGGGAGATGGAGGCACAATCAAGCAGAGTAGATAGCTTCAGAAGAGTTAGAAGAGAGCGATCTGTGTAAGCAACAATTAGAAATAAACATCATATTTATGTATAAATAGAAATATGACTAGAAAGGGGATATCTTTTTTCTTGCAAGTGTTCATTGTTGAACTGAAATCGTAATCATGATAGAACGAGAATTTGCAAAGCTAGTATGGTCTGCGTGCAATCAACCTAGACTGGAGACGAATACCTGCAAAGTTACCCAAGTATTTATCCATGAGTTGTTGCTACGTTGGATCATCCAAGAGTACTTCCTCGAGCATCTCGCCTTGACTGTAGCTTGTACAGGAAAAGATTCCCATCTTTAATGAAAAATCTGTTGAGTCATTCTTGTACGGATTATGATGAGAAAGATATTTTGAATTGATGGGAATGGGAAATGTGTAGAATAGAAAGCTGCCAATTTCTATTTGCATTACTCTTCAGACTCTGCAGTCCATAGTAGTTAAATAAGATTAACTACACCCTTTTCCCTTCCTTTTGGTCTTTCGGATACCTCATTCCCTTGAGAACGAACCAAATTATACTAACTCTAATAATATAATACACACCCATGTTATTACAACTCTTCACCATAATTTCCAACAATAAAATTCCTTCACATTCTATCCGTAAATCATTATAATTTCTACATATGTGTTGAACGGAACTAGTGTGTGTGATTCGCGATTCAAATCCATCCAACATTTAATATAAAATGTTAATGGTACAATCCCATGTTTCTCCATATTTGATAATCAGAAGTATCATTGATACTAGTGACACATCACTCGAGCTATAAAATCTGCACCCTAATTGGTCACAAGCTACACTCTAAAAACATGTTTCTCCATGAATCCAATATAAAAGCTGAACAAGTTGGGAAATGGAAAGTTTAGTAGAAGGTTTCCCTCTTGCACATTCATATCTGTAGCCCACAATTTTCCCTTTACCCCTTACTTTATATGTAATATGGTGATATTTGCGAGCTTCTATACAACTCTTAAGAACATAAAGTTATCATCGCTATCTTGCTATTCCAAGAGGGGTAATCCACACTCAAGGAAAGAGCAAGTTACTTCTGATACCATTGTTACAAGGAAGTGAGGAGAGATCATTCGAGATCAAGAATTCTGAAATTGAGAGATAACTTCAATGGTTTCTCTCTCTCCATCTATAGACTTCAAAAAGGTATAATATAGATAAGGTCCCACAACCAACATCCATCCAATTCCTTGTGGATCGATGACATGGCAAACATCACTATGAGCACACGGATTGCTAATGTGTAATGCCAATTAACACACTAGAAACACAATCTAATGAGCACATGGTTTGTTGATGTGACATCTTTAAATAGTCCACTAATAGTCAACTCAAGACTATCTATGTCCATCTTTCGTAACCTCTATTTTAATTCTCATTAACTAAAGATACTTAAAATCATCCCCTAACTGGAAATTATATACCTCTAACACCACGTACTCATCTAGTCCATTAACATGATATGCACTTTGGGGGGCTAAGATCAAGAAGCCGGGTGCTACAATGCCCCCATTTGTCTGCAATCCATACCAGGTAATGGTCAAACTTGCTTACCTGCTAATCACATCAAGGACATCTGCACTGCCCAGTGGGCATCCCATTGAGAGGAGGTGTCAAACAAGACATATATTATCCTCTCAAACTAGAATCACGAATCAAAATATAAGTTACTCCACTAGCTTATTCATATTATATACATCTCATGCATGTCAGCACGACTACCATGCTTGGATCCATAATACCATAAATGTTTGAAAGATGACATGACACCCAATTACACATATGATCCTTCCAATTCACACCATCATGACGCTTGAATGTCAGGAAGCAATGTGTGTCCATTGAAAGGAGATCGTAGAAGAAGTGAGGGAGTTGCAGATGAGCGTAAATGCATTTGCATGGAAGTTGGAGGTGCCATCAAATGGTGTGAATATTTCCCAAAGAAATAACAGGGTGCAATCCATGTAGTTAGCAATTCGGATAGGACATTAGGATTGTATATAAATATGACCAATGAAGTTAGATGGATATCTTTTATTAGCAAAAATTATGATAGGAATTATTCCTAAATAGTCATGGTAGAACAAAATGTCTCAAAGCCGGATGGAGATCACTATGGTCTACTTGAATGGTGTCCAAATTCATTTGAAGATAACCAAGAATTTGACTCATGCGCATGGTCATCGAATGTCACTCCAGAAAAAATTCTCATAGAATTCTATGAGATTGCATTTAATGTACATTTGACTCTTGTAATTGGGATCACCCAATTCATTAAAGAAATTCTCTTTTGAAGTATTATTGCATTTGATTTAACTCATAGGATTACATGATATGGTTGAACTCTTAAGACTATGAATGTCCATAGTTTCCTAAAGAAGTTTAAACTCACATATTCATCACCTTGTATTCGTTAACAACCCATTCCCTTGGGAATAAATCTAAATCACCCTAATTGTCATTCCTTTGTGTAACTTGTCTATTAATGCCTATCTTCCCATATGAACAACATACTGCTCTGTAAAACTCGATACCGCTCCTTGGCACTCAAAACGTCCCCCAAAGTACATGTACAAAGATACTCTAACACATCATATCATCATGATTATCTCGACTTACCATCAAAAAATCCTTAATCTCAACGTCCAAGGATAACATATCCACTCTTTGACCCAAAAGAGATATCACATAACTCTCATGCATCAACATACTCAAAAAGGCATGAATGCCAATCCGGCACCATCTCCTCATCAGTATTACCGTGCCATCGAGCCACACTTTTCTACTTGATTTGTACATGATTTTTGATTTAACCCATCCGCATCGTGGTTCACCACTCCATGTTTGTGTACAAAAGTGAAATCATACTTTTGTAAGATAAGAGTCATTTGTGCAAGCTTTCATGTAAGCTTGTCTGATTCCATCAACCATTTCAATGGTTGATGATTAGTGATGACAATGAAGGAGTTTCCAAACAAATAACATCTTAAATGTGCCACCGTCCAAACAAATATCAAACATTCTCCTTCATAAAACTATACTTTGACTCTTTAACATTGTTGGAACAACTTGCATATGCTACTACAAACTCCTTCCCGTCATCATCATATTGGATAAGCATTGCTATGTAAGACCCATGGTTGTACATATAAGATAAAATATGAGTATATATAAAGTGTGACAAAGTTTATGTTAATCATGACTAAGTTTAACTAGTTATGATTAAGTTGAAGAAAAATATAGAATAGCTTCTGATGTAGTAAATGAGAAGAATTATTTTTTTATTTAGTAGGAATCAAGAATCAGATTTTATCACATGGGTATTTTGATTTTTCAAAAGGGCTACGCACAATAGCATGGAGTGGACTACGAAGAGACGTTTAGTCCAGTTGCCAAGATGGTAACGATTTGTACGGTGGTTACTATTGTTGTCAACAAGGGATGGCGAATGCATCAAATGGACTTTAAGAACGCCTTTCTCAATGGAGATCTCGGCGAGGAAGTTTACATATAACAACCACCTGGTTACGAAGATCCGAAGTTTCTTTTTCTCGTTTGTAAGTTAAGGAAATCCCTCTATGGTTTGAAACAGGCTCCGAGATCATGGTATGAGAAGATCAATTCCTTTCTCATATCTCTTGGATTTGTAGTCTGTCATTCCGACTCATCGCTATACTGCATGAGATCAGGAGTTCATGTAGTGATGATTTCCATCTACGTAGATGATCTTATTGTCACTGGGAACCATGAGGAGATGATTTCCCGCATCAAGAGTATCTTATGTTCCGAATTTGAGATACTTAGGGTATCTTAAATTCTTTCTTGGTGTGAGTTTATTACAAAGGGCAAGGATATGTGGCTAATACAACGCCAATATGCTTTAGATAAGCTTAAGGAGTTCAAGATGTCTGATTGTAAACCAATAGACACTCCTCTCCAACAAGGTCTAAAGCTAGAGTTAGACGATGGAGAGTTACTTGCAGATCCCCGCCTGTACAGACAGATGGTTGGGAGTTTGATTTATCTTACTATTACTAGACCGGATTTGAGCTATGTTGTTGGTCTAGTCAGTCAAATTCTGCATGCTCCACGGGTACCGCATATGATGACGGTCAAGCGGATTCTCCGCTATGTGAAGTCCACACTTCATTTTGGACTTCGATACAGATTTGGAGGTGAGATGAACCTGCATGGCTACACCGATGCTGATTGGGCAGGAGATATTTCTGACAGTAGATCCACGTCTGCATATGCATTTGGACTTGGGAGTGCGGCTGTGAGTTGGGCTTTTAAAAAACAACTGACTATGGCACTGTCTTCCACAGAGGTAGAGTATCATGGTGCTATGAATGCCACTTGTGAAGCAGTTTGGTTTTGTTACTTGTTTTCTGATATTGGAGTAGATTATCCTAGTCGTACAGTTATCCTAGCTTATAACATTAGCAACATGATGTTAGCTAACAATCCTATTTTTCATGCTAGGACAAAGCACATTGAGGTGCACTATCACTTTGTTAGGGAGAAGTTCCTTTCAGGTGTAGTAGATCTTAGATATATACATACGAGGAGATCGGGTTGCGGATATCTTCACCAAAGCTTTACCTAGAGAGTCGTTTGCTACATTTCGACATTGTCTAGGAGTTCAGGATGTACAATTGAGCTTGAAGGGGAGTGTTAATATCCCAAGCTCATCGAGTTGATATAGGTCGATCCGTGCCTGATGACTACATGCCGTAGATCTAGGGTTGTTATGTACCGATGATACATATCTGTTTAGGGCTAACCCGAGATTAGGGTTTCCTGTACTCCCCCTATATATACAGGGAAAGGCAAAGCCTTCCTCATCTCATTCATGTACACTCTCTCTTTTCCCTTTGGTGTGCTCTCCTCTTCTTGGAGTGATTCCTGAAAAGTCGGTTTCTCAACATATACGTGTGGAGCGGTCTCAACAATTGCAAAAGAAGTATCATGATAATCGACTTTGGGCGATGAAGTTGAAGATTTTCAAAAAAGGTGATTGGATAATGCTTTACGACTCCATTAGATATAAGAGAGCTAGAAAGAAATTCCTTCCAAAGTACTTTGGTCCTTTCATAGTTCACAAAGTGTGGGAAAACTTTACTATAATAACAAGGTTCCATAAATGGTTGCCAAAGTTAATATAATATGCAATTCGTTCCCATGAGATCATAGGGATAGTTCGCATTTAAAAGTGAGTATGTGAGTTTACGCATCTTTCTCTAACTCTAGATGATCACGGTCCGAAGAGGGTCACCAAATATGACACCAACTGTGCACAATTCAACCAAATACACACCAAGCAGCCATCACTTGAATAATCCGTTCCAAGCCATAAAAAGACTAAACAACGTAGAGTTACTACTCTCAACTTCTCCCCCATTGCTTGCACACTCCTAGTAAAGATCTCTCCCCAGTTTACCTTGATCAAGTCTCCCACGAAGCCCTCTACTATCCTCACCTTATGCATATTTATATAGATGGTACTCTATAGTGAAAATAACTTATTTAGTAAGTACATGATCTTCCTCATAAAGTCTTCTTTGATGAAGTCAATCTTGAATCCATTCGTTCCTTTCCATCCCTCACGGTTGAACCATTTGGACTTGTTAAAATTAAACCTTGTATGCATCACCGACCCTTTCCAGTTAATATCGTCCTTCTTCTTAGTGTAGTCTCTCCCTAAGACTTCAACCCACAAGATGGCATCCCACAAATCGGGATGTAATCTCAATTCAATTGGATTTGTAACCTTCTTTGCTCGAACTTTCTCACAGAGCGCCGGGCATACATAGTTTCATTGCTAGACTAAGAATGTCATGACTAAGTTATTTCATCTTACTAATTTCACCTAGAGTCTTTGAAGCACAAAGTGGATTTGGCTCGATTCTAATCTCTCTTTTATGCTATGGCTATGATCGAAGTATCCTTGTGGATATTTTGAGAATAAAAAAGATTATTGTGGTGCACTTGTGTTGGTGTATGATGATCTATGTATTGTGATGTTTGATGAAAAAATGATGTATGTTGTGATGAAATATGTATGTGCACGATATGGATTTTCATGGACTTTTTAGCAAAAGCTTGATACACATCACAACTCTTGCAAAATTCCACACAATCCTTGAAAATACCCTTCCATTGATAACATGCATCTAGGATCTTAAATGCAATTAACTTGCCTCTAAAATGTCCTACGTATATTAGTGAAACTACTTCATGAGCTGAATTGACTCCTCCCTTCCAACAGCTCTTCTAAGTAATCCATCAGCTCTTTCAAGACACAACATGTTCTCCATGATGGTATAAGATATACATCTCTTCATCAATACATTCCTCTCCCATGATTGCATATATTGGATAAACTCTTCTTCCAAGATGAAATCCCATGTCTCCTTGTACTCCTCCGGTACCTTTGTCCTTGTGTCCATCATCAACATATCCTCATTTGGAAATTTATAAATCACTATTTGATTTCCTTCTTCATCATATACATCAAATCACTATTGACATGTTTCTTACCGGATCAATCCTCAATGATGTAATCAAACTCCGCCTCAATATTAGACTTGTTAAAGATGTACTTCAAAGTCGTATGATATGTAATAATAGTGAATTTTCCTCCCAAGAGATAGTGCCAAAACTTCTTAAGTGAAAATATCAAAACTTGTAACACTACATGCAATAATTCTGAAATGGCTTTTAAGATGAGATGTCTTCTCAAGATCTCTCCTTGCTTTATATACTATATGACTAAGATTAAGATAGTACAAAATCCAAACTATGTCACATGGCTAACATGCATAGGTTGCATGTTTTATCATCTTATTCTAAACAATTCCTAAAAGACATATATCATCCTATCCAATCCATCAATGCATGGTAGCCATCTTGTAGTGTATCCATATAAGCCAAAGTTTACTTTGGCTTATATGGATACATGACGAGATGGATCATTTTTTAGATCATGCATACCATTATCTTGTCATTTAGTGATCTAGTGATCAATCTAAGGTTTTGTTAAACTAATAATAGCTAATCAAGATTGCTTACAAACCTCCTCCCATTTAAGACGCAATGTTTTTATTGTGAGAAGACTCAAAAGTCTTTACAAGTATCTTGACATTTGTAAGATTTGCTAAAGGTTTTTTAGTAGCTTATTAAAGTGGATAATCTTTCCACTAAATTAGATATTTCACTTTTGGATTTTGACCTCTACTGTGTTTCTTAAGAATACTTTCTACCTCATATTCCTCTATGACATCAATCATCGCTAGTAAAGGAGATGATTGATGTGGATTGCCAAAGTAAGAAGATCATGAAATATACTTTCATAAGAAAGACACATGAAAAACATGATATATTTATATGTGTGTTGCCAACTCTAACTTGTACGCAACTACTCCAATTTGTTGAACGATCAAGAAGTTTAATAATCATGGACTTAACTTTCAAATCCATGTTAATGCCATATTGGTAATAGATAACCATGCATTATCTTCTTTTTGAAACTCCACATATCCTCAATAAACATCAACTTACTATTTTTGATGAATCTTGGCAATGGCTACTTTTTGCTTTTTCTGATGCCCTCCTGGTTGGACTTGTGCCACAAACTTGTTCACAACTTTGATAAGGTTGATGGTTTCAGCATGTGACCCACTCTAGCCAAGCTAGATGATGTGATAGAATGCTCTCCATACATAAGGAACAAAGGGTTAACCTTTGTGGATGCATTGATTGAGTTATTATTAGCAAACTTAATCAAGGGTAAAAGCGCATCACAACCTTCTTGCTTTTCTCCACAGTGAAAGCTCTAAGCATCTCCTTAATACTTTTTTTTTCTCTTTTGGTTTGTTCACTTGTTTGAGGATGATAACCTATGGAAATTGCTAGTTTTGTTTGAATAGTCCAAATAAGGATTTCCAAAACATGTAAGTAAACTGAGTGTCCCTATAATTGATGAGAACTTTTTGCTAAACCATGTTTAGCAAAAACTGCATCTATATAAATGGAAGGAAATTCTGGTGCAATAATTATTTTTGTTGTGGGCCTAACATAGATCATCTTGATAGTTTATCCATAAAAATGACTATCAAATCATAATTAGTAGATGTCATTGGTAACTCACATATAATGTGCATACTGACATGCTCCCATATTTTGCTTGGTGTTGGTAGAGGTTGTCGTAGACATGTTGGTTTCTGATTGCTAGCCTTGTTTTGTTGACATGCCAACAATTTCATACATAACTGGTGATGTCTTCTCTTAGTCTTGGCCAAAAGTATACCCTCTAGATGCCTTCAATGGTCTTCTCCACTCCTACATGACTAGCCATGCTAAATCATGTGATTTTGCTAACATTGTTGTATGGAGAGCAACATCTGAAGGTATCCAAATCTGTCCCTTATAGAAAACCAATCCCCATCTAACTGTGTTTTACACTTCTTAAGACCTTGTGCAATCTCCTCATCCTCCTTGGTAGCTAAGTTCAAGTTCTCTCACCATTCAGACTGAATTTTCATCTCATTGATTAATGCATTGCATTCATGTCAATGTATCCGCAAGCTGCTTCCTCCCCTTCACATACATAATCTTTATATTGAAACATTGTAGCTATTCAGCCCAACAAATATTTAATTTTGAAAGATCCTTCTGATTTTCTAAATAAAACAAAGGCTTGTGATCCGTCTCAACCACAAACTTTCTATCTTTAAAATAATGCTTCTAATGTTAAGTAGCCAACACAATGGCTTATTTTTCTCATTTTGTGATTTGATAATTTTGCTTCGCCGACAAAAGCTGTAGTGAAAAAAAGCGTATTCCAACAATATTGAACAAAAAAATGATCTTCTTTGTTTGTACCTTCAATATTGACCAAATATCACTTCTTTGTTTGTCAAACACAATAGAATTTTATAAACAATTTGTTTCCTACACTACTGTAAAGCAATGAAGTACATTATAATATTCATTTTGAGTTTTGAATGTGAGTTTCTTAAACTTATGAAACATACTTCCATACAAATTTTTTATTTTTTTCATGTGTTGTTTTCTCTTTTCATGAGGTATGCACATGCTTTCAATTTATTACATCAAAAATTTTGATTGTTCGGCTAATCATCGGGATGTAACTCATATTTATCTTGCATTTAAGTCATCCTACATAAATTTTCAATTTGTTTGTGGGACTAGATAGTTGACATATGCATGAAAGATAAAATATTTTTCAATATTTTTCGAACCATGATTTTCACAAATTTGATTAGTTTGGGTTATATATGGATTTAGTTTGGGTTATATATGGATTGAGTTTGGATTATCTGGGAGTCATTTCAACATAATAACTTTAATTTAATCATGATGAGTAACGGTATCTTTGAATGAATTGAAATACCATTCCAAAAAGATTTTTTTTTTGTTCCCATTCACGATCCAATTTTGAAGTTTTGCAAATAATTCTGAAAGAAATAATAAATATATCTTTTTTTTATCTAAATCTATCTCAATAGGTACTTCAACTATTAATTTCCACTTTTTTCATTTTCCAATCCACAACAGGGTTATACTTTTCCATTCAATATATATTTAAAATAATATTATAGTTAATTAATCAGATAACGCTCCATTTCAATGATTTTTTGTATTAAATTCACTTCTCTAGAATTAATTTCAAGGTTTTTAGTTTGCCTGTTTGGAAATTCTTCTTCCTCATTCTCATCTTTCTCTAAAACTAATCCCAACATTATAGCAAAGATCTAGATTTGAAGTTTTCTGTAGCTCTTTGATCACTTAACACTCTCATTTTCATGACTTCCATCTCGCCATCAATGACAATAAAACATGTATACTTCTTTATCAAACCATTTATTTCTTTTTGTTGCTTTTTTCTTCCACTTTTTTTCCTTTTCATTGAATCAATAAGATCGCACGGTTAGATTCATCATGTCTCGGATTTTCATCTCTACTTTCAAGGTTGTTGAGGAGATGCCAATATGATGATCTCACTCCTCTTTATGGTACTAAAGTTTGAAAATTCATAGCAATGTGATCAAATCTTCCACAATTATAGCATCATATTATTTTTGATCTCCCTTCCAAATCGCCTCCTCCTCTTGAATTTGCTTCTTGATGAGATCCCAACAATTGCATATTAGGGTTGTGATGATCTCTTTCTTGAACATTCACTACTCTTGGAATGAAATCCTCTCTCATTCTTATATTGCCCAATTCCATATGCATTGGTCCATAGTACTGATTTGTGAAAATGGCTATGTCTTTACAGTCATGATAGACTTTGATTATTCGTTGTGCACAAGCAATAGCCTTGTTCAAGTTTCTTGAATTGTTCTAAACCTCATGTTGAACCTTCTTCTTCAACCCTCTCCTGAAATGGTCAAGGGCTTCAACTCCACTCATATTTCTTATTTGAATTCAAAGATTTCAAAATTACTCAACATACTCCTCCACACTTCTCTCTACTCCAATTTCCATAACCTTATCCATGAAGTGATTATGGGATCGACACCAAGTGATTTGTTGATCCAACTCATTGAGCTCCATTATCCATCCTTAAAATCAGGTAGAAGTTTTTTTCAACAACAAAGTACAAATGAAAAGACTTGTAATGTGATCATTAATGTTGAACAAAGCAAAATGGTACTTGATTCTTTCAATCTAATCATTCAATATTCTCATTGTGTGATTTCCTTGATAAGGTTATATCTTATAAGCTTTTGTCATCTTCAAGATCATAAATGTTTGAAGATTAAGCTCTCTTGCTCATTTTAACGCTAAGACTTCAAGTGCTTGAATTCTCACTATTTCTTCACTCTTTATCATTGATAATGATGTCTTTATATTCATATGTGCTTTCCTCATTCTCCATCCCTCTCGTTTTGAATAATATCAATTCTTGAACTAGTTCTTACACTTGAGTTTGATTTTTCTCAAATGCTGCACTCATATCTCTCGAAGTATCCTCCATGATTCGTCTTCATCCACTCTCTCTTTCTCTCATTATAAGGTTAAGATGAATACTTTCCAATTCTTCAAGGTTATCAACACAAAAGAAATAGATTATGTTATCATCTCTTGTTAATATCTCTCCAAAATTTATAACAATTAAGCTCCAAAACATAACTTTAGGATGATACACACAATACATTTCACACTATGTGTTGAACCTTATCCATTATGATCTATTGAGTTTCATCTTCAAATTAAAATGTAAATTATGAGATTTCACATAACATCATATATGATTATCAAGAAGATCATTAGATCTTGAGATCTCATCACTTAATCCATGAAGTTTACATCAAAATGATAAATTAAATACTGAATTAACCTTGCATAGGATAAGGATCGCACTTGACTTGTGAAACATACTTATGTAGGATGAATCTATCATAAATACAAAATCATGAGCATAATATAGGAGCCATCAAGGCCTAACTAACCAAAAACATTGATGGGGCATAGTGCTCTAATGGCAAATAGACCTGTGTCTCCAATAGTAATCGACAATCAAGCCTCATAGGTAACTAAACGACCCTTATATGATTCGCAAGTGCAAGGATCCATAATATTATCACATACTTGAAAAACTCTGCTATCAAAATCAATAATATAAGCCATGAAAGAAGTAGTAGACATGTTGATGGTTGATTTTCCTACCCTCTATCCAAATTTTTTGCATCGTATATTCCACATTTATCACAATGATGCACTTTTGATTGGATTTGATCTAGGCTTCAGCCCCTAGCATGCTCACATGTGATTGTGGTCTAGATCTATATGCATTCAAGACTCATTTGGCATGTTGTTCTTTAGGAGGTCATAGGATTGCTACACACAATGTCATTAATGTCATTGCTTGAGAGAATGATCATGAGGTGTGGAGAGAGCGATGATACATCTTACATCCAAGAAAATCGTATGTGTTGACGTCTACATGTCTAGCAAGGACTTAGTTACGATGGCTATTGTTATGATTACTGATCCAACTCAACATTATTGCCACAAACGTCATTAGATGTCATGCTAGAGGAGTTGCAGAGATTAGCATTGCGGCTAAGATCCACAAGTATCAAGGATTGTGTGATGGAGATATCTTCATTCCACTTGCCTTGGAGATGCTCTGAGCTCATGGCATAGATATGGACAGTTTTGTTAAAGAATATCTCAGTTTTATCATGATAGATGTTTTGGTGCATATTTTTTTGTTGTCTTATTGCATCTAGTATTTTTGACAATATGGATGCATAGCATTATATTGTGTTTTGATTTGTTATGTTTGTTCTAAACCTCATGTTATCATCCGTGCTACAATCTGCATGTATATGGAGAAGACATTAGAGGCACCCATTGGGAACATAGTGATTTATCATGAAAAAAATTAAGTTATCTCCTTTTCTTCTAGCCATTACGGTTGGTTATTTTTTTTACGTCCTTTGGCTTTTGTTTTGTATCTTAGTTGAAGATATAAATGACCACTTTTATTCTATAGATCATTGTATTTTCTATTAATGTTATGATAAAATAAATAATAAAAGGTTAATCATCCATGATTTTTCATCCTTTTTGTTATTTTATTATGTTTTTTCTACTTTCATGATTCTCTACTATTCTTTAAACCACCCACAATGATAAAATTTCTTGGTATCATTGCACAAATTGTGCCACATGGTGTAATAAAATACATATTGTAATGTCATCTTGCTCCACATACAAGTATCAATGTCTATCAACACTAAACATGCAATTCCGAAATTATAAATTTTTAACACAAAAATTCCTAAAATTTTGTCAAAACATCATTCAAAACTTTAAGGCTCTAACAATCAAACAATCATACACATTCAACATTGATGCACGTGAGACGCTGTTAAAAGCGTTCTCAACATCCACCTGCAAGACAACCCAATCCGGATGGATATCTAGAAGTGCTGTAATGCCCAACGATATTGCCTCACAACCTCATGGTGTGGCTACTCCAAACTGATGTGGACAAAGATGCTCCTTGAAGTGTGAGCAATGCTGCAAGACAACGATGCGGCTGACTAATCGCAATAAGACCTCTCCAATAGCAATCGGTCTGATGCCCCCAGTGTCCTTCTCCATCGCAAGAAGCCGACTAGTACCCAGAGCCTGACTAACTAACAACGGAATCTCCCCCTCTCGCAACTGATGCAGCCACCTAGAACAACTCCGTGAAACCACTAGAGGTATCATATGCATGAAAGCAATCTCCAAGATGCTCATATACCATCCCTTACAAACCCCGAGAGGATAAACGTGGGGTTGTGCATAGAGAATGAGCAAATAATGATCTATCAAGACATAAAGGCTCCTCTGGATGATACTCCAAGACCTCTAATGGTATCTCCTCGCCCATGGGTGGATGTAGAAGACGTAAAGAGGAAATTGTCTCATCAGTAGGACTAGCCATGGACAAAGGATGAAGGGCCCGTGCAGCCCTGCTATACTCCCCGGCCCTGTCCCAAGATCCTACACCGTCGCAATCGCGCCGAATCAGAAGTATCATGTGATTGAATCTGACTCCTAACCTGTGTGGCCCGAACAGACTCCTCCTGCAATGTAGCCCAATCCCCTACTCAGAATCTCCAAAATCTAGCTGCCACCTCCCTATGTCGAGCACGTCCCCCTCTAGTATAACGTAGACAACATCACGGAAGTAATAAAAATAAAAACCATGCTAACTCGTCCATGGGATCGCGCGCCAACCGATCGAGCGGTAAGCGAAAAGCACGTCTAGCCTCGTCATGCAGTGACCGAGGAAGCCTATGGAATAAACATGGACATGGAAATCTAATCTCAAAAAGCCCTAGAATCGAACCTGCATGGGAAGCTAACCACTCCCATGACCCTGACGGTATACCCGGAATGCTCAATGAAGGAGTCGATGTAGTGTGCGTGTTTCCCGAAGTGACAATCCCCGATGTCAATGTGACCGTTCTCCTCACAAACGCATCCCAAGTGGTCCAATCATAATCTTTGTGCATCTTTCCCACGTGGGTCTTTACCCCTTGCGAGGTAAAGAGACGATGACACGCCGGACATAGTGCATCACGCACCGCTTTTGGCGGTCCCATGAGAGAAAGTCAAGCTATAGCTAACACAAAGGGAACGATAAAGAAACCCAGCATTCCATTATATATCTACTCTCACTTGCAGAACCACAACCCCCTAACACACCACCTCACATTGGAAAATGTTAATTATAAAAACCCTAAAATCTAAAAATACTCATAATTTTTTATTCAGATCTCTATAATTTTCCAACTATGTTCCAAAAGAACCAATGCATGAAAATGAAAAGTAAGATATGGGAAAAAAAAACCCAACCTATATATTTAATCAAAAAAAATTAATCAAATTAAATCATTCAAACAAATGAAATCAATTATATCTCATAATATCATTCTCTGTAGTCTTCAATTTAGGTACCAATGAAACCCAAATTGAAAGATGAAGAAAATAGAATGAACTATTCAATCTTCATGTTCGGCAAAGTATGACTAAAGACTTGAACTAATACTCATCCGGCACTATAACACTTACGCCCACACATCACATGAGAGAAGAGCCAGAGAGAAGAGATGTTAGAACAAATCGTGTAGTTATGTGAATGATTGATAACAGCAAAATTAGATTACACCATGCTACAGTATGGGTTCGAACCTGTGTTTGGAGGTAACGTTGGAGTGGTCTAGACGTATAGTGGGGTCTGTTTGACAAGTGAATTGCCGAGATGTACTTTCTTGCGAATTATCAGTAAACTGAGTTTTTCATCATCACATGGTTCTTACACAATACTGGTGGATTCGAGAAGCTCTTTCATTTCCACGTGAACAGTGGTCTTAATTGCAGGCCCTCAAGATAATCTTAACTCTTGCCGTGAGGATTTCGCCTCGACATGTAATATCATCAGAAGATAAGTCAGTTGGCTTAAAGAGTGATCACGTCATCTCCTTCCATTATTCCAAAACGGCTAATTATGAGATATTAACCACGATCCGAATTACCTCGAAACAGAGTTAGATCTCTGAAGAGATTCCCTGTTCTCAACCAGTGCCTGTACTCGCTTCTACTTACTATATTGTCTAGGGTTCAGGGTTTAGGGTGCTGCATTGTAATTGCCATCACTCTTGTCAACAGTAGCTGGGAAGCCGCTTCGTCTTCGGTGTGACCTAAAAACCTGTGAAACCTCTTCCGTATTATCCAACACCAAACGCTTTCCCACTTTTACCATTCAGAATGTGTGAGGCACTGAGCCTGTGCAATGTATCATATCAGTTTCCAAGACGATCGTCCGCAGGTTTTTCTACATTTTAAAACTATGAACATGCTTCGCACACAAACTTCGTCGACACTATATGGACATCATCCTGTTCTACCAGAAGTTCAATGTGAAAATGTTTGATGTATTTAAGGCACCCAGACCATTCGCATCTTTAGGAGAGTCAAGAATATCCTGATATCAAGAAATTCTTGACTCTCCTAAAGATGCGTTCAGAGTCTCGCGGTGCCGAGCGTAGTCTAAACTATGTGAGCTGTGCTTGCCATTTCCTAGATACTTGACCGTGTTAGATAAATTAGATAGAAGTGGGAAACTCCTATGATTTGACCTAGAAACGTTGATGCAAAGAAAGGGCTTAATAAAATACATGTCTTCTACTCAGCGCTACATCGTTCTACGACCCTTCGGAAAACAGCAAAAGCCTGCCTCCACGAGTAAACAAATTGATAAAAAAATGGGAATCACTAAACACGTGGAGCTCATGCATATATATACATATCAATAAATTGCCTGAGATAGCGAGCGAGTCACATGTTTATTTCAGAAATTCCATCACTTCAGGGGCCCAGTCAATAAATTTAAACCACATCATGCAATCTAGGTTCTAATGTCCTCTTCTCAGCTAGTTAACACTGTAAAAGATTCGGACGAAATTGCTTTTCGATAGTGCAACTGCACACTGCTATTCAGACAGGACACATGCTGTAGTCACCTGGCCCACACATCATCTTTGGTTATCGAGATAGATCAAACTACTCTTGGACCATGCAATGAACTCCTTCGATTTCAAATTCGAATCGTCATCAAACAGCGATGCCTTTGTGCACGCAAACAGAATTGGGTTACAGAGGGGGAAGGAACACAACCCTACAGGTTGTAAATTGCAAATCATGCTACTCACAATACAGCAGTACACAAAACTTACCCCTAGGACAAAACATAAACTTATCAAATGCGATCACCAATCAACTCACAGATCCTTCCGTCATCGTCATAGGCGAGGTTAGTTACAATACAAGTGCCAAGCGTACCGGGAGTGATATTCGCGTACTCGTCTGGGCAAACAGAAAACCGCACATAGGTTCACTTCGCTTGGAAGTGGTGTAAAAATTGAATCATCGTATACTGCTTTGAGTGCGATATCCAACCATGGGAACTACCATGACACCACTACTATATCGATGATGAGACGTTGGCCATCAGTGCAACAATCAAAGCAGCTGAAAATTTGGAATGCGGAACTAAATTTCCACAATCTCGAAAGCCTGTTCATTTACTCAGAAGCCTCCTCGGCACCAGCTACCTTGTTGTGCTTCTTGGCATACCTCTGGTTCCTCAAGAACTTAGGGTCCATCTGAGCAAAGACGAACACCGGAAACATTAGGGAGGTGAGCGCTGAATCAGTGCAACTGTGAGATAGGGGAAGCGAACACTCAAGTTAACTTAATTTACAACGACATTCCTTGTGAAAGAAATGTCGTTGTGAATGTTCCAACCTAGCTACTTGGCAGTCTCTTTCGTCACTTCCATGGATGTATGTAGGCCGTCAACTCAAGTGTTTGTTTACCTCTACAGACTAGACATAATTGCTTGAGACATCGCTCCCAAGGGAACTGGAGATCCCAACTCCCAACCCTTAAAAAGACGCGTCACCCATATTTGCACGGCAGAAACTTAATCACTGAATAATTTATAACGAAAAAATCAGTGTTAAACTTACGCCTTTCCTTGAAGCGTATTTTTGCTTCTTGGGCTTCTTGATACCATTCTTGTGAGCCTTGTACGACTGGTTGTGAGCGGTGTGATTCTTAGACTTCGCCATTGCACCTGCTCACCAGGACACACACGTTGTGGGATTAGGACTTTCCCAGAGCGAGCCTTCCCCTCGGAACAGGCATAAACGTACACGATCAGCAAACACTAGAATCGGAATAAGATAGCCCACGGTCTTGGTGATTAACGCACTCCAAAGTGATTAGGGTCATGGAAACTGTTGACCAGGAAATATATACCCTAGAAGGAGCGGGCAGATCATTCACAGAAAAATAGCCGCAAGAAACACTACGACATTGGTGTGTAGTCAAGGGACTAAGAAACCAATTCGGATCCAATGATTTGAGTACATGAACAATTAACTACCATATACACAAGATAAGAGGTCGGAAGACCAGAGAAGAGAAGAGAAGAGAATTTGTAAGCAGGCACCTGCTCTAGAGGCTCAGAACCTCCCGGCAATTCAGACGATACAAACGAAGGAAGGAACGAGACGCAAATTACGAAACCCAGAAACGAGAAGGAGTAAATGTATGACAGGACACACGACAGCTCAAATGACGCAAGGGTCGCTTACCTCTGTTCCGAAGCTGTTCGTCAGGAGTTGCAAATCAGAGATAGGAAAGAGGAGAGAATCGGAAAGGACTGAAACCCTAATACTTTCCTCCTTACCCCACTCTTCTCTGGTATGACCGATCGGTTCCTTGGCTATCTTGACTCTGGTTACTTCATACCCTTAGGGTTCCTCGATCCGACGGCTTCGATATCTTCATCTACTGTAAGGAAGTTCAAGTAAAGTTCAAGTGAGCAATCTGCACGATACATTGCTCATGTCTGCGGTTTCTACCTTTAATAGATTGCAAAGAGAATTGTTCAAGCTGTGGTTGGCATCATAACGCGATGAGCATGATCTAAGGTTATGTTACTTTCTTTCTTCTTCTTTGTAGAGGATGCGCCACCCCCCCCCCCCCAAATGCCAAACCCCAAATTGTGACATGTTCGGGAGTACCAAGTCACTCTGGCTAATGTGGTGGTTACAGATACTACTAGAGACACAGTTTCAGAGGGGGTGATCATCCATCCTCCATGATGGGCGGCAAGTGGAGCGGCAGCAGCCAAGGTCTCCAAGTATATAGGAATGCAGAGAGGTCACCTCTTTGTTCCTCTAGCTTTGGAGTTATATGGAGCTATAGATACCGACTTCGACATGTTCGTGAGGGAGTGTGCGAGAGCCTACCATACTAGTCGACATGGGTATCACTCTCTTTAGCTTACTGTATAGCCTATTTTAGGCAACGTGTTTCCATTGCTCTACAGAGAACACTAGTTGGTGTAATCCATAGGAGAGCAATCTAGTTAGGTGATGCTTCTTCGGATGCTCCTGTTGTTTGTAGACCTTTCGACTTGGATAGTTCAGATATCTTAGGTGTTGTAGGACATATTTCCCAGTGTGATACTATTGGGGCCTAGCCCCATGTTACCGGTTTGGTTCCATCCTTGTACGATTTGATGGGATCTTCCCATCCCTTTTGTTATTATACTTTCTCGGGTCTTTCCTTGCAATTGTGACAGTCAAACAAAACGTAGGGATAATGATAAAAGGGAAAACGACTAGAGATAACCTTGATGAAAAACATTAAGTATTAAATACAACGCTACAAATGAATCGTTCTAATTTCAACTTTTCACTTTCATTTAGTTGCTTTTTCTATGAACTTTTTCTTAGTTCTTTCTATTACATGCTTTAGCCGTTTTACCATCTTATTATGTATTCAGTTTTCTTTCAACAGAAAATTTATAAAAAAAGCTTTTTAACTTGATGGAACATATATGCATTGAAGACAAAAATGAACATATCATGTAGTGATTTGAAGTGAAATTGGCATCAAAAAAAGCCTTGAGAGCATAGAGTACTTGCATCCGAGATGACCAAACAGTCATGTCTTTGAAATGTTGTTTTTAATTTTCAACCTAATAAAACCTTACTTGATTCCCTTCCGAGGAATCATGTTACTTTAGGGGGTTACTCTAGTATTTCACCTAGTAGACTTGGATACATCACCTATCAATTATGGGACTTGGTTATTGTTCAAGGTTGGATTTTGCATGATCATTTCCATTGACTATACAACATCATCGATATGTGTGGGTCAAGGTAATGGATTGAGTTGATGGCAAGTGAGGGAAGTGCTTACGTGTTCTTAGCTTCCATGCTTAGCCAATTTGGTCTACCACCAGAGGTGTTGATTGACTAGGCTATTGAGTTTTTTGACAAGTTTCAAGCTTTGTGTGATTGATCATTAAGAGATCATCATGAGACTAAAGATTTGGCAAAGAGTATTGTCCAATGGTGAAATAACGACTAAGAAAGTTTGGCTTGGAGAAAGTTTACTTAGAAGACTATGACATCAAGCTACGTATGCCATGTATATACTTCTTGACTAATATTATCACAACATATGCATACTCTCCATATGATATCTCCACTAATTTAGCCAACTTCCATTGCTCTACAATTGATCATGGACTATCGATTTAGCCTGAAAACATCTCTAATATACTTTTCATTTTACTCTCTATTATATGGTAGAGATCCATACTTACTTGCAGCTATTTGTCAAGAGTTAGCCAAAGTTTTGGACTTGGATTACCCTAATGTTTGGATTATGGTGTGTTTTGAGAAGGGTAAAACTCTTTTGTAAATTAATGATCATGACATTTGAGAAGTTGACTATTGCTCAAAATAGAGCTACTTTGCACTATGTTACCATTTGCGGAGGTGGATATCAACCTTTAATTCATAAATTTCATATAATTGATTATGTTTACTTGCAAGAGAATGCATCGATCACATTGGATGTTAATGCATGTAGTACATATCATCAAGTGTGTGAGGTTTACCTCTTAGAGTTTTGGAACTCGAGGTTCGTGATGGTGTGGTTTGGAAGAATCACATGAGTAATTTTGGGCCATGTTTCAAACAATGATGGTATTATGGATCCAAACATGGTTATTATACGAGCATGATTGAAATATATGTTATGTGTATCACATGGTGGACCAATATGTTGATTTGTGATTCTTGAGAGGATGATATATGTCATGTTTGACATCTTTTTTCAATGCGGTACTCAATGGGCAATGGAGATGTCCTTGATGCAATTAACATGCAAGTTGATTTGACCGTTACATGTATGGATTTTAGACATACTACTAACAATGGTGCATTGTAGCACCTAGCACTCTTTATCTTAGACCCACAAAGGTTATATCATGTTAATGGACTAGATGACTACCTGATTTTAGAGGGATCTAATTGCTAGTTAGAGGGCGATTGTGGTACAATTGTGTTGGTGTATGACAATCAATGTATTGTATTGTTTGATGTGACAATGATGTATATTGTGATGCAATATGTATGTGCATGATAATTGTCAAGACTTATGTATTGACATGTATAGTTAGCTAGGTGCACACAAGTTGGAGCAAATATAGAAGTTAGAGCTCATAGTGAAGTTAACACCGTTCACAATGGACGTGGTTTGAATTAATTAATCCTTGAGCAGTGAGGATACTTATGGCTCAAGGATTAGGGTTTGAATTAATGATATTTGGAGTGTAATTTTTGAAGTTGAGACATTGAGAGTGTGGCTATGGTGAAATAAGCTAGTGCATGAATATGGATTCTTTTAAACTCAAAGTGGATTTGCATTGATTATAAACTCAAATGTTCGGATCCTCACTCATTCCTTTTAGATTCACCAGTTTCTCTACTCAAACTTCTTTGCATAAATCTAGACACACATAGTCCCATCGCCACGCTAAAAATATATCGCCAAGTTTCTTCAACCGCTTCCACTCTTTTGTTATCCAATCTAGCTTCGACATCAAAAGTTAAATCAATCCTGACGGTAATTTTTTGGCTAGAGGCAATTGAATTGTCTTGCGTGCTCTTGCTCGAGTTAGCACTTCATTTTTCATTATAATATCATGATTTTTTTGTGTTTGTCACTTTTTCTCTTGATTGCAGCTCATCAAATCTGTCACCCTAAAGATCATGATGCTTTTTGTCTCAACTCTATTTCTACTCCTTCATATAGATATTTTAATACTCTTTCGTAGTATGCATATTTGGACTAAAAAGGCTCATTCGTATTCAGAATCCATCATTCACTCCAAATATGATATTATTTATTCAGAAAAACAAAAAAAATGTACTTAAAATTCCTAAACAAGGTCTTACACATGTCCACTAGAGGTTGTTATCTTTTTAGATGTTAGTGGAATGGTGTTTTCCATGCCATATGATACACTATGGACTTTATGTATAAAATTAAAATAGTTGATTGATAAGCTTGTTGTATAAGCTTGGAGTGAATCTTTTGCTCTAAGGGTGGAGGAGAGGAAAATAACTATTCTAACTAGTGTTATATTGTCACCTTTGGATACATTACCTATTCTTTAGTAGTATCAAGATGAGAATAACATATATTCTTTGGTATATCCTAAGGAGTTCAAATGTATGTTGGATTTATTGGTGTTCTGAGTCTGCGAGACCTCTTTGTTATTTTTATAGTTTTGGAGCAAGATGAAATTGCTATGCATGTTTCATTACGTAATATGACATAATTGGTGCAACAACACCCAAATCTTCTATCATGTTGGTTGTTCAAGAATATCAACAATCATTATAGTCAAATATTTTGTTGTTTGGGGTGCAAGATCTTAGTAGTCATGACATTATTTATTTGATTATTGTTAGATGGTCATGTCAAAAACATACACTTGCTAGTCATGATCATAGGTTTTAAGATTCAGAATCTGAGATGTTTTGGAATATGTTACGCCTAAGTACCAATCTATATCATGGAGAATGTTTCATTATTGGATGACTCAAGTGCTCAAGTGTACATCATGTATGATTAAGAATTTGACCATCAATATTGTTGAATGCAACAAGTGTATAGTATTATGCACATAGCCCACGTCTATAGTGGACAAACATTCTTCCCACAAAGATTTTATTGCGAGGATATAATGGAGTGCAAAGACCTTCATGTCTTATAGTGGAAAGTAGTTTGAATGTGAGTAAGCATTTCAAACTATGATATATGCTCACAAGTCATTCATGAAAATTGTTAACCTTATGGAGCATCCAAACGATGCATTACTTACATTGTTGAGTTATCCATGAACCCATTTATTTAACATTTAAAAAAAATGTTAAAAAAAACTCATGTTAAGATGCTATTGGATGAAAGTTGTTTGGTGTGATTTATGGCTCAAGAAAATGACTTCAACATCAAAAATTTTAAACAAGAAGCAAATTGAAATATTTTTAATAAAAAAAACTTGATTTTTTATATTTAAAGGTTATTGATTGTATTTTTTATACTAGATTGCTACTCTATCAAAAAAATATCTTATTTATTGATTGTATATTGCTTTTATTCTTGTATGAAGAGAAAGGAATTTAATTTTTTTATCACAAATGGAAATATTATTTAATTTTATGCTTTGTTAAGTATTCTATTAAATTTGTTTAAGTATTTTTACAAATCACATGTGAAGTTTTAGATAAAACACTCAAAGCTAAAGAGTTTTCATAATAAATAAATCAATCACTATCACTTAAACCATATAAAAATATCAAAATTATTATTTGATCCATAACTAGTCATGAGAAGTCCAAAATTAATAATACTTATGTAAAAAAATTTGATTGAAATATTTTTTATAAGCATACATATTAAGAAAGACCTAAATGTAGAATTTAATAATATAAAAAAATATTTCTTTTTATTAAATAAATATATAATTAAACAAACAAAATTTCATCTCGTTTGTATTTTTGTATCTATATAATTATTGAAGGTTATTAAAAAGCTTATAATTATACAATACCAAGCATTTAAAATAATAAATTTTATAAGAATACTGCAAAAAAAAATATGAAGTTATCAAAATATTGATTGAAATTCCTGAAAAAAATAGCCTCTTATGATTATTTTGGTAATAATTCTACTATAGAAGGATTATTAAGAGCTAGAGTGATGGATACTACATATGGTATATCATCTAATTGATTAGGTCATGCAGTTTTTGAAAAAAAGAAATAAAATTAATTTTTTGTTGGTATGTGATTTTTTTTTAAACTTTTTTAATTATTTTGGTAGATGAATAAGAAGTTTTTTGAGGTGATATTATATTTATAAAAAAAACAACAAAGTATAGTGTTTAACAAGCATGTGTAAATATTAAATTTTATGGTGGTGAACTTGATGGAGTTAGTTTTAGTAACACAATAACAATAAAATATGCTACACTCTCTCAATTTGATGAAATTATTGAATTTGAATATGCTACTTTAAAATCTAACAGTTGTTTTTACATTTTTTACATTCAAAAATACATTATTTCTCCACAAACAAAATTCTCTAGTGGAGGAACTCATAATATTTTTTCTTAATCCATTATGTTCTTGAGTTGAACCCACTTTAGTTCTAAGACCTTTATCTCTAACTAAAAAAAATAAAACCTTGAGCTTGAGAGAGTTATAGATCAATAGGACCATAAAACACATTCATATATACTATATTATTAACCATACACAATATTAAGCAATCAAATAAAAAATTAATAGCATCTAACCATATATCAATAAGAAATGTAAATGAAGACAAATTTAAAACATTTGAAATATCTTTTACTAACATAACTATAAATATTGCAAAGATTTTTTTTTCAAAAATATTTGAAAGATAATTTTATTGATAATAAAAAATAACAACGATATTTTGTTAGTAAATTGTAAACTATGAAGGGAAAAAATATTATGTAACAACTTCTAACACAAATTAGCTTACTAGGATTAAGAATATATTTTCACCATAAAAAAATCCAAAGGCTTGAAATTAAATGAAAATTATGATCCTTTTCATATCTACAGGAATTATTATATATCAAAAATGTCTAATAAAAATATGTGGGACTAGTTTTTATGTTAGCTATGTTAATTGTAGTGTAAATTTTGTGCATTTAAAATTTATTGAATATTAAGTTAACCTTTTTAATCATTTTCAAGATAATTTCAAAAAATAAATATATTATTTATTAATATTTGATTATTTATTTTTCATTTAGTTGGGAAGATTGCATTGTCTGTGTAGTTAATTAATAAGATATCATTGGTGTGTATGTGACAACATTATATTTGTAAGTTTTGATATATTTGGCATATTTTAACAAAATCTATTGCATGGGCTTGTTATGCTTTAGCATGAAACAATTCAAATATTTTATTGTATGATAATATTGTCCAAAAAAATTTACAAAATTTAGTTTATAATTATCCTCCTTAAATATCACAAAGTTTTTCTCTAAGTATAAGTCTATTTAAAGATATTATTAAAATAATAAATAATTTTAATTAAAATATTGATTAAAATAATTTAATGTTCCATGCAAAATATAAATCATTCATAAATATTTGAATAAAAAATTTATAAAATATGAATCAAACATTAAAATTTAATAATAAAATTTTCATTTTAAAAAGTTTTTATTTATTATTTTAAATATAAAAATAAATTTTAATATAATTTATGAAAATCATAAAAATGACATATCTTGAAGATGTCAATAAAATATTTAAATAAATTTCATGATGAAAAAACAAGAAATTGTAAAATTAAAAAAATCAAATGATAATCTTTATGTTCTATAAAAGAAGTTTTAAAATGAATAGAGAGATAATATGTATGTTATTTTTAATACAAAAATTAGTCAAATATGAAAAAATATTTTATAATTAATTTATATCTTTTGGTTTTAATAATATTTCTCAATAAGAGTATAAAATAATTAACAGACATATGCTTTATTTAAATATTTGAATAAAAAATATAGAATAGTATTAATATCATAGAGGATTAAGATAATTTATTTACTAGGTGAAATTTTAAATCCAACTTGAAATTTAAATCTGATAATGTCAATTTTCTTATATAAAAAGATATGTAATCATTAATGCATGATTAAAATTTTTAATATTTTCATAAAAATAAAAATTTTTACTTTTAATATTATAAATTGACTTCTATATTTCTTAAAGCTTACAATCATTTAATCTTAAAATTTGGCTTAAAACACATCAAAAATATTTTATTTTGAAATATTTTATATTAAAAAGAATGGCAACAACAAAAAATATAAAAATATAAATTTTTTACCACAATTAGTGTTTGAGGATTTTTCAAATTTATTAATTTTTTGATTTCTATACGATATAAATCAATCACAAATGTACAATAATGAAATAAATATATGTAGATGGTAAGATACATAAATGCATCTTCGTAAGATTTAAAATTAATTCATAATCATTAACATATTAAAATATATTCATCAGATAAATACTTATACTACCAGTAATATTGTGTTTGATGACTATGATTAACAAAATTAGATACTTCTTTGATCAATCTTATAAAAAAAAAGTTTAAGATGTAGTTTTTTTTACCTGTTGTACAAAACAATACTTCATGTGGTTATTTTAATGTCAAATCATAAAAGATTGTAAACTATATAAGACTTAAATTCTTATGTAAAGTGTAGATAGCACATACTACATATTTTGGAATAGAGTTGAAGTTTATACAACAAGTCTCAAGCTGTTTCACAAAACCTCCAAATTTGAGAATATCAAAAGTTACAAGGAGATCAAACATGGTCATATATCATGAAAAAATGTTGATGCAAGAGATTTTTGATTTAACATCAAGGTACTTGAGGAAAGTAAGCATTGGATTTTGAAGGAGCCACAAAACAAATTTGGTTGCAACAAGCTAAGCAACAAAATATTATAACATTGGATCAACAATGTACATAAAATTAATGTAATATTGTGTACAATGGGGTATACAAGATCAAAAAAACCTCATATGGAATCATAAGTGGATTCAATGTTAAAGATTGTAGCAAAAAAATATTTTTTGCATAATGAATTTGATTATGAAAAGACGTTTAATACGATTGCCATGATGTTTAGAACTTCTACCATTATTGCACATCAAAAGTGTCATATTTCATGGATGTGAAGTACATTTTTTTAGTTGATGATTTATTAAAATCTTGATACATGATGTATCCACATAGACATCAAGACATGTTATGGGACTATAAGTGTGTTTTTTGATTATTTAGGTTTCAAATTATGTAATAATTAATTTTTTATTTGTTTCATCAAAAATTATTACATATACTTTTTTGAAATGATATAATCACAACAATAAATGATGATCCAAGTATCCAACATGTGAAAGACCAATTGCATAAGAAGTTTAAGATGAAAGACTTGGCTACATTTTTGTTTTTACTTTACATTGAGATTTATTTTCTTATAAAGCACAATAGCTATGCATTGAAAAGCTTTTTTTATTTGGAAAGATTGGTTGTAAATCATTTTATTTCCTTAGAGAAAAATCTAAATTTTTTATCACATGTAGATTAAATAATTTTTAATCTAAACATGTAGTGGATTGAAAAATGACAAGAAATTTGATATATATTAGCTATTATATTCAATTTAAGTTACTTAATTAGGTTTGTTAGTCAAGTTATGAAGATTGCTAATAAGTCTTATCTTGATATTGTAAGGAGGATTTGTACATATGTAATATATATTTTAGTTTAAAATTGATTATGTGTCAATTTTGTATTTATTTTTGTATTATTTTACATATTCAACTTCAAACTCTTTTTTTTTTGGAAAAGTGATTTTTTGTTATGTATAGAAGAAGTAATTTATAATAGCTTTATCATCGATGGAGTACATAGAAGCTCCAAATGGAAGATGAACAATGACATGGTTAAAATCAGTGATAGTTCATATGGGTTGGATATTTTTCAACTCAATTATTTTATATGCTAGTAACATATGTAGTATTCAATTGATTAATAATCATGTGTTTTATACAAAGATTAGATATATTGAGATGTATTATCACTTTATTTATGAATAAAATCTTTGATTGTTTTATTAATTTTACACATATGAACATTAAAATCAAATTGCAAATGTGTTTACAAAATATTTGTAAACACATTTACAATTTGATTTTAATGTTCATATGATTACTTGATACACATGATTTATCTATCACCGTTAAGTTAATGTAGATCAACCTTTGGGCTAGATGAACAATGATTATGTATTGTTTATATATAGTTACACTAAGTATGTATTAGTTGCATCTATCTTGGTAATAATATAAGGATCAATTTCTACAAGTACAACAACAATACAACCAACACAACAGTGAACATTGGATATAAATGGTTCACCAATAGACTACATCCATGGGCAACGAGCATTTCATTAAAATTCAAAGAACATGAATCTTCATAGTGAGAGTGTACAAGCTAATCACCCATAGGGGTGGCTCAATATATATAGACCTAAGGCTAGTAGATAACTAATATAATCTAATCATGGTTAAGCTTACTATGGTTAAAAAGAAAAACAAGACAAGTTAACTTTACAAAATTCCCATTAACTTTATGACTTAGATCTTTCTAGATGGATCCAAATCTTTTATGCTTAAAGTTAAACTCAACTAACCCTTCAGCATTGTAACATCTGTTAAACTCAACTAACCCTTCAGCATTGTAACATCTGATTTGTTCTTAGCCATACTAATCAGATCATCAATGCATAAGAAAAAAATAATGAGCCCAAAATTTGGACTACTTTTTCATTTTTTACATAAAACTATCATTTAAAGAAAAATAAATAAATTTTAAATTTCATATATATATCTTAGAACTTTACATCTCAAATTTAAACCATAACAATTTCATTTAGTTATAACTTTAAAAAACATATCCAATTAGAAAAAAATTCAACTATTCACAATGAACATCATTCTATGAGGTCATATTCCTATTAATCTAAACATGATAGATGAAGATTTTCTTTCTACTAATCTCCAACTAAAATGTTATGTTCTTTATGTTTTTGTCCCAATTTTAGCCACGTCAACAAATCATCAAGTTCAACTTATTTGATAACATGAACTCATACAAATACTATTATGTTGTATGGTCGAACAAATTTATTTTTTATTTATACATTCATTATTTATTTTACTCTTGAATTAAAGAATATACGTATACAAATACTATTATGTTGTATGGTCTAACAAATTAATTTTTTTATTTATACATTCATTACTTATTTTACTCTTGAACTAAAGAACACACATGATCTTAAACAATCCATAGAAGTGTGCATTGATCATGACCACATCCTTACGAGGTTGATTCAGAAAATTCAACTAGATGAGAATTATCAACCGTTAAATGACATAAAAACCTCTTGTTAAGAAACATGTTATGACTATGAATGAGCAATGAGTTGCTATCGCATGATCAAAGTTGATAGCTTTATCATACAAAACAACCTATATAATACTAAGTCATTCATGCAAGATTGTGATTATGATGTTAAAAGCATATAGCCCAAAAGCTAATGATATTTTTTCAAAACTACTCAATTCTTGTATTTAGTACAAATCAATTTGTGATCTTTCTTGTATATATGAATGTCCTAATACAGCCCATCAATTCATCTCTCATTGGGACTTGAACATTTCTAATTTACTTAATAAACAGATCTCCCACATTTTACTCACTACTCACACCAATACATGTTCTGGAATAACATGGTTCATTATTTGACTAAATATATCACTTAAAAAATAACCCAACCACGTATCAATTTAGGCCTTAGATATAACATAGATAAATACTTAGACAAACTTGTTGATATTCTTGATTTCCTTGTTGAAAGATAAAGAGTTTAAAACTTGTATCAACTGTTCGTAGAACTTTTAATTGAAAATCCCTACTTCTAAAAAATTATCAATCATAGATATCGTCATGCAAGCATAAAATCCTAAGTTGAACGCTTCAATATATTTTGATAACCAATGTGAAATTTCAATGGTAGTGAATTAGAATTGGAAATCACAAGCTAGAAATTGGAAGCTCACTACCAGGACTTCGTAACATCACAAGTCTTATGCTCTCTTTCCACTCACACAACTGCTCGCTATGCACAAACGAGCAAACAATGGAAAGAAGTGATTTCACAGAGTTAGGTTGTTTTGCAGAAAATAGAACTCATCCTAGTTTCTCTTGACCATTTTGCACCCTTCGTAAAGAGAGTATCTCATCGTTTTCTCTCTTCGTATTTAATGCTTTCTTCTTTCCTCACATTCCTCTCATTTCCTAGAAGCTCATTTCTGGCCTCCGGTCCTTTAACTTTCCTGCTGCATGGTCAGAAGCTGTACACACATATTATTTGGGTGTGATCCGTTCAAATTATCAACTGCCACCATACGTGTAGTTCTGTGCCAAGATCCTTGTAGCTAGTAGTATTTGTAAATTTAAGAATGCTGCATGGTCAGAAGATGCACATACATATTGTTCGGGTGTGATCCGTTCAAATTATCAACTGCTACCATAGTGCAATTCTGTGTCAAGTTCCTTGTAGTTAGTAGTATTTGTAAATTTAAGAATGCTGCATTGTCAGAAGATGCACACACGTATTGTTTGGGTGTGATCCGTTCAGATTATCAACTGCCACCATACGTGCAGTTCTGTGTCAAGTTCCTTGTAGTTAGTAGTATTTGTAAATTTAAGAATGAATTTTCATGATCATTCTATAGCTTGAGAATCAGGACAATCTGGTGTGATCCGTTCAGATTATCAACTGCCACCATACGTGCAGTTCTGTGTCAAGTTCCTTGTAGCCTGTAGTATTTGTAAATTTAAGAATGAATTTTCATGATCATTCTATAGCTTGAGAATCAGGACAATCTGGTAGAAATGAATGTAAGCAAAGAACGAAGTACAAAGTGTACAACGAGGAGAACACACACTCCTTGTCTATTGTTAGTGTCAGTGAGATATACAAAGAAGATTAAGTGTATATTGGAACTAAAGAAGATAGGAAAACAATACTGGATTATTAAGGAAAGACGAAGAAGGCGCACGTAACGAGTATATGACGAAGAGTGATAGTTTGCATAAAGTCGGCAAGGTAACATCGGTGCAGTGACGAGAGTGAATTTTTTTCCAAATCAGACTGGCTGCAGAGCTCAAGCATTACCTACTGTCAGATATCTTTAAGAATTACTGATGCAACTACACACTCCGAAAACTAGAACTACTGACCAGGTTAGAAAGTAACCTTGGTGATTGTTCCAATCCTTCAGTTATTTCATTCAGGAGTGTGATATGACACCACTAACGACTTTTACAGGGGGGATCATGGCAAGAGAATGGTCTCGTTGGACCGACGCCAAAAGTGCCCCGTGCCAAGAAAAAGAGGACATAGATTGGACACACGTTCGAAGATGAAACACTACCTTAGGGGTCCGGCGTCCGAGAATAAAGAGTTGGTAATGCGTCCCGCTCTAGAGGAGTCCAGTGCGTACAGCCTCCGAATAGAATCTAACTTCGGCTTGGATAAGACTGCAGGTTTAACCAAAGTAAATTCTTTTGGTAGGAAATTCACAAATCCAAGACGTGAGACTTCCAACGCACACTAATAAATAGCAGCTTACGAATTTGAGGACACGAGTTGGACAGAATGGGAATAAAATATGCTGTTTTGGTTAAAAGTAGGTATCTTACCAACAATCGTGACAGCATATATATCCCATACATGTTATCAAAATATATGTCAAAAACCATTCCAAAAATGGGAGGATACAATACTAACGAGCGGCTTCATTCGTGCAGTTGTGAACCTCAACAGTAACCCCTCCTCATCTACTCCTATCAGACATAGAGAAGAGATCAACAGGTCGGAGGAAGAGTCTGATCGAGACTGCACCAAAAGAAAGCCCTCTTAGGCTTTCAAAATGCGGACAAAGAGAAACAGATAGCAGTTTTCGCCAAATGCATGTGTGATAAATTGACCTGCATCAGTGCTGCAAATCTCGATGTGAAATGAGTGTAGAAGCTGATGTCACATCACTGCATGGTGAAAAGGCCAAGAAAATGAGCTTCATCATCAACCTCACTCCAACTTGGCAACCGTACACCAAGCATTGAACAACTAACTGGGCTTGGAGCGCAAAGCATTGTAAGCATCCATGACATGTCGAAATTTTGCCTCTGCTTCTTCTTTGTTACTTTGATTCTGGTCCGGGTGTAACTCCAAGGCCTTCGCACGAAAGGCGGCTTTGATCTCGGCCTCAGTATATGGTGGAGACCTTGAGACATCTAGACCTAGTACATCATAATGCTGCGCATTACTAACAGATGGAGGTGAGTCTTTTCGACTCCTACTCTTCTGACCTTGTGCATCGCGCCACCAATCGTTCCTTCCCTCTGCTGCCCGGCGACGTTCAGCTTCACCCTCCCATTCCCACTTACTGCCATGCCACTTCCACTCCCATTTGTCACCGTGACGCTCCTGCCAGGACTCATAATTTCTCTTCGTGCGCATCCTCTCCCGGTCAAAGGCTTCTTGCCTTCTTCTTATACGTTCCTGATGAAAGAAGATACGGTGACATTCTTAAAGGGATATAGTTATAATTAAGGCTGTTCTTCTCTAGAATCTCTTGCATATCGTCTCGGAGGCCAAACATGATACTTTCTAGAACCTTGTGTTTGTTACAATGTGGACGACAAGAACGGTGTCCTGTGCCTTTTTGCAACCAGAATCCCAATTTTTTCGAGTGGATGCACCTTGGGTGTCATCATGAGCTCGGTTTATGTATTGAGGACAAGGTTAGAAACAGATCCAACGCCGGCTCTAGCGGTACATTTCTCACGTGAACGTATTCAGTAAAAATACCTCAGAAGGTCTTAAGATCTCAATCTTACATACCATTTCTTCCATGTGCTCCTCCCACAAACGTTTGGATTCCGCTTCATCCTGCTTAAAGTGCGACCATGCTTGCTGTTGTTCTGATTTCCTATACTGCTGGGAGCCAGAACCACGTCCTTGAGGGTTTGTACCTTGCCTCGAATGTGCACCACGCCTTGACCTGTTGCCCTTCCACCAGCACATGTTGGTACATACGTTGTTAACTGAATTCGACAAAATCCACATGAACTGCTGTTATCTCCAAATTCCAGAGAGCAACCACAAGCGTGCCTGGTGATTCGCTGCATGGGTGTGCACAAGAACTCCAAAGCAAGTTCTACCGCTGCCTCCTTGAACTCATTTTGGCAAAGGGCTTGCTCTTGAGATTCAAAAAAGGATAGAGAAGTACCTGGGTAGATGCCTTGTGAACATTTGCTAGTCGCCGCCGAAGAGAAAGCACATTCCCAATCTGCGCAGAACATAGAAGCAGTCGTACCAAGCATAAGAAACAAGGTGAGTGCTTTCATGATGCCGAAAATGCACACTCAAAGTTTAGTCCCATATTTAGTACCTTAACAAAGAAATGACTGCTAAAATGGCAAACTGCAACGGTGAACAAGCACAATCTCTATGAGCTATATAGCTACATCCCATCTCCATCACTCCGTCCGCACTCGGTAATTTCAATATTTTTCTGTTCGAAAGTTAGGGGCAGTACGAAAGCTTGTAAGACAAAGAGCTTGAAAATCCGAACTGCCTGCATAATATAATAACGAACATAAACATATTCAAAACAAAGTCTGGTGGAAGAGGTATCACAAAATACAGAGTGTGCTACTATTCACAAGTTTCATATTTTGCAACCATGCTTTGAATTTTCTTCGACAGGCAGCACCAATACTTTAGAAGACAGGCAACTGTCACGTTACGAGTAATTTGGAAACATGAACAATCACGCTCCTGGACTGTAGAACCTCCTTTTGATCCATCACAGTATCTACAGCAGTCACAAGATGCCACACAGGCAGATGAAGATGCGCAAACAAATCTCTTCAAGAATATCAATGTAGTTGCATGGCTGTTTGCGGGTTACAGCGAGGGTCCAGCCTGAATCAACAAACTCAAACACAGAAATTTACCACGGCGGCAGCGATGAAACCAGCGACCAGGGCCGAACCCCAGCCAGCAGCAGCCTTATCTGCATCCGGCTTCGAGTGCCGGCGACGACGCTCACCATCTTGCCTCTCTTCCGTCGTCATGGCGTGGATGAACAATTTTCTTCTCAACGATATCGCCACAAACTCCGACGATGTCTACCAAAGATTCAAAGTCAAACAAACCTCCGAAACTACGATTACCAGATTCCGCCTTTCGAAGCTCTGCTGCGGTCCGAAGCTAATTTCACCATCATCATCCCTCCGGCGGTGAATGATGTAAACTCTCTCACCGAGAGAAGAATGAGACCATCAGCAAACCAAAACGATGCAATCCACTCGACTCGCTGTACAAACGGCGCTCCCCCGCGCTGCTCTTCAACTTTCTGGTCGATCCTTTGTGCAGTGCGCAGCGGTCGCGACTGGATTGTCTTTCAAACGTTGACAACCCTGCACTGTATAGAAAACGCGTTCCCGTCCCGCGGTCCTTGCCTTGCCCAGCGTCTTGGCGCAAACGGAAATGCTCCGCTGCTCTTTACGACACGTGTCCTTCGGCAAGCCAAGAATTCCCTTCCTCGAGGTGCTATGTTGCTACAATCCTCGGGCCTTGGCCTTGAGGCAACAGAACAGACAAGGAACTGCTACGGCACAGCAATACACCGTACTGTACAGTCCTACGGCTGGAATTCGGGTTCAAACTGGATTGGCCAATTGAACCGTGTAAGCCTTTGATTGGCCTTCTTGAAATTGTGTCTTGTTTTCTTCACAATTTGTCAAGTTTAGAGAAACATCATGACTTTCTAATTTTCTCTTGTATTGAGAGATTCCACTACTTATAGATTTTGGCAATTTATGACCTATGGGGGTTTTTATACTCTTTTGATTTCAATAATCTCTTCAGTTCATTCTATTCTTGTAGATATCCCTAGTCTTGAGTTATTAAACTCAAGGACGGTGGTTGGAAAGACTCCAAAACTTGTCAAAAGCTCAATAGAATTATGTTCATTGTTCCAAGTATCATGTTCAATAAGAATAAAAATTGAATTTTTGTACACTGTGTACATAAAGTAACTTCATTCGCAATTGGTACACTTGGATATTCTAGAAGTCCAACTACTCTCCAATTGACTTTTTTATACCAAGTCAATCTCGCACCTAGATTCAAGGATCTCACCAAGTCCAAGTCAATGAAAGTCGAGATATCCATGTGATAGAATATGGTCATTGATTCCTACTAAACAACAAAATAGTTGTTCTCATCTACCATACCAAGAGCTATTCTATATTTTCCTCAAACTTAACAATAACTAGCTAAACATAGTCATGACTAAGATAGACTTAATCACAATTTAGATTTATTCATATTTTATCCCATATATACAACCATGGGTCTTACATAAAGACTTAACACTGAAGAGTTGAACATCCACTCAAATCACACCATGAGTCAAACTCTCTAATGAAGTCATTCGACTCAATGACCCACTATACCATTATATCTTTTAGTATCCTTGGTGACCCATAGATATCGTCCATGTCCCACAAAAACGATGTGGGGACAAATTCCAAAATATCACCAAGCTCAACTTCATCACTCTAATACACAAAATCAGAATCTTCTATAAATCTCACTTACCAAGGTTGGTACGGCACTCTGTTACATATGCACCCATGTAACCATCTTTAGTTAGTGAGAACTAAAGTAGAGGTTACGCAATGAGGAGATAGATAGTCTTGAGTTGACTATTAGTGGAATATCTAAAGGTGCCACGTCAGCAATCCGTGTGCTCTTTAAATTGTGTTTCTTGTATGTTTGTTAGTGTATTAGTTGGAATACACGTCAGCAATCCGTGTGCTCATAGGGAAGATCGCCATGTCATCGATCCACGAGGAATTAAGTGGATGGTGGTTGTGTAACCGTATCTAGTTTGTATTTTTTTGAGGACTATATATGGAGAAAGAGAAACCATTGAGGTATCTCTCAACTTCAAAATTTCTTGAGTTATTCGAGTGGTCTCTCCTCACTTCCCTAGTGTTATAATGGTATCACAGCATACTTGCTCTTTCCTTGAGTGTGGATTATCCCTCTTGGAATAGTAAGATCATGATGATAACTTTAAGTTCTTGAGAGTTGTATAGAGATAAGCATAGGTCATTGATCTGCATGTAGAGTAAGGGGGAAAGGGAAAATTGTGGGCTGCAGGTATGGATGTGCTTGAGAGAAATCCTATACCAAACTTTCCATTTCCCAATCTATTCAACATCCATATTTGATTCATGGAGAATGATGTTTTCAGAGTGTACCTTGTGGTGAATTGGGGTGGAGATTTATGGCTCGAGTGATGGCATTAGCAATACCAATAAAACTTCCGATTTTCAGTTATGGAGAAATGTGAGATTGTACCATTTACATTCTATATTGAATATTGGATGGATTTGAATCGTGAACCACCCCCACCGGTTCCATTCAACACGTATATAGAAATTAAAACAATTTGCCGACAGAAGAGAGTATGGAGTGACTTTATTGTTAGGAATTATGGTGAAGAGTACTACATAGTTGAAATAGGATCACCTCGGCCTTTTGTGATTCCTATTTTGAGAGATTGGATTGTTATTATACTTACATTGTATTAGTTTGAGTGGTGGAGAAGCATGGAAGCATCAGTTTCTATGAGTGAAGTTCTGAACTCAATCATGATAGAAATGAAAGAGTTAAGAAAAGCTATTGTAGATGGACATACAAAGCAACAAGCCATGAATGACAAGATCTCTGCATTAGAGAATGAGAAAGTAGAGAGAGAAAGAGTTGGTGAGATGAACGTGGCAACTCTAATACAAGAGACTCAATCCCAACCGCAAGCGACTGCTATTGCCAACGAAGAGGCAAATAGAAGACAACTTCAAGAGATGGAAGATCAAACCAATCTCTTAATTCGTATGGGAAAGTCATGTAAGGTGGAAGCCTACAAGGGCAGTAGAGCCATGGGAGTTTTGGAGGGATGGATCATGAGGATGAATATACATCTATCACATTTTCATGTTTTTGATTTTACTTCAGGAATGTTCATGCGGTATTACCTCATGGATAAGGCTCTTACATGGTACACTACATGGGAATGAATGCTTTCAGAATGAGACGCTTCTATTTGATGGAGTGGGATGCAAGAGGGGATTGTTCAGAACTTTCAAGCGGTGGATTTCCTGCAAACCGCGAGAATGAAGTTGTGGGATTTAAAGCAGAAAGGAGACATACATGAATACATTGAAGAATTTTATGATCTTCAAGTATCCATTATGGATATGAGTGGAGCAAAAGCCTTAGATGTCTTCAAACAAGGTGTGAAAGAGAGAGTGCAAAAGGAGGTGATGATGAGTAATCCATCCACAGTGAATGAAGCAATCGCAATTGCTCAACGGATTTCGGGTGCTTATGGGATCACACACATGGAATCATCAAGCAATGTTCGAGAACCACTTGGCCCAACACCCTTGGAGTTGGGAAACCTTCGACGTAGGGAAGGATATGCACCACCATGAGGACGACCGTCTAGGTATGGAGGTGATAATCGTTGATCATTTATTCCAAATTTGCCGGATCTTCCTGCAAATAATGGAACGGTTAATCGAGGGGGAATGGGGGTTTGTGACAATCGTTAATGCTATACATGTGGGAGGATATGTCACATTGCCAAATTCTGTAGAACTCGATTAGGACCATCCGGAGGAAGACCTATGTTGCGAAGGCCTTTCAACAATATGGAAGGAGGGGAATACGACAATGAAGATGAGATCTTGCAAGAAAACGAAGATCACAAGTAAACTTGCCTCGCGGACTTACTAGTCCCACTAAACGAAGAAAAGACGGGGTTGGAAGAAGACAACGATTGGAAGCTCATGGAGGGAGCAAGAAATAAGCATGATTGTTTGTCACATATGGGATGATGGAAGTACACAAGGTGAGAGTCTTAATTGATCATGGAGCAACAAAAAATTTTCTATCACAATCTATTGCAATGTAATTAGGATTGATTTTGATGAAGGATGTGAGTGAGGAAGTGGAGTTGCCAAATGGACAAACTGAACCAATTGAGACATTAGCACATAGTGTACAACTAGCCATATGCATATACTAGGAAGAGATTGAATGGAGAGTAATCCGATTAGCTTGATATGATGTCATCCTTGGAATGCCATGGATGGAGCAATACAATCCGGAGGTAGATTGGAGAAAGAAAGTAGTAAAAAGTAGTGGATGGAAGATTTATTTTGATAAAAGCAGATATCAGAATAGAAGCTTACCTCTATTTGTGATTGGTAAGACTGCCATTTCTAAAGGTGATGTATGTTTCTTGGGACTTATGAGAGATGTTGTTGGTTCTAAGGATAATCTTTACATTCTGGAATCATTGAGGAAATCTTCTCACACAAATGTTGTAAGTATTATATGAAGCATGGTATATTTGTGATCCCTTAAACAAAATAATTTAGTTACAGTGGTTTGAGAATTGGTGTACATGACATAAATGCAAAAAAATTCGTGATGGTAGCAAGAATCATGAAAATTGTTGATTCAACTAATCAAGAGCATATGCAAGTATCAGGATCACATGAAACAATATATGACAGAAAAAAAAATTATATGAAATTATGTTTCACAAATCTAAGAGTCTTACATCATGACTCAAAAAGGAAAAAAAAACTTTTTTTTAGAAAAAAAATGTGTTTATAACTTTAGAACATGTCACTTTCTTCTTACTAGTATTAGTACGGTGTATATTTTTGTCAGAAGATTTGTGCATTGAAATATTTTGAAAGCTGATTTTAGGAGAAACAAAGAAATGACATGCAACATGAAAATCATGTCATGCATGGTGAGAATTATCATGAAAATCATTGAACAATGGTGTATCATTGAATGAGATAATGAGATTTTTTTGCTCTTTAAAAATATGAAATTACATTCTTAAAAAAAAAAAATGAAGATTTTTTGAGGCATCCAAATCTCTAAACACTCTTTTTTGATTGATTCGTGAAGGGGTTGATGGCAACTGTAATATTTCACGAAGCAAGAATAGAACATGCAAACCATAGTCAAAATCATATATTTTTTATGCTACATAAAATATTGAATGTTTCAGAAAAGAAGTAAGAAACATGTAAGAAAAAGTGCTAAAGTTATAATTAAATTGAGCAAAATGATAACATAAATTGAAGTGAGGAAGGAGTACTTTCAATTGCTCATAAGTAAAAAAGAAAGAATATTTGAAGACAGTGGGAAGTAATAACTGCAACTAACGTTGAATTGTTATTGTGATAAGGGTGAAAGAATGAACTTTGTTAACATTATTACAATGATAAATGAAAACCTACTTTGATTCTTCTATAAACCTAACAAGAGCAAGACTTAAGTGTCTATCATGCTTAGATATATGGACTATCATTGATATGTATCTAATAGAACCCAAGTTTATAATCAAGGTCTAATCTCTCTTAGCAAAAAAAATAGATTTTTTTGGGTCCCGTGGAGAGTAGAGAAGGGATCAACTTGCATACATACATAAAAAAATATGTTGAAAAAATATCAACCAACCAATTTTGGAATAGGAGTTATTATTTGAAGAAGATAAAAAATATAAAACTTGAACATATCACTAATGAGGAATTGAGAAGATCCAATAGAAGCAATTTTTTTTTTCTAATAAAAAATCTTTGCTTGTGCAAAGATGGAAAAAATATCAAATCATTCATGGGAAGCCTTGGATTTACATCTAAATGTCAAACAACAAACATACTTTGAGAATATTGAACAAGAATGTTTTAAAAGGAAGAAAAATTTTATTAGAAAAAATAATGTACAAAGTCCAAGACTGAGCTATGGACTGGAATTGTTCTATAAATTTTTTAGGTGACTTAAGTTCAAGATTTGTTGACATGTTGGATAAAAGGCCAACAAAACATATCAAGTTCATCCTTGGGAGGATCTTGAAAATATCATCCTCTGGTCGGATCGTTAAACATGTCATCTTGTGTACAATAGAGAAGATACATTAGTTCGTGCATGGGAATGAGTAGATTTGTCATAAAAAACACAAAAAGTTGTGCTAAATTCTTGCTTAGATGTTCAAGTTTGAGGGGGCCTACGTGGTTTTATAACATCTTGGTGCATTTTCAAGTTGATATTAACTTTTAGAAACTCCTGAAAAATCTCCTCAAGCTTGTCCAAGAGTTACTTCTTATCTTCTATAGTCTTTTTACTCTTGGAGAAAGGAGGGATGAGTTGCATAATCATTGGTTCCCCTTCTTGGATTGATTCATCAAATTCAATGCTTACATCCTCGTAAATGATTCCAATTGCTTACTTGGCATGTGAAAGTACATATGTAGAATTCCATCGGAGGATATTGATTCTAGTCTCGATGTAATACTTGTGCATCAATGACTTCTCCACAACAATATAATTTTTCCATAAAAAGCATGGCAGTGGCAATGACGGACCTAGTTCAAGCAAAAAGATATTGGATCAAATTCTAGGTAGGAGAAGTGCTCAATGAATCACTACATCAGCTCCATTGATTTAGCTAGGGATTTACAAGATATCCAACATAATTTACAACCTTTTAAATAATCCAGCCGTAAATCCTTATATTTTAACAGCCTTCATTCAACTTAAAATTGTATGGTTCTCTTTTTTGACTTCCAAATTCATGATGGTACTTCATGATCCACTTCTCAAAACAGCAAGCTAGATGATTGTCTTGAACTTGTTCATCGATGTTATCTTTTAGCGTGAAGAACAACATAGAAGTAAAATTAGAAGTACATGAAGTGATATATGTATCACAACTAGTATTGGAAATGAAGAAGCCATAAAAAAAAAAAGGAATGTAGTAAAGAAATGATACATATATCACAAGAATGAAGACTCATCAATTGCTAGATTCCACACCAATGTTATATTTTTCTTGTAGAATCTTGTAAATCATGTTCCATTATATTCTTAAGTGAAACACAACTAAATACCAAAGTTTGGAAAATGTTGCATGGCAAAACTGCTCAAACAAGATGAACAATGTCTCTTCTAAAAAAGAAAACGTCATAATTCTTTACATAGTGTATCTTGATACCGTAGGGGATATCAACATCTATACTCCAATTTATACTCCAACTTTGCCACATATCCTGAAATTTGCAAACATTCATTTTGAAAAATTTTCCAAGAGGTCTTGACCTTCCCATGTTGGGAAGGTCCTTGGACCTCCTTGTCTTTCAATTTTGAGTTTCAATGCTCCACAATTCTCATAAAATAATAGCAAAAATTTTGAAGAAGGACGGTTGTCAATTTCGAAACTTGGTCTACTTTCTTCTCATCCTCTTCATTGTCATGGGTCTTCTTTTTATTGCGACCCTTTTTCATCTACAAAATTCAAAGAGTATAAAAATATCAGTGGAATTATATATTGATTGAGTGTATCACTCAATCAATGATGCTAGAAGTTAACTATGTGGGAAGACTGAACCAATGAAATGATATATGTATCACAAAGAAAAACTTACGTGGTCTCAAAAAGAAGTTGCAAAAGACTCCAATCGCTCTGGAATCATCTCTTTAGGGAAATTTTTCTTACACATTGTTTCTTGCACATTGTTTTGTCAAAAGTGACATGAAGAAAATCTAAATCTTTGAGAGATCCTTGATTTGTATGACCTCCTTTTCCATTTCAATCAAGAATAACTCCTTGGAAATTACATAATTAAGGAGGCTAATGATGTCCACTTCCTCCCGGATACCTTGAAGTGTCATCCATTTAATGAGTTTGATGTCGTCAATAAGCTTCATGATCCTATGTGGAATGTTCTTTGAGGGTTTCTTCTTTAAGTATGATAATGTATTTTTTGCCTTAACTCCAAAGCAGTGTGCATTGTGAAAATCATGTCATGGAAGGATCAGACAAAATTAAAACAAAATGCAAGCTAAAAAGGTCAAATATCTTCCTCTATAACACATCAAACACATTCCAAAAGTATGTACTCGTAAGTTTCAAACATGTCTTTGCAATCACGAGCTCCATGATGTCCACCAACAATATAATATATGTGGCAAAAAAAAACAAAGATGAGAAGTCATACATATCACTTTCAAAAATGTAAATCAATAGAGTCAAATTAGGCAAACAAAACATATTTTAGTTTGGAGAAATGATACATGTATCACTTGTCCAAATTCAAACATGTACTACCTTCAAGATTATTGACTTTAAGTCAAAAAGTGTTACATGTCATTTTTCAAATAAAAATAATGACTTTTTCTCACATTTATTGAGAACAAGCCTTGTCTAATCCAAAATGGGAGACATACTTGCAGTCCTCATATCAACAATCATAAAAAATGATGCTACCAATGCATTATTATTCTGCTTCTTCAGATCTTGAAGTTGTCAACATTGATTTTGTTAGTCTTTCAAATTTTTACATTCTTAAAGAGCGAGCAAGGAGAAAATATTTCCAGATTAGTTTCAAAAAAATAAAACAAAGTGATATTAAAAATGTACGTCTCTTTGCCACTTGACAATTATTGTGCACACGGTCAAACCTCAAATGTCATCTTTTTTTTGTTTGTAGATAAAACATCCTTATGAAAAATTTTTTCAACTGTTGATGTTTTCGTTGAAAAGAATTCCTTATTTTTTTCTGTTTGTGGGTTGATGATCATTGCCTATCAACCTAGTGAAAGTTATGTGAGTGAAGAATCTTATTCTTGTTTTGTTTTTTTCTTCCCCCTTGATTTAATCCTCTTAACAATAGACATTTGATGTAGCTCATTTTTCATCTCCTCTTCTTTGAAAAAAACTTCTCCTTCCGTTCCTTCTCCTCTTGTTGTTCTTATTTGTTGTTCTTGATGTTCTTATATCGCAATAACTTTTGACTTTTTTTCTTTTTCAACTCCTCCTTGGATGTCTTCCATTTGTGATATCTTCTAATTTTCTCCCTTATTTTCACACTCTTAGTGGAGGCTTCATTGATAGTATTGTTTGATGACGAAAGAATGTTTGACTTGCTTCGATTGAGAAGCACCTTCATCGACCAATTTGAAAATTATTTCTTAAACTTTTTTTGATATTTTGACAAAATAATGATCCATGCAAGATGGAGTTGTTCCTCGATCATGCAGGTAATAAAATCAAATAACATGATTGATTTTTTTTCTATAGTCAAAAGTGATTTGCTAAGCCTGTTGGCCATCTTGAGCTTCTCGAGGTGATTTCACATGAATTTCTTCTTCTTGACATTGTGAACAAAAAAATTCTCAAAACATTGTATGCACGTTAATGCCCCCACTAACTTTATGTTAAAGTGCAACTCACAAATGTTGACAATAATTTTTTTTATCAATCAATTTTGTTGATTGGGACTTAATGCAAAGGATAGGAAGGTGAAAGTCAATTTACTTTTCCTTGCAAGAATCTTTCAAAAACCGGAATTCATTATTGCCAATTGAAAAGTTATCAATGGATGACTGATTGACCTTTCAAAAGAGATCAATGCACATTCACTTGTCAAAAATATGTCTCTTAGTCTAACCACATGCAAGAAAGAGAACAATTTGTTTATTAGCAAAAAAATGAAAGTTAAAAGAATGAAGTGTTAGGAAGGTTAACCTTATTCAAAATCATTGAAACCTATCTCAGATCTATCAAAGTCATGAAGTTATGAAATGACTGACTCACAACTAAAAGAAATGATATGTGTATCCTTTCAAATGGATGTTTAAAATTCAAAGAAATGACATATGCATCACTTTGTTCACGTCAGGGTTTAGACTTGAAAAAAATGATATATATATATCATTTTTTTCAAGTTTAGAAGTGATATATATATATATATATATATATATATATATATATCACTTCTTTCAAATGGTTTCTTAGAATCTCAAGAAATGTTTCTAGTAACACTTTGTTCAGGGGAGGGTTTAGTATCCAAAGAAGTGATACATGTATTATTTATTTCAAGTGGATGTTTAGATTCCAAAGAAGTGAGACATGCATCATTTTGTTAATATGAGGGTTCAATATCCAAAGAAATGATACATAAATCACTTCTTTCAAGTTAATGCTCATAATTTCGAGAATTATTACTAGTACCATTTGACTCAAAAAAGTGTTCAAAGTCTAAAGCAATGAGACATGTATAATTTTTTAACTGGATGCTTAGAATCTTGAGAAGTGTTATTAGAATCATTTCTTTCACATGATCTCATAGAGTCCAAAGAAGTGATACATGTATCATTTCTTTCAAGTGAGAGCTCATAATCCAAAATGATGTTAAAAGTATTATTTTTTTAAGGAGAGAGTTAAGAGGCTATTGAAGTGACACATGTTCAAAGTTTATGGATCAAAGAAATTTGAAGCTAGGTTTCAATGAGAAAAGAAAATCTTAGTACATATATTGGAGGTGCAAGTAATTTGAGCACACTAAGAGGAAGCAAAACATATTCAAATGGTTATGATGGGATGCAATTAATGGAATGATTAACAAAAGGATTCAACAAGCAAGAACAATTGAAAGCTGACTTAATGTTTGAGCAAAAGACATTACAATGAGGAAATAAAATTGTGATGAAATGGTCAAATTTACTAACATGAAGTTATCTTTTTGATTGCCATGTGGATTTTTGAGGACGATGAAATTCTATATAAAATTATAGTGCTTAACATTTTGCAAAATTTTATCAATAGATTAAAATCTTTCACAAGATTGAATTTTACACTTTTTTTGTCCATGTCTTGCAATTCAATCAAAATTCAACACTTTTTACACCTCGCAATGTGGTTGTTAGTGTTGTGAGAAAGAAATCCTAGGCCGAGAAAATGAAGATATGGGTTTGGACAAGCAATCATCGAAAATGAATATTTTTGAAGCTCATTTTTTGGGTCAAATTCTATAACAAAAACACAGTCTAGGTTTTGCTTAATGTAACCAAACACAAAGTATAAAAAGAAGAATTCAGAAAGTAAAGAAATAAAACTACATACCGTAGTGAGTTAGAAATGGTGGTTTGTAAAAGGTGAAATCATAAAGTGGTGAGAAAGTGAGAGGCGAGTGTTGGAAGAAGTGAAAATTTTCAAATCAAGTTGCAAGTTGGGAGCAAGGGTTTGGTAGGGAAGTCTGCATGTGAAAACTTGAGAAAAATGGAATATGTGTTCGATAGTGTGATACGTCAAAAGGATATTACCTCATGTAAATGTTAGGACATTTGCATGTTCCATAACAATTCTTGTAAAATCACAAGACAACATGAATTGCATGTATGTTTAGACTTTTTAAACTCTTTTAGGATGTTGATGACACACAAGCTTGAGATGTTGGAGACAAAAACGTTCAATGCTTTTGAAAATGAAATCAGTCTGAAAATGAATGGTTTTACATTTATTTATTGGAAAAGTAATGAGTATATAAAAGTAATTAACATCATGTACAAAGAGAGATATGTGTTTAAAATGATTTATTTGTTAATTGCAAAATCATTTTTGATTTTGAAATTTTTTTATTTGAAATTCATCAACCATAAAGATGAAAAGAATTAATATAGTAGATTGAAGGATTAAAATAAATCCTAGAAATAGAATTTATTTGTTTTGCAATAGTTTATTAAAACTACATCAGATTTTTGAAAAAATTGGAGACCCAAAAAAATTACAAGTTTTGCAAAAAGTGTTTGAAAAATTCCAAAATATTTCAATATTAAAAAATTAAAAAATATTAAAAATATAATTCATTTTAGAGGATTGAAAGTTTTCAAATAGTGTAAACATATTTTGAAATATATTCAAATATATATTTAAATAGTGGACATAAATATATTCATATAGTTGATATATTTTGAAAAAAATAATTAGAATATTTTTCAAAATGTAAAAATCATTTTTTGCGTGTGTTAGGTATTTTTCAGGTCTATAAAGGTAAGATGGATAATTTCAAAATCTGCATCAATAGCAAAACATGTTGAAGCATATTTTGGAGAAGGTTATGTTCATCTCAACTGTTTCTTTATTGAATGAAATTTAGTAGGGAGTATAAAATTATTCAAATTCATTATTTTCATTGTTGATAAATAATTATTTTACAAAGAAATCATTTTTCTTGTATTATAATTGAATTTCAAAATAATACATAAACATAAAGAATAAAAAAAATTCAAAAGGATATCAATTTAATATATTTTATTTAATTTGCAACTGGTTTATAAATTCACTGAGATGAAATTTGTTCATGTGATTCAAAAATTTTCTATGATATTGCATGCATTTTTCTGTAATTTTTGGGGAAAAATTATTTAATATATAATTTTAAATGTTCAAATAACAATTTTTTTTAAAAAATATACTTCGTGAAGTTATTATACTTAATTAGGTATATTATTATATGTTATACACCTGGTTCATTTGTCATAAAAAGAAAGAACACTCGTATGTTAATTTTTTAATGAATATTAATTTAATTATGATATTTTAAAAATTATTTAAAAGTAAACATATTTAAAACAAAAACTAAAGCAAGTTTTTCATGAAATCTTAGTATTATTTCAATTATGTACATGCATTCTTGACATACTTGAGGTTGGAATAATCCATTTAGTAACACTTATCATCTTGTGTGTAAGCAAGATTGGTTAGACACAATAGTTCTTTAGGTCTTTGATGGAGGCTATAAAGATGATGATGATTTCAATCTCAAAACTGACTTCAAGACTACAATATGAATTTAAATTGATCAAAATATTTATATCTTTAAGTTTTTTACAAGTGAAATATTATATTTCTCAATTTTTATTTAAATATTTACTAATATTTGAGCCACTTAGTGATTTTTCAAATGTATGACAGAAGCTTTAGAAATTGATGAACACTTCAACCTCAAAAATGAACTCCAAAATTGCAAGAAAAATAAAAAATGAAAAAATATTTATACTTTTAAGTTTATAACAAGTGAAGCATTATATTTTCATTCTTTTATCTACATATTTATAAAAAATATTTTCTAACATTTGATCCACTTGGTGATTTTTCAATTGTTTGACAAAAGCTTCAAAAGTTAATAAGCACTTCAACCTCTAAGTGCAACTCCCAGATTGCAAAAAAAATAAAAATGAAAAAATATTTATGCTTGTTAATATGTTACAAATTATAAATTTTATTTCTTAATTTTTTATCTTTATATTTATAAAAAATATTTTTTAACATCTGATGTATTTCATGATTTTTCAAGTGTTTGACAAAAACTTCATAAGTTGATGAACATTTCAACCTCAAAAAAGAACTCCAAAAATGAAAAAAAAATTAAAATTGATAAGATATTTTTGCTCATACTTTTTTTCAAGTGAAATATTATATTTTTCAATCTTTTATCTTAATATTTATAAAAATATTTTTTAACATTTGATCCACTTGGTGATTTTTCACTTGTCAGACACAAGCTTCTGAAGTTGATAAGCACTTTAACCTCAAAAAGGAACTCCAAAACTATAAAAAGGATTAAAATTTACAAAATATTTATTTTTGGAAGTTTGTTGTTAAAAAAAATTATATTTATCAATCTTTTGTCTACATAATTATAAAAAAATATATTTTTTCATTTGATCCTTCCTCTATAAAGTTGATGATTTCAACCAAATATTTGAGTGCCATCTTGTAAACTCTTTTAAGCTCTAGCTGAATAAGGCTGGATTCAAACCAAAATAAAAAATGTAGCTTTTATTCCCTCTATCAATGCGTTAGATGGTTAAGCTTGAGTTATTCATGCAAAACTTGAAGACTGCAAGAAAAATTAAAAATGATAAAATATTTATACTTTTAATTTTGTTACAAATAAATCATTATTTTTTTGATTTTTGATTTATATGTTAAATTTTTTTCTAATATTCGATATGCCGGTAAAACTTCAGCGGGAGAAAAATATGATATCCAATGATTGGACCAATAACTCTCGCTTAAACTTTACAGAAAATTACTCCACAACCCTTTCAATCACGCATAAAAGTTTCAGATGTTTTACTCCTCTAGATCTCTCAACAAAATTGTTGATTTACCCAATGTATCACAAGATGATATGCAGACCCCTATGTACAAAACCCATCACAAATCCCACTCTGATTGCTCTCAAATTTCATATGAAGGTTACTCATCATCCGAACTTTAACTCTAGAAAGTTTTATTGACATAACTTTCTGGTATCAAAAGATATGATCGATGTACTAAGTTTGTGATAGTTAGTGCAATCCTGCAACTCTGAGTGCTTACACAAACTTCAACCCATCACTCCGTACTCAAAATTCATCCAATCGAGTCAAAACTTCAATCAAAACACTAGCCCGAGTCGTAAACTGTATCTTAGTTGACTCCGATCTCCCAAAACCCTCGTAAATTCTCACAAACACTCCAAATACACTCAAAGGTCTAAATTTTTCTCTCTAACTTTGAATCACCGTTTGAGAGTGACATATCCTTCAAATCCATCCATTCTTGAATCCACGTTGTAGCTCGTCTCGTCAGCTTTCCAATGCTATCCTCCGATTTTTGAATGTCCCCCTTGAAGGTCTCCAAAATCCCTAAAAACCTCGAAAAGTTACCCTAGTGCCTTTATTGGTCAAAACTCCTAGACCAATGGGAAGGGAGAATGCTATTTTGATCTCTAGTGTGGCCAAATTAGCTCCATTTTAACTTTTAGGTTTACAACTATCCTAAACACACTACTTAGATATCCTATACACATTATGAGTTGTCACTAATAGGAGTTAAAATGACAACTTGAAACCAGCTAAGTATACCCAAAAGCGATCATGATGAAGACACCGGATGTTGATCAGAAATGGACTCGACAATGGTACATCTTGAGGATCATATTGTCCCCTATCCACGTCATACGTCGACTCCACTTCAATCAGATAAGCTCTTTAGTCAGCAAGGTAATGTGTCTAGATCTCCCTAGCTCTTTACAGCCTTACAATACCATTTGTTACCCTAACCTAAAGTATCGCCGTCATGACAACAACTCTGAAGATGACACATGTCATCATCTTCTCATAGTAGCCGCGTCACAACACGACATCCATCCCCTCTAAACCTGTGCATCCTCCGGTATGCAGCAAAAGTTAACCAAGGTGTGCGCTGCGTCATATTAGATCAACCTGATCTTCTACTCCGGCTAAATCCTCCCCATATGACTCATCTTCACCTTCGTCATCTTATCCCACTGCCCATCCTATGGCAATAGGAATGGTATCCACCGTCAATATCACTGGCTTCTCACCATGATATTCTATCATTAGCAAAATCGGAGGTGATGACATACACCTCTTCAACTTCCTCATGGCCTCTACATGTCTATTCTCCCATACAAACTTCTGATTTTTCCTTAACAGCCCATATAACTGATCTGTTATATGAGCATAGTGAGGAATCCATATGTGATAGAACACAACAACACCTAAAAACTGCCTCACTTCTGTCAAGGAGTTGTAGCTCTCACGCATCCTTTGAATAGCATCCACCTTGTTGGAATCTGGTTTTTGACCATACCATCCACACAGAAGACCAACAATGACAACCTCCCGCATCCCAAATATAGATTTTTCTCCAGACAATGTTAGATGAACCTCCTCCAATCGAGATAATATCCTCTCACAGTCTTCAAAATGATCCTTCAACCGTTTTATACCTCGTCTCCATTCGAACTTCATGTGCTTGGAACGCCTTGATAGTGGAATAGAGATCTCTAGAGTGAACCTCCACTATCTTATCCTCATCACTAAATCCAATTTCCATCATGTCCTTCAACGGATCTCCCAATCACTTGAGTGATTGGGAGATGAACAATCAACTCTCCCAAGAGTGCTTGAAGTGATGGCAAGTTAGGTTGCCCAATACATTAGACACATACTACGGGGATCTAGATTTAGATGAGAGTAGATAGACGCAGAAGGTTGGATACTTGGGAGATTGGAGGGGTTAGCGATCAAGGCAACTTTTCATCGACAACGAGCTGAGTGGATGTTCGGGATCACAAGGACGGTTACAATGAGTGGAGAGGGGTCGAGCAGAGCAAGCAAGGAACATAAGGTGCAGCTCGATCCGGCAACATTGGAGATGTTTCAAGCATTCACACTCTTCCTTCAACAACAACGATTGCGGGGAGCGGGGAGCGAAGGGAGGATTGACCACAAAGACTGCAAAATTGGTGGTGGGGAAGATGGATTAGTTTGATGGGAGGGATGTCTCAAAGTACTTCAGATATTACGTCAGGGAAATGGAGATGAACCGTGTTCAAGAGAAGGAGATGATTGAGATATTTCGTCTTGCTGCGGTGCCAGAGATTAGAGACCATGTGAGGTCTCTACATGAGCAATTTGGTGAAGATTGGGAGACATATTCTCGTGCTTTGAGGGATGAGTACTTCTTAGAAGATCCTATTAGAGTCACTAAGAAGTCCTTCATGGAGTGGGTCGAAAGGCCCAATAAGAAGTCTCATGCAACTTAGCTTCTTATGGAGTTTGAGAGACAATTCTCACAATTGTCTCGATTGGAGAAGATCACCTTGGAGTCACATAAAACAGAGTTGTTTCTCCGGAAAGCGATGTTGAGTTGCAAGAGAAGCTAGAGTTGCTTCTCGAAGACAAAAATGAGGAAGAAGGACTAACAGGTAGTTGGAAGGATGTTGAGGAGGCAGTTGGACTCTTGACGAAAAGAGAAAGAAAGAGAGAGAAGATTGTGATGGGAAGACCCCTTCATACGGATGCTTCTATTGCTCCAACATCTGTTACTAGGCAAGTGGTTCCAACCTCCAACGTTCAAGCTCCGACTGTGAATTACAAAAAGGAAGAATCATCCATCGATGAGATCATGCGAGGGATGAAGGAGCTTAAGATCAAATTTGCGATGTTGGAAGAGAAAGACATGGGAGGGGAGAAGAAGATTTCCACCAAGCAAGCATATGTGCAACGGTGCATATGGTGTGACAGCACTAATCATGCACGAAGGGATTGTGGAGATTTTGCACACATGTTGTTGGAAGTGGAGACATTTTCTGGAAAGAAGGGAAGGTAGCCCTCAAGGACACTGGAGTAACCATTCAAACCAATTTTGGTAAAGGAGGGATGAGAAAATTGGTGGATGATTATCATAGTGCACATGCAGTGACATCAGTTGAAGCTTTTAACTATGGTGCTAAGGTTAGAGGAGCACGAGAGGAGTTTGAAGGCCACGTACCGCTTAATGGCCTATGGTCAAGTGCTCTCGCTACGATGAAGAAAGGGAAGGTACAAGAGACTCTTCTAAGAACAGCGGCGGAAATTCGTGGTACTACTGGATGGGAAGATCCAGTAGAAACCATGTCGATTCATGCTTATATTGCTAAGACTCAATATGAAGCATCGGTGGAAGCGAAGAGACGAAGGGAAGAGGAGGGTTCTGACGAAGGACTCTCATTGAAGAGGGTGGTTAGAGAACGTATGAGAATTGATACACCTCTCCCACCTGATCAAAATATGGAGGAAGCAGGTCCTTTGAGGTCGAAGGAAAGAAACAAAGGGGGTGAGAAGGACAAGGGGAAGGTACCAGCTTACAAACTACAATCTGATATTGAGGCGGCTACAGATTTCAGATAAGCTCCTTAGTCAGCAAGATGATGTGTCTAGATCTTCCTAGCTCTTTACAGCCTTACAATGCCATCTGTTACCCTAACTTAAAGTATCGTCGTCATGACAACAACTCTGAAGATGACACATGTCATCATCTTCTCATAGTAGCCGCGTCACAACACGACAACGTGGGAGCTGAAAAGAATTTGGAGAGCATACAATGAGTGTACTATTGGCCAAGGATGCGGGACGATGTGGAGACATATGTTCAAAGCTGTGTCGCATGTCAACAAAATAAGGCGGGGAATCAAAAACTAGCAGGTTTATTACAACCCCTTCCCATTCTTGAACAACAACGGGAACATGTTACTATGGATCTAGTATGTAAGTTACCAAAAACCTCTTTAGAATATGATTCAGTTGTGGCCTTTGTGGATAAATTAAGTAAGATGATACACATCCGACCTACCACAAAGATAGTGAGAACACCACAACTTGCTCATATGTATCTAGATGCAATTTTTGTGAATCACGGATTATGCAAAGTCTTAATCACAGATAGAGGAACTCATTTTATTAGTTTGTTTTGGAAAATCTTGTTTGGTTTATTCAAAACAAAGCTAGCAATGTCTACAGCCTATCATCCTCAAACTAATGATCAAACAGAGAGGGCCAATAGAACAATAGAGTATATGCTGCAAGCATTCACCTTGGAGGAACAACAAGAGTGGGATACTTTTATGACTCTAGTGGAATTTGCATATAATAATTCTGTGAATACATCCACAAAAGTGTCTCCATTTTATGTGATGTATGGTGCTCATGCTTTGACACCTTCTAGTTTGTTGAGAATTCCTAAGGGGCAAGAGTTTTCAACCAAAGTTGCAACAGTCAATGATTTTGTGGTGCACATACACAAAGTACTGCATCAAGCAAAGGAGAAGTTGGTAATTATTCAAAATCGATAAAAGTAATCTGCAGATGCTCATCGCAGGGAGGTGAATTTTCAGAAAGGAGATCAAGTTTGGCTATCCACGACCAATTTGTCACTTGTAGGAACACCAAAATTCAACCCTCGATTCATCGGTCCTTTTGTGGTGTTGAAACGTATTGGCGAGGTGTCTTACAAGTTAGAGCTCCCGTTGCATATGAAAATAGATCCCATATTTCATGTGTCACGATTGCAAAAATATGTATCACGTCCCAAGCAGTTCATAAATCCATCAACCGCTCCTCCTCTACCATCTATGGTATCAGATCAGGCAGAATTTGAGGTTGACAAGATTCTCAAAAAACAGATTCAGGGTTACATATACCCAAAAACGGAGTATTTGGTTCAATGGAAGGGATATCCATCATTTGAATCAACTTGGGAACCGGCAAAGAACTTAACCAATGCACCTTTGATCGTTCAAGAGTTTGAATGTGTGAACAATGAGGAAGTTGCATCTTAAAAGGAGGGAGATTTATAACCATCTTTAGTTAGTGAGAATTAAAGTAGAGGTTACGCAAGGAGGAGATAGATAGTCTTGAGTTGACTATTAGTGGAGTATCTAAAGGTGCCACGTCAGCAATCCGTGTGCTCATAGGGATGACCGCCTCGTCATCGATCCATGAGGAATTGAGTGGATGGTGGTTATGTAACCGTTTGTAGTTTGTATTTTTTTTAGGACTATATATCGAGAAAGAGAAACCATTGAGGTATCTCTCAACTTCAGAATTTCTTGAGTTATTCGAGTGGTCTCTCCTCACTTCTCTAGTGGTACAACCCACATCTAACTCTAACAATCTCTCCTTCAAAACCTTCAAAGAACTCCATTGTGACACCAATATATATCCTTTGTAATTGTATTAGCAATAGGGTCCCAATTGGAACCATAAACCGCAACTTAAAATACATGAGTCATCACAAGATGCTAATAAAAGGGCAACTTGAAACCTACCATCACCATTGTCATTCACCTAGTCTACAAGTATATAAGTTGTGTCTCACTAAAGAACAAACAAAGATGGTCCAGCCGTAAATCCATCCTCATCATCGGCAACACACATGAGTACCAACACTCCACACAACAAAATATCAACACAAACAAACATTGTGCACAAATATGAAGCCAAGATGGAGGTTTTTCAATCACAAAAAACATAAATAATAATCTCTGATCTCAAAAACATCTATCAAAGGGATGAAACGAACCCAATCCGGATTGACATAGCTTTAGGAAGGCAATAAAAAATACTAAAATTCAATTTTGGAAGCCTTATGCTCTCCATATGGATAATATGTCGTTGGTTGTCTTGCTAAAAAAGATATTTTTTTGATTAAACTTTTTAAGTTCTCTACTTTTCGTAATTTTTTTTTTGCAAAAGGACATAGTTTGTAACTTCTATGGAATTTTGAAAATCTTTGACTCTAATTTAGGATCCATAAATATCAAAATTTCATAATTATGATGTTGTGCTTGATGTCTCAATCCTCGAGTGACCTACATTAGATCTTTTATGATCCCATCATATTTCAGATCAAATCTACTCTATATGATAATCTTATAACATGTCATACTTATTTTTGATTCAAAAATTTCAAAACAATAAATTTTGGACTTTTATCACTTCTATTAAAAATCTTGTTTGAACAATATTAATTTTAAGCACCAACGTTACTATAAGCATTGACTTGCTTCATTAGAGAGCTCTTTAATATATTGCTTTGATCGTACGAGGTTGTGTGTTCCCTTCCTCAGTGGATGATACACACATTGTGGGTCTTATAGATAATTTAAGATAGATATTTGATTACTTGGCTACCGAGCTGCATCTTGTAGGCTTGAGAGTCAAGGTGTCCAAGTGTAGGCTTGGTTTCCTTTGGGCATTCCTCCTCATTTCTAGTTTCTAGAGGGATGTATGACACCGACTGACGATTTACGTATTCTAGGAGTTCACTATGACGGATGTGGTGGTTACCGATACTATTAGAGACACAATTTCAGAGGGGGTGATCAACCATCCTTCAGGATAGGCAGCGAGTGGAGCGGCAGCAGCCAAGTTCTCCAAGTATATGGGTATGTAGAGAGTTCACCTCTTTGTTCCTCTAGCTTTGGAGTTATATGGAGCTATGGACACCGATTTTGATATGTTCATGAGGGAGTGTGCTAGAGCCTATCATACTAGGCGGCAGGGGGTATCACTCTCTTTAGCTTAATGTATAGCCTATTTTAGGTAATGTGTTTCCATTGCTCTATAGAGAGCATTAGTTGGTGCAATCCATAGGAGAGCAATCACGTTAGGCGATGCTTCTTCGGATGCTCATGTTGTTTATAGACCGTTTGACCTAGATAGTTCAGATAACTTAGGTGTTGTAGGACATATTTTCCACTATGATGCTATTGGGGCCTAGCCCCATGTTGCCATTTTGGTTCCATTCTTGTACAATTTGATGGTATCTTCCCATCCCTTTTGTTATTTTACTGTGTCCCTTTCTTACTATAAGCATTGATCCATTTGGTCAATTTTTAGTAGAGCTTCTGCCCTCCAAATTCTCAATTTGAAAATCAACCACTCAATTTTAAAAAAATGAAAAATCAAAATTCATCACACAAATTTTGACTTGACTCTACTTTTGAATTCTAATCATGTTTTTGACTCTATTGAGCATCTCACATCTTTTCACAATCAACATCAAATCTATCGAATATACCATTGATCAAAAATTATCAAAACATCTTCAGCTCTCCAAGAACTCATAGTTATTATTCACAATGCATAAAATTGAATTTGAGTTTTTGAAGTTATATTTTCTACTCTCAAAATGTCTACAAGGACACTCCACTCATAACCATAACATAAAAGAAAGTTTCCACTCTAGCTAATATCCACTATAATCACACTTTCAAAGTCTCAACTTCAAAAATTGCACTCCAAGGAGATCTAATTCCAACTCGACCCCTTAAGCGCTATGTCACCTAAATGTGGTCTCTGCCCTAATGGCATGTTGAGTACGGATGACAGTAACTGCATTATCGTTTCTAACTCATGTATATGCTTCACCTGCACACACCTACCCAGCTAGCTAAGGCAGCCGTTACATAAGTAGTGACATTACATTTTTCAATATCATTTTGTGTTCAGTTTTCCAAACATCACATTAGTTTTGCAATTTAGCGAGAAATAGCTCAAGCTTTAGATAGGGAGATTTTCATTATAGGGGATGATTGTTAGAGAACTTTAGTTTACATTCGATCTTAGGATTTGCTTGTTGGAGATAATGTAGGAGATGTGGGCAAGATAGAGATTTATCAAGATATGGATTAATGCAATTTCATTCTCCTTTTACTTATCTTTCATTGGCTTGGACTTTGTTTCCTGTTGGATGGTTTTCCATCGTTCTTTTAATCCCATGACTTGCTATTTTCTCTTTCAAGGTGATATATATAAATAGAGGGTGCGATGAAGGTGGTGTAATGTATGATTCACTAATTCAGACTAATGTATGATTCACTGTACCTGCAAAACTCCTCGTACGGACATGCAAAATTTTAAGGAATCAAGGTTTGATACCATGTCCGAGTCTGAAGTTAGTTGGACACACTCCATGCTCTTATAGGGCGAAAGAAGTACCGAACGGTTTTTTTTTGGAGATATTTGTTTTTTTTTTTTAATCTGATGTAAATTTGCAGGCAAGATGAAGAGAAAGCTGTTGACGATAGAGCATATCCTGAAAAGAGGTTAAAGCATTCGTTCAGTAGTTTATTCAAACCCCGGACTAAGGAACGAGTAAAGTCCAAACCCGATTATAAATGTCCAAGGTCAAGTTCAGTGTGAACTGCAGCGAGAGGAAAATGCAAAGCCTCCGTAAATCACCGTCTCGTGTAAATGAGATAGATGTAGACAGATCACGGTATCAGCGATACGTGTCAGCGGAGAGACATGCTTAGGTGGAGCTGGCGTCCTAGGTGGCAACCGGACGCTGGTATAATTCCATTGGTACGAATGGGACTCGGATAAAAGGGTAGGGAAAAACGATAAACGTTGCTTGCTACGCAATCGTAGCAAGCATTCGTTGACATTCCGATGACCGCGTAGCTGCCGGAAGGAAGGAAGAGGTGGAGACTCGGTGAGGACTGTACAGTCCACAACCTGAAGCGGCAGGCAGTTGGCAGTCCTTAGTTGGCCCACGTGGTACCCTGCCGAAGTGTAAAGTGAGTTATTCCGCGGACGGGCCTTTATCGGTACTCACCGAACAGCTAGGCAGCCCGCCCCGCCCCGCCCCGCCCCGCGGCCCCAGCCGTCTTTTGACGTGGTGTCAAAATTTACCATCTCCAATTCTCCAACCGGACCCGGACCAGAGTAGAGTAGAGTAACAAGGAAGAAGGAAAATTAGATTATACAAGCGAGCGAGAGAGAGAGAAGAGGGAGACGCGGGTGATGGTGGCAGGCGGAGAAGAAGGCCAGGCCATGAGCATGTTTTAGCGCCATGTTCTGCTTTTGCTGCATTTTGTAGAGTTTCAATTCCATTTTGTGGATTAAAAATACAAGGAAGGAAAAGACTGTGCGACAGAGAGAGGCAGAGAGTTAGTGAGATGAGGACAGGAGGGAGGCAGTGAGTGTGCTCTCGCTCTCGTCTATGTCTGCCTATGGTGAGTCTGGACTCTGACCTTGTACTGGAATCACCAACTCCCTTCTCTCTTCGTCCCTCACTCCCTCCTTGCCTTCCATGATCTATTTGCTCACCGAGTGCTGGTGCTGCTCTCCCCCCTTTCACTTCTTCCTTCTCTTGAACCCCTCGAGCTCTTCTCATCCCCCCGTCTACTCTGCGCTGATCTGATTGACGATCCACTTTCCTTTCGGACTATTTATATCTGGAGTTCGGATTTGTTAAGGTGAAAGTGAGTGAGAAGGGAGGGGTAATGATGTCGTCGACTCGGGCCTAGAGCAGAGGGAGAAATCGTCGTCGTAGAGCTGCTGCAATTTTTTAGTAAATGTTGTGGTAGGGGTCGAGGGCAATTGGGAGTTTAGATCGTACGAGGCCGTGCTTTGTTGCGTTTGTGAGGTTAGGTGAGAATCGGAGAATCTGCAATCGTTGATGACGTAAAAGTGGGAAAGACAGGAAGGAAGGATGGGAGGGTTTTGAGGAAGGCGAGGAGGCGATCATTTTGAAGTGCGAGTCGATTTGAGGAGAATTCCGGTCAGAGAATCGGCGCGGGGCTGGCATTTCTACCTTGAGGTGAATGCCTCAGAGTGTGCAATCTAGAACTATCACTGCCCGGTCGATCTGTTATTCTTGTGGTTTCGGCGAGACGTGAACTTTTTGCTGATTTGAGTGTGTGATCTGTTTGCAGCAGCAGCCTAACCACATTTCTCCCTTTTGATATGGTTTCCCGAAGTCCCTCGACGAGAGGCTCGTTCAAAATGCCCTCGTTCAACGACGAGCGGGTGCCGCAAGAGGCCGCTCAGGGTGCTTCATCCTTGCAGCTGATCGATGGACTCGGTGCTTTCGATGAGGCAGGGCTCGATGCATTTGTCAGAGCCATTCGGCTAGCTGAATGCGGGCTTTCATATGCCGTAGTGGCGATTATGGGTCCTCAAAGCAGTGGTATGGTTCTGCTTCGCATTCCCTTATAATTGTAACGTGCATTACATCTTTTGGTTATCAGGGCCTTTGTGAGCCTTTGATAAGAACTATTTCTTAGTAGCCTTTTGCCAATGTGTAAGTTTCCTGCAGTATCAGCCACCGTGGATGTCTCAAGGCACATTGTTTTTAAAAGCCTCGTGGATGGTGGATTCTTGCACAATTGGTTTGGAAACGATCGTAATCAGTCGACGGCCTTGAATTCGATATGTTGGTGTCTGAGCTCCGAAATCCTTGCATTACGTCTGAAGTCACAGTCGCACTTGCGCTCGTTCTACTGTCTGTCTCGCATCTGTAGTTCGTAGCTTGTCTGGAGCAACATTTGAAGGCTGAAAAGCAGCGGTATCGCCAACAGCGGATCCGGATGTAGGTTTGGTCATGGGTTATTGCATCAGATTCTGTACGGCTGATCATGTACTATCTTATCTTATCTGTATAATATGATTTAGATCGAAGTCAATGCATGTCGTTCTTACGTGCAGGCAGTTTTCATAAGCTCTGTAGGTTCTCACAAGCACGACTCTTCCTGGAAGATCGGCCGTCGATTTCTTTTAAGCAGCTTTGTTAGTGAGACCCGGATAATCAGAAGTGAACGTCTCGATAGTGAATGAACCCCGCGAATGTTACTCTGTATGTTGTGCAGGCAAAAGCACACTCCTTAATCATCTGTTCAGGACCTCGTTCAGGGAAATGGATGCATTTGCTGGAAGGTTTGTGTTTTTACAACTTAAGCACTATTTTGTCCAACCCATGAGCGCAGAAAGTACGCACCTGGTGTCTGTAGAGTTAGTGCATATTGTTTTCGCCTGTTGGGGTGTACAGAGCAAGCATTTGACCTACATTTCTCTGGCTCCTCATCTTCAAACTGGACCCGACTCGCAGGAGATTTTCAGTTATCGCTCAGAAAGTTTGAATATGAGTGAAGGTGTTTTAAAGTTATGACAGTCTTGGTTCCCTTTTGAGATCAAGGTTCTCGTGTCTAGAATTTATGTCTCATTCCACGAAGGTCATGGTTACTTAGGCCGCAGTTTATTTGTACTCTGAGGATTTTAAAATATTGATTCACCGTTTTGTTGATGTGCCACTTGTCACATTTGCTTTTAACAGGAGTCAAACAACTCAAGGTGTGTGGATTGCACGCGCAAAGGATATTGATCCTTGTACCATTGTTATGGACCTAGAAGGAACGGATGGACGAGAACGAGGAGAGGTATTTTGTGCGTCCTCAATAATGTTTTCTTCAAAATTCTTTCTTTTGTTATATATTTAATCAGTCAAGTAAACAATATTATCTGTTGGGCCTGTATGTGTGTGGATGACTCTCTTGCTGTAACCGAGAAGTAATCTGAGCACTTCGTCAAACTCTTGCTTGTATCAGAGAGAGGGTCCAGATAGGCTACTTGTCACCAAGTGTGAACTTGAATGGCGTTGTATTCTTGTTGATGATTTCTGTTCAATTTGTGGGCTTTGAAAACTCCTGGGTTAGTCAGAGTTTGCATTTTACATGTGTGCTAAGCATGTTAATTATCGTGGTTACCTTCGCAGTCTGTTGTTTGTTGAAACCTGTTTTGTGCTTCTTGTATGTGAGCTGAGAAGGATGGGGGCATTTGGATGTACAACATTCCAAGTCTCGCTTCAGCTGAATTAGAAGCCACCCTAATGCTCCATCTGCAAAGAACTTGGTCTGGAATTGAGCGTGAGTCTTAACTCAGGAGCTTGTGTGTGTCATGTGTTCAGGATGATACTGCCTTCGAGAAACAGAGTGCGTTGTTTGCTCTGGCAGTGTCAGATATTGTGCTGATCAACATGTAGGTCCTCTTACCGTTTCCCATCATCAATATTAATATTAGTATTAGCTGCACAAGCTATTTTAATCTGAGTCACTTCCGCGAAATTGGAATTTTCTTTCTGAAGTTCTGACTGGTTTCTGACCCAGCAATCTATTCTCTATCTAATTGGAGTTCATATGTCTCACTCCCTTTCAGGTGGTGTCATGACATTGGCCGAGAGCAAGCTGCCAACAAGCCCCTTTTAAAGACCGTCTTTCAGGTTTGAAATTCTGTCAAATATTTATATCCTTTGAGAGTATCATAACTTCAAAGCGCACCATGCTTCGGGCTCTTATATTCTATAATTTGTGTTGTTCTTTGAAACCAGTTACCAGACTTGTCTTAATTCAAGGTCTACATCTTTCTTACTTGAACATGACACTTTGGTATGAACACAGGTTATGATGCGCCTGTTCACACCCCGTAAAACGACCCTTCTGTTTGTCATCAGAGACAAGACTCGGGTACAACTTTATTTCTTCTACTACTAGTGAAAATATAGCAGATCATTGCGCAAGCAATGCGTTAGGAAATCAAAATCTAATGTACTTGAGGATTGCATAAATGTCCCTCACGCCGCTGGCCTGAGATGCGCTCCTGGGTGACCGGGTAGATCCGTCAATCCAGAAAGAGCAACATCTGTACTTGTATGTGGTTGTTTGATGTCGCTGTTTCAGGGTAATAGGGTGACTTTCCATTTTTTGAGTATGAATTCTTCTTTGCCCGTCTGGAGTTACTGGAGTTGCAAATAGAAAGTGTGGCGTTCCCAAACTCTATTTTGGTCAGATTGACAAGTCAGGATATTTGTCATGGTGCTAGTTTTTCAGCTTTGTTTTACCTACAAGAATTAAGCCTAGATTTTATTCTAGTAGGTTAAGGCGCTGACAACTTTCATGTCTTTTCAGACTCCCTTGTCCACTCTTGAGCCTATTCTGCGAGGGGACGTCCAGAAGGTACTGTTTAGTTTCTTATGTCCCCGCTTTATGGAGCTCCTATGCCTTTTTTCGTCGTTGGTGTCGTCGCTCACACTTTGCTACTCGCTGAGGACGGGCGTTGGCAGCGCTCACTTTGTATTTGCTATTTGTCGCTTTCGTCCAGCCGTCCTGTTTCCAGACTTTTCACATCTTTTCTGTTTATCCTCGAATGTTGTATTGACTAATATCGAGACTTAAATTGCCTAGAGTTGAATCCAGACATTGGATCTGTATCCAACCTTGTCTAAATTTAGTACATACGCAGCTTTTGTCGGTGTATGTTGTTTGGATGATTGTTCTTTGCACTTTCAGTTTATAACACCAATTTTGTGTGAGTCTTCCAGATATGGGAAAGTGCCCCCAAGCCTCTGAAGTACGAAGGAACTCAGCTGAGTCAGTTTTTTACTGTAAGTTCAGAATTTTTTTTCGTGCGAGGGCTCACGATATGTACAACTCCTCTAAACCTGTACCTCAGTTCAACTAATGATGTTTATAAGTCGTTGAAGGTTTAAGAGCTTTCTTCTCCTTTTGGCGCTGGTCTTTGGTCATATGAATACCGTGAATGCTCTTGAAAGACATTATATCTTAGCCAGGGTTGTACTTGGAAAATGTACCCCTAGAATTGTCAGATTGGAACTCCGACCAGGAGCTTTTATCCCAATATTAACCAATCAATTTTGGATTCCAGGTGGAAGTCACAGCGCTTGCTAATTTTGAAGAGAAACCTGAACTGTTCGAAGAGCAGGTGTGATTTTTGCTGACTATGTTGACTTATTTCAGTATTCGCTACAATGCCATGAGTAGAACTTTTGCATGACTTCGGTCGTCTCATTGTCGAGCTCAGGAGCATTAATAGTATGGAAAGTTTTAAGATACCTAACAAAGAGCACACATAGAGAACTTCGGGATGAGGACAGGAGTATTTAAGTGCTGAAATTAGGCAGTACAAAAAGATTTCGAATTAACAGATTTCACATCAGGTAGAAATATGTGTCATGTAATGACAACATATCTGTATGGGAGGTCTTGATGCACAAAACCGACGACTGTTGCATATTTTCCTTAGGTTGGGGAGTTGCGGGACCGATTCAACAATTCAATTCAGCCAGGTGGACTGGCAGGCGATCGAAGAGGAGTTGTTCCGGGATCAGGCTTCCGTATCAGTATCAGTGACATGTGGAAAATCATCAAGGAAAACAAAGATCTGGATTTGCCAGCACACAAGGTTTGTGTGTTGTGTTTTTCTTAGAGACATTCGCTTCTTCGACTAGAGTGCAAGTCTGTAGCTTGAACGTGAAGTTGGCGTAAATAAATAGTTCACAACAGCGTGAAGGTCATTCCAACACAGCTCAAGTCTTGATTTTGTTCTCCTTCGAGACATCTTTAACTTGAGCGGCGCATTTGACTGTCTCTTTTCTTGCTCTCCTGGCAGGTGATGGTTGCCACTGTTCGGTGTGAGGAGATTGCACATGAGAAGCTGAGTGCCTTATTGGCAGATTCGGTACTGTACAAACCATTCGGTTACTATTTTAGTTGTCTACTTTCTTATCTTGGAAACCATAGGGGCATTGCATAAGGACAACGTTATCAAGGATGAGTTCGAGCACATCCGTTGTCTTTAGTTTCCAACTATATGTTTGTGACTTGGTTGTTGCTACAGGATTGGCATGATTTGGACGAAGGTGCGAAGAAAGGCCCAGTACCCGGCTTTGGGAAGAGATTGAGTGCTCTTTTGCACAGGCATCTATCAGGGTACGTCTCAACTTTTCCAACCGCTAGCATTACACTAAAATATGTGAGGGCTGTCTAGATTTAATACTTGTTTTGTTATATCCCAGATACGAGACCTTCTTTCTCAAGTAAACCTCTCTAGTGTTACTTCTATTTTTATCCCATCTTCTCTAGTTACGCAGTCTCTTGTTACTAGCATCCCTCAGCAAGGGCGGGGAGTCTGGTCCTCAGCGTAGGACAGGATATACTAATCAATACAGTTCTCTCTAAACTGAACTATCACCAAGATTTACGTCTTCCTATCTTGGAAGGGGTAAGGCGACTTGCTCCATCATCATCAGTATATTGGCCATGCACTAGATACTCTGTCCAACGGGCTTCCTGTTCTCATGGTATTCAATGATGAATGTTGGTGAGTCTGACAGGCTTATAATTTTTGAGCTAATTGCAGTGATATTTGTCCTGAATGTTTCTCAATTAGGGGTGTCTGCTGATCGAACTGAAGTTGTTTCATACAGGTATGACGAAGAAGCAGCATATTTTGATGATAGTGTAAGGACAGCCAAGCGCAATTATCTGGTGACAAAAGTTTTAGATGTAAGTTCTTTATCCATGCCCAGAATCTGTTGTTGTTTATGGCGTCCATATAGTCAATTTATTTTCCACTCTCAAAAGTAGGAACGCTGTAAAACTTTTTATTATGAACGAGAGCGGAGGGACGTAAATTACTATGTTCGTCTGTCTGATACCCAATCGGTCGGTACTTGCCATGTTAAACAGCAGAGAGCATTACAATTTTTATCTAAGTAGAGACATTTACAAGAGAGATCTCGTCCTAGTTTTACGCATTCTGGTGGCAATACCTAATGGAATCGAAAATTTAGCGAAGAGGCTGGTCATGGATGTGTATATTTTTTTGGTAACTATGTTAGTCAAATAAAGACTTAGGATTTCAAGCCTGGCCTGAAGATGGGCTCTTGGTTTCAAGCAAATTTCTTTTAATATAGAAAAGTCAAGTTTTTCAAATCACTGCAACGTTTTATGTTCATGTGCCTTTTAATATCTATTCTGACGCTTTTCTGCTGACCGTTGATGTTTATTGCGTGTTTTCGTTCAGACGGTTCAACCTGCTTATCAAGCAGTTGTATCGAATCTTCGTAACGAAGCCTTTAATAAGTTCAAGCAAGAGATGAAAGTTTGGGCTGAGCGTCCTGTTGGAGAGGAAGGTTTTGCAGTTGCAGTTCGTCGGTGCTCCGAGCAAGCATTGTCAGACTTTGATAAGGGTTGTTCAGGTAATATCAGGCTTCTGCTAGGGTTTAGTCCTGTTAATTTATTCGGGCTTGCAGAAGTTTAACGTCGGTCTGATCTTTTTGTGACTTTTTGGTCTTAGATGAATTCTAATAGACCAGCCTTTTCTGAACAGTACTATGATAAAAAAACATTTGAATCATCTTACCGTAACGCGTTTCATCGTTCGTGGTATGCAGATTCTTACGTTTCCCAAGCCCATTGGGACAACGGAAAGCTTCGTGAAAAGCTTCAACGAGACATTGATGCACATGCTCAAACAGTCAGAGCTGAGAAAATTGCTGCCATTGTAGCATCTATCGAGGTGATAACTGAAGACAAGCAGGCAGTGGCCTGCTTCACTATTGGGTTGATTTTTGACTTGTGTTGAATAATGACTTCCATTAACTGCAAGTCTGTGTTCATCACTTTGCAGAAGCGGGTCGAGGACGCTCTTACGGAATCCGCTGGAGCTCTATTGGATGCTGCGGCCCCAGATACATGGTTTGCTCTTAAAAGGCTTCTCACACATGAAACCGATATTGCGAAGGCAGCTCTCTTGTCAGATATTGCAGGTTTTGAGCCGGATGAAACAGAAAAAGCAGCTATGTTGGATGGCTTAACTTCATTCGCAAGAGGAGTGGTGGAGCGACAGGCGAGGAAGGAAGCTTCACAGGCACTGCTACGTATGAAAGATAGGTGTGTTCTCGACCTCTCAGGTTTCTGTTTTTAGAGTATGATTATTTGAGTTATCAGTTTCAACTATCAACAAAGCAGTTTAGATGTACTGGGATGGTTTTGCTTTGTTTCCTATCAGATTCTCCCTTCTTGGTTATTCCTCATGGGTTTCTTTTTCTCCTGGTTGTGTTCCATTGAAATAGTCTTGGATGTAACACGCACGATTGCAAAGACTTATGTTCCATCTTGGTTTGTAGGTTTACGACAAGTTTTAGCCATGATGCAGAGTCATTACCCAGACTGTGGTCTGAAAAAGATGATATCCGGGCTATCGCCAAAGAAGCTCGGTCAATGGTACTGATGATTCTTACCCCCTGATCTCCGGAATTTGACTCTGAACGTTCTGTCAGCGCTAAATTATATTTTCCAGTCCTATTAGTATGAGGGTTACACCCATTCAAAGTGTGGATTTTAACAACATGAGAGTTTACCACGTATTCTAACAACATGCAATTTTTCGTTTTTGTCGTGCAGTCTCTGAAAGGACTATCTATTCTGGCTGCAATACGGCTTGATGACGAGATTAATGATCGGATCGAGCCAGCACTGAGCTCCTTATTGGACCCTCCCAGTCAAGAGGCTATCAAGTCCAAAGAGTTTTCCTCAGATGGAGATAGTTCTTCTATATTGGTTTCGAATCCACTCGCCGCAAGCTCTTGGGATGGGGTTTGTATTCGAAATCTCTTCTTATTTTGGGCACTCGCTCGTCTTTGGGTTTCGTATGTGGTACATTCATGTGAACTTGTATTTGAGATCATTTATCTGAGGTCAGGTTGTAATCCTAGGAGAGCTGCATAATGTAAGACTGACCAGTCAATTATTGCTCGAGTCGCGTTTTGCTCATTTTAAAAACCGGTTGCAACTGAAACCTTTGGATGAATTTGACTGTTTTGAAGATGAACTTGGAACTAAATGTATATGCTGACATGTCGTTGATGTTCATCAGGTTCCGCAAGGGAATACTCTTTTGACGCCCGTGCAGTGTAAAAATATATGGAGACAATTTAAAGCTGAGACCGATTACACAATTAGTCAGGCTTTAGCAGCGCAGGTATGATCATATCCTAATCGTTGAGTATGTTTCATGCAAGTACTGCATATGCACTCCTCTGTTCTTCTAAGCATGTTCCATTTTATCTATTATACGTGCACTTTATCCCCTGGATTGTTGCTACTCTTTTCCCTCTTGCTTCAACTCACTTAATGCTTCTGTTCTGCCTACTCTTTGTATGCTTGCCTTAGAATCCGTCGACCTCTTCATATTGAAATTGTTTTCTATGCCATGTTTCGGGCCTCTTCTTTATTGCCTCATAGTTCCAATGCACCGGCTATGCCTTAGATAGATAGAGCCCATATGGTTGTACCTCCCGGGTCTGTGCTCTTCGGTCTCCTTGCGTGTTAAGCCCTTGCGGTTGATCACTTGTTATTTCAGTTGCTGTTTGCTAAGCACTGCAGTCCTGAGTGGTAGGTCCACTGAAGATGCGGTGCCACGTTTCGCATCCATTTCTTGTTAATGTTTAGTTTGTCTTGCGGTTCACACCCTGGTCATTGCCCTCTGGTACCAAGTCGCTTCAAAGTGAGGAGATAACTGCATGCCTGTGGTGGACATTTTCTGACTGCCTAAGCTATACATTGGTTGAACAATGCGGCAATGCGTCTACCATATCACAAGGTAACGGATACTGATTCCTCATACTCGCTTGCAATCACAGGAGGCGCACAAGAACTCATCATCGTGGCTACCTCCACCATGGGCGATTGCCGCGATCGTGGTCCTGGGTTTCAATGAATTTATGGCACTTCTCAGGTATTAATTCTCTGTATCACGACTACGGAGTTCTATAGTTGGAAATCTGAGAGTTCGGTCTAAAAATTGTCTGTTTGCTGCAGGAACCCATTGTATCTCTTGATATTCTTCGTAGTGTATCTTCTTGGAAAGGCTCTCTGGGTTCAACTTGACATCGCCGCCGAGTTCCGCCATGGCTTTGTAAGTTGGTGTAATTTAACTCCAAGCTTTTGGTATCAGTTTTGTACATTCTGTGTTTCGTTTCTTGTCCATATCTTTCTAAATTGCAACTCTGTATTACAGTAAAGTTCTGTGCAAGAGCATAGTGTATTTTTTTAATTATTGCTGACAATATTATGTCCAACAGGTGGCTGGAATTTTGAGCCTTTCAACCAAGCTTCTCCCCACGGTCATGAACATGTTAACAAAACTGGCACAAGAAGGATCCAAAGCCGCAGGAGCGGGGAACAGTAACAATAGCGGCAGTACTGGGCGAAGCAACAGATACCAGGAGTATGATATGCAAGACTTTGCGCAGGATTCTTCTTCTGAAAACAGCACTAGTCAGGGATCGTCTCATGGCGGATCAAGTGTCAGAAATAGGCAGCACAAAAATGTTGCACAATCAGCCTCTTAATGCAGTTTTCGGCTGCGCGGCTGCTCCCATTTGGTTATCTTTGTAAAATTTATTGGAAAGTACTCCACTCTCTTGTACAAGTTTACTTCACTTTTGCGTTTTTGTCCTGACTAATGTGTTCGTCAGGTCTACCTGGATCCTTTCTTCTCGAAATACATGTTTGTAATGGCAGACGTCGGTTTTGTGGTGAAGAGGTTGTCTTTTTTGAGGTTCTGCCGTTGCAGCCTTCGCTGGAGTCTGCCGGATCGTTACAAGGTTGGCTTGGTGCTCAACGGTTGGCTGGGTAACTACTCAAGAAGGATTGTCGAGGATTTTTTGTCCGAGGAATGATATCCGAACCTGTGGACAGAAAAAGTGGAATTTTACTTGATCGTAGATATAACAGTCGAATTATTGATGTGCCGAAACTGAATGCGTTTGTCTTATATGTCTGCGTGTTTCACACATCCATTTTCTGCCCGTGGGTATGTGCTGATGTCTTCAGTAAAGCACTTCTCAGTTAACCCTTAGCTCAGTACTTAAGTGCATTGGTGATCTCGTATTGCATGCTGAAGCATGCGTTGTATTTTGTGTTGACCCGACCCTGTACAACCTATCTTCACTCGAATTCAGTGGAACGTATCTCGTACAAATATTGACGATGTCTTTCGGAGAGTAAATAAGTCAACGTTCAAAGTATGATGTCCAAATCAACGAGTTACAAGGCTTAGTTTGGTGTTTGGTAACCTGTAATCCGAGTATTGTTTGTGATTCTCATTGATGCTAACGAGGCAGTGTCCACTTAACACATGATCATCATGTACCACGGGCGCTATTAAAAAACTATTAACCAATAGAGACCATCAAGACATGACGCATCAAACCACCATAGGAAGATCATCTTGTAAGTTAAAACACAAGTATAGCGCAACGAATTACACACGGAAAAGTAGCAGCAAAATGCGCGTCCGTTATCACTTTCTTTTTTATCTTTGTGGTTTATCTTTTTGGTTCCAAGGTTGAGCTACTTGACCCTACTTCTTGCTATTTGACACTCTAAAAGTATCCATTGGTATAGGATGTGAATTACATAAGATATGGGGGATCATTTCTTTTACAAGTAATATTACTATGTACAAGATGTATTTTGTTCCTGGAGTTACGAAGGTAGTTAATGTCATTTTTTCTTTGTTCACCAATTGGACTAGAGACCTACCGTATTCCTTGATGTATCAACAATTGTAGCAGGCTTTACACTCTCTCTTAGTGGATCCGGGCCATTCCTCATACTTCTAGGGCTTTACGCTCTTCCTCTAGCAAGGTGTAGTTCATGGATCTAGGTTTGACCACGCATAAGGGCTTTTTGACTCGCACTAAGTATCTTTTCTACGTAGATGAGGTCTTGACTTGGTTTGGTCTACCCATCTGCATCTTCATTATTCACCTGTGAGTGTGGTTGCCAATATAAAGTGAAGAGGATAGCTACCCATGATAACATTAGGGATGTGGTGTTTGCTATGGCACGAGAGGGTAGATCTATGGCACGAGAGGGTAGATCTATACTTGGTTCGGGTGGACCTGGTAATTGGACCAAGTTTTTGTTGCAGACATTGTGGATACAAATCTACAACTGTGACACTAATTCGGTAGGGTGTCCACCATCAACAAATGAGGATTTGATGATGATGGACACCGGTAAAATACAAGGAGATTTGAGATTTCATCTCGAAAGAAGAGTTTCCCAAAGCATGCATTCAAGAGAGGAATGCATTGGTGAAGATATGTGAGCCTTATACCATCATAGTGAACGTGTTGTTTCATCAAAGAACATATGGATTACTTAGAAGAGCTATTGGGAGGGAGGATTCAATTCAACTCATGAAGGAGTTTCGCAAAGGCTGGGAATGTGGAAAACATTTTGCAGAAAAAATAATTACATTTAAGATCCTAGATGCAGACTATCATTGGAACGGCATTTTCAAAGATTGTGTGGAATTTTACAAGAGGTGTGATGTGTGTCAAGCTTTTGCTAAAAAGTCTATGAAAATTTCTCCTTTGACCTTAGTTACTATTTTAGAAAACTTTCAAGATATGGGGAATAGATTTTGTAGTACCTTTGAATCTTACTCCTTGGGGTAACAAGTTCATTGTGATAGCTATAGATTATCTAACCAAGTGAGTAAAAGCTAGACCTCTAAAATCTACTAATGAAGAGAAAGTGCATAGATTTTTCTACGAAAGTATAATAATTAGATTTGGATGCACTCCAAAAATTGTATCGGATAGAGGTGGTGAGTTTGTTGGAAGGGCCATGTTATATGGAGCTATGGATTGTCAAAGTCGGCATCCATAGCTCCATATACTCCAAAATTAGAGGAACATGGAGGTGATACTGTCAGCCTTGTGCTAGACATTTCACCATTGCATAAGATACTATATCTTCTATCACCCCATCAAATTTCAGATTAAACGGACATTATATGATAATCCCATAGCATGCCGTTCCTATTTTCGATCCAAAAATTTTGAAACACCAAATCTTGGACTTCGAGCACTTCTATCCGAAATCTTTTTCATCCAATCTCAATTTAGACCCCCAAGGTAACTATGAGCATCAACCCACCTACTCAATTTTCAGCACCGCTTCTGCCCTCCAAAATCCATGATCTGGATTTAAGCACAAATATAAAATACAGAAATTCGAAATTAATCACCCCAATTTTAAATCTACTCTACTTTTAGATCACCACCACGGCTTTCACTCCATTAGCGTCATGCACACTCTACAGCAAACAAATCAAAGCTACCATCAAACACCTTCAGCGCTCCAAAAACTCACAATTCTCAAAATAGAATCCAATTTGAGTTTACAAAGTAATCTTTTCTACTCTCTCAAAACGTCCACAAGGACATTCCACTTAGAACCATAGCATAAAAAAGAAATTACAGTAGAGCCAAATCAACTTTGTGCTTCAAATACTCCAAGTTCATGCATCTTTAACATAACCACACTATCAAAGTCTCAACTTCAAAAAATGCACCTCAAGGAGCCCTAATTCAAACTCTACCCTTGAACTCTAGGTCTCCTAACGGTAATGTCGGCCCTAACGGTGATTCCAATGCAAATAGCGCTAACTGCACAAGAGGCTCTAACTGATGTATCTACTCCTGCATGTGCATACCTACCTAATTAAAGATGCCGCTACATAAGTCGTGACATAGTGTTGAAACTTCTAGAATAAGAAGATCACAACCAAAGCATCACTTTCTGTCACTAAATAATTTCTCTCTACTTGCACTATTTGTCTACTAGCATAAGCAATTGGATGATCATGATAATCATCATCTAAGTGACTTAGAGTGCATCCTATAGCAATGTTTGATGAATCAATGTAGAGAATGGAAGGTTTACCCTAATTTATTTTGGCTAAAATAGAAGCCATTACCAACGCCTTTTTAAAGAGTTCGAAAGCCATCATCGCCTCTTCATCCTCAAAGATTAAATTCTATTTCGTCCCCTTCTTCATGTAAATTGTCAAGGTGTAAGTTTTGTTAGAGAAGAAAAAGATGAACCTTTGATAGTATCCCACCATACCAAGGAATTGACTCAACTTGGTCAACGTCACTGGAAAAGTCAAGTCAATGATGCTTTTCATCTTTTTTGGATCCATCGATATATCATTTGTAATGTATTACTCACATTGCTTTGGAGTGAATTGAAGTAATTTAGATTCATCCCCAAGAGAATGGTAGGCTAAATGTAACAATCGGAAAGAAAAATACTAGATTAGGCTTCTTTACTACTTTGGATATCGTAGTCCAAAGAGTCTGAGAACTTCTTCCAATGTTACACTTAACACGAAGTTGATTCTCATAAAACATTATACATAAGATCATTCAATCCCATCAATCAAAAGTATATACAAAAATGCTTTCATTTTCGTAAGAGAGAAAGTCTCCAATATATGGATCAAAGTCATGAGTCAGGAAAATATCTCGGAAGTTATACTTGGACGACACCTCTTGCGTAAACGTCAAGTTGAATTCATGGTTAACTTCCACAACCAATTGCTTCCTACATGAGCACTTGTCACTAGCTTCGAAGAGTTTGTTCTACCATGACTACACAATCGTATTCTTCCCAAAACAATCAGGAAATGAGGACCCCCAACACTACGCTAAGTTTGCTTTTATACTACTCCTACTCTTATCTACTCTAACCGTCACCTACACGGATAGTTCTCTCCCATGAATTCGATTGATCTTTGGTCGTCCGATCGCGTCTCAATCTCCCTTGGGAAAGCATTGATTCCGAGTTGCATCTCTTGGATGTTGACTACAATCTCTTTTTTTGGACTCGCAAGACGTTCATGCATTCTTGTCTGATAACCTTATACATTTCTTTTCTTTTGTTCTTTGAGTTTATCCGAATTGTCCATCACTTTAGACAACTCCTCCAACTATTGTGACCCTACTTCATTGCATCAAGCAAAGAGATACTAGATGCATATGCTCGCAAGAGACTCGAACTGAGCGGTATCTCCATATCCATCAGATTTAGACGCCTCTTCAGTTCGCTTACCTCCACCATGAGCTTCTCATTCTACTTCTCCAAAAAGGCATTTTTTGCTCCCTTGATTTGACAGATTTTGACGGAGGATGTCTTTGCTGCTTGTACTGCTTCCTGCTTCTCTCTGACATCTTTCTCAAGATAATTCATACTCTAGGTCAGTTGTTCCACCGTGTTTGTTTGATCTTGATTCCATACAGCTATTCGGTTCATGACTCGAATTACCCCCATGTAGTCATCCTCCTCTAGATTCCACCCACAGATACAATTCGGAGCCAATTGCCCGATCTCTATTAACACCGGAACCACTACAATCTCCAATTTTTGAGCAAGCTGCAATACCAAGGATAAGGGCTTGGGCACTACATCCTCCTACATTATCCGGATCTTTGGCCTTGAGGAATTCTCCATTAATCTCTAAATTCCATTCATAATGAAGTCCAACTATCCCAAATAATCATAGTATTACGTAAAAACAAAAAATTTCTCTCTAATTGTACTCCATATGCCCCGCACAATCCTTGGAGATAATGTGCCATAACAACAAATCTTCCTCATATTTTTGGATGTGAGAAAGATAAATTACACATATGAAAGTTATTTGCAGCGTTTCAGATTCATTCCGAAAGGAATGGGATGGTAAACAAATACAAGGGAGTCAAATATACAAGTTTAGAACTCTTTAACAAACTGTGGACTCAAAGTCTAAGTCCAAAGAGTTTAATTATTCTCATACACACTATTTCTATCAATTAGATTGAATGCAAAAAATGCTTCATAATATAATTGCTTTATTGAATTGAATGATCCCAATTACAAGAGTTGATTGGACACCAAGTGCAAACTTGTAGAAATTCTTCTGGAGAGATCTTTGATGACCATACTCATGGATCAAATTTTTGGTTATCTTCACAAGAATTCAAACACTAGTTAGGTAGGCCATCGTGAACTCCATCACACATCAAGAAATTTCGTTCTACCATGCATACTCATGAGCAATTCCTATAACAACTCTTGCAAATTAAAGATATAGAATCTAACTATTATAGTCCAATTTGTATACAATCCTAGAGTCATATTCAAATTGCGACCTACATGGATTGCATTCTACCACTTCTTTGGGGAGTATTCGCACCATCCGATGGCATTTCCAACTTCCACGTGAAGGCATCCACGCTCATATGCAATTTCCTTACATCCACTGCAATCTCCCTATGATGGACACACATTGCTTGCTAACATTTTCGTCCCATAGCCTTGTATATCTCCTTTTGCTTGTCCTTTGAATCACAAGGAGTGGTCATCATCATAGATTGGAGCATGGTCAATTGCTCCAATCTCTCAGCTTCTACTTTGTCACATTGGGCAAAAAGGTATGGTGAGCACTTGCTTGTCAAAGCTTCTAATCTAGCCGATCTCTCCACATCTCCTTCGTGCAACATCCGTTTCATATCTCTCAATTGATTCTAGAATTGCTTGTTTTCCAACTCCACAAATTTGAGCTCTGCTATGTGGATCTTGCTAAGTAAAAGAGTTTTGCGGCATTTCGATTCTTCTCTACATCCACCTTATGCTTCTGCAGACGCTCCATCGACTTAGTTGATTTTCAAATTGTTTGAGTTTAGTCCTTGCGCCATGTAGCGGTCTAATTCATCATTTGAATCAGTTTCATGTACATTAGGAATGAAGACAAGTTAACTACTCATTTCTATCATGCTGAGAGCTTCTCCCCCATTGCTTGTACATTCCTCGCAAATATCTCTCCCTAATTCTCAGTGATTGATCCTCCGACGAAACCTTCCATGATCCTCATCTTGTGCATACTCACATAAGTAGTTTGATGCGGTGAGAAGAATTGATTCTGTATATACATGATCTTACTTCTAAAGTTGTCCTTGATCATGTCGATCTTGAACCTATTGGTTCCTTTCCTTCCATGAGGATCAAAACACTTCAACCCATCGAAATCAAACCTCATATACAAAGTCGAGAATTTTGAATCTATACCATCTTTCTTCCTTGCATAGTCTCTTCCTAATGCTTCCACCCACAATATTGCATCCCACGTATCAAGATGTCCTCTCAGTCAGTTAGGATTTGTAACCTTTTTGGCTCAAACTTATTCATACAATTGTGGACACACATAGTTCCATAGCCATGCTAGAAACGCACCACCAAGATTCTTCAATCACAACAATTCGTCTAAAGTCCAAATATGCATCGTCACCAAAGGTCATATCAATCCTCATGACAACTTTTATGCTGATGGCAATCGAATAGCCTCTCATGCACCATATGGAATGGATACTTGCTTCTTTGTTGTGTGTTCATGTATGACCTTAGTTGGGAATTTTGAGCATATATTTTTATTTTTTCAGAATGAAAGATGTCATATTTGGGGAAAATGATGGATGCTGAATACAAATAAGTCTCTTAGTATGAAGATTACTGCCACAAATAAGTGTGATGTGTTGAGAAAGTAGAAAAATGGTTGAAGAAGTCTGGACATTTAGGGCAATGGATGTTAAAAAGTGATATAGAAGAAGCTATTGTGCACAAAAGTCTCAAGAAATACATTATGAAGAAGCGAGTGCCAACTCGATCTAGTGCACGTGAGGCTATTTGACTGCCCAAAAGTTATCATAAGGGTTGATACGAACTCTTGTGCCAAAGCCTCATTGGAAGGTAGATAAATTGCTACGGTTGAAGAATCTTTGCGGCGTGTTACTGCCATGACGATGAGACTATGTGTGTCCATAGTTATGTGAGGAAATTCAAGCCAAAAAAATAACAAATCCTAACGGATTAAAAGGACATCGGGATATGTGGGATGCAATATTGTGGGCGGAAGTATTAGGAAGAGACTATGCAAAGAAGAAATATGATATTGATTGGGAAGGCTCGGCTTTGCATACGAGGTTTGATTTGGATGAGTTGAAGTGGTTTGATCCTCTTGGAAGGAAAGGAACCAATGGATTCAAGATAGACCTGATCAAGGACAACTTTAGAAGTAAGATCATGTATACCTTGAACTAGCTCTTCTCACTACATCGAACTACTTATGTGAGTATGTACAAGATGAGAATCATGTAAGGTTTTGTTGGAGGATCAATCAATGTGAAATAGGGAGAGATATTTGCGAGGAATGTGTAAGCAATGGGGGAGAAGCTCTGAGCAATATAGAAGGGAGTAGTCTACTTGTCTTCATTCTTAATACACATGTATTCTCGGATGGGATGATTGACTTTGAAGGAACAGAAGAAGTATAACCTCGATGCAAAAGATATATTGAGAGAGCCGAATGTTGATGCAATGAGTAGTGGTTAGATAAGGAGTCTAGATCCCAATATAGGGGAAAGCCTACGGTTGCAGGTAGTAGAAGTGAATAGGGACGAGATGCATTCTGATGAGCTAAATGAAGTACGGTAATGCGGGAGATAGAGGAGACCATATTCGAGAGAGAGGATTCGGTAGGAAATTTAGGAAAGAGACCGGAGCCCTAGAGTGGAAGGTTTTTAGAGAGCTCATGACCAAGAAGAGGAAGTTGAAGGAGGTTACCAAACCTAGAGGTCTTTTACCGAAGGTATTGCGACCTAGGGTAAAAGCTTCGAAGGTTGATGGAGGAGAGTCACTTTCCTCGGTGTTACAGTTGGCCCTGAAGTTTGAGAATATCGTTGTGCAAATTTTGATGGAGTTGAACGAAATGGGTCCAAATTACATCTAGGGATGGGATCCTCAAGAAGACAGTTACATGGAATTGATTCAAGTGAGGAATTGGACTGCTTAAGGAGAAATGGATCATACTCAAATAATTCAGCAATTAACTGAGACAGTAGAAGGCGGAGGTTAGAATGTCTTACTCTGGAGAAGTAGAAGACGGAGGCAGAGAAGAAGGAGAGGGAGGCTAGAATGTCTTACTCTGAGATTTGCAAGATTTGAGGAGCAGAAGTAAATTCATAGAATTGGAGAATGAACGACTTTAGAGCCAATTGCGGACTAAAGTGCAAAGACATGGATATATTTGCAAAATATATCCAAGAACCTTGCCTTTTCCTCTGTAGTAACATTGGGATCAAACTTGAGAGTGGAGAGCCGTCGAGTAATCTACTCTTCACTCATCTTAGTCTTGTCGGGATCCTTCACCACCCTTTGCATAGGAAGTTAATCCATTGCAGCAAGAACTTGTATTTGAACCTCATCATTCAAAGTGTCTTCAAATGAGGTCTCCTCATCAATCGACATGTTAGTGTCAACCTTTAAAAAACTGCTTCCTCACTTTCCGACTCCCGATAATCACTGGTAGGCATATCCAAGTCTAATAGTGCTCCTCCATCACTTGTGAGAGTAATCTTCACTTGATGGTACTTCAATCCTATATGAAGTTAACCGATCAGTAGTACTCACCGCCATCAATCAAGATATTTCTAACAACAAGTGGTAGCTAGTCTCCTCAAGCACATGAAAATACAATAAGGTTTGAACTCCCATCACACTTACTACCACCTTGTCCATCACTCCAATGGGTCACATCTTTTGCTCGTTGGCCATCCCAACAATGATGTTGAAAGATGTTGAAAGCTTCATCCCCAACTTCTTCAACAAATGTTCATACATGGCATTCACAACAGATCCTCCATCCACTAGCACATACATGTTAGGAGTTAACTCAGGTCTTGAGTAACTCTAGTTAGTTTGACTATTATTATTTAGACTAGGAAAAATACTACTATATAAGAGCGTTGGTAGAAGCTCTTTGTGACACAATTATGTTTATTTTGTAAAATGAATCTGTGTTTAGTGGAGATAGCCTCGACTACATTACGTCGTTGCATGAGTGACATCACCTGCGGGCAAAAGGTGTCGACGATATGCGAAATTGACAACTCGTTGAATCGACGATTCGTGGCCTTGCTCTTTGAGGACAAAGTTCATCAAACGGTTTAGCCCGTTCGCTTCCCATGCGCCGTGTGTAAGGCCAGGGCAAGGCAACAAGGACGTTCGTATGCCACTCGCTTATACTGAACATCGTACTCTACTTATCACTTACATATAATGGTACTCGAGGTGCCGAGGGGCTTCTGCGTTGAGGCTAGAATGCTTCACCTCTTGTTTCAAACTTTTGACATGAAGCCAATGAACACGTCCTAAACCAAATAAACTATATTATTTGGTTTAGGTAAAGTTGACTTGGAATTTTGTGAACACTGTGTTATGGGTTAGGATATAGAAAAGCCATTGGTGTTGGAACTCATAGTTCCAAAGAGTTACTTGAGTATGTGCATAGTGACATGTGGGACTCTCTCCTAAAGCTTTACATTTTGGGAAGTGATACTATGTATCATTTATTGATGATTATTCAAGATTTGTGTGGATCTATTTTCTCATACAAAAGTATAAAATTTTTGTAACTTTCAAAAATTGGAGAACCCAAGTTGAGACTAAGACTGGTCATAACGCGAGATATCTATGTTCCAATAATGACGGGGAATATATTTCTGAGGAGTTTAGAAGTTATTACAAAGAGGAGGGGATCACTCCTCATCTCAACACAGTTTATACTCTGTAACAAAATGCTATTTTTGAGAGGCTCAACCAAATTGTATTGGAGAAGGTGCGTAGTATGTTGAGTCAATCTGATTTACCATATGAATTTTGGGTTAAAGCTGTTAATACCGTAGTATATTTGGTAAATCTATTTCTTTCAAGTGTGATCAATTTCTTGACACTGTTTGAAAATTTTTGGTTGTACGGCTTATCCTCTCATACCTTAGGACAATAGAACCAAGTTGCATCATATATCCAAGAAGTGTCATTTTTTGGGATTTGCAAGTGATGTGAAAGGTTATAGATTATGAGATCATGTAACTTGTAAGATGATTGTCAATAGGGATATTTCTTTCGATGAGCCTAGATCATTGAAAGAACGGGAGATATCTCAAGCTCCTCATACTGACAAGGGCAAATCTCCACTCATATATGTTGTTGAGGGGAAGATTGATCATTATGGGTTTAATGATGCACCATAAGGAGAACCTTCAGAACAAATGAAGCAAATTCCTGAACAACAGGAATTGGAGGAGCAAGTTGTCGTTGGTGGGCCTCAAGACAGAGCACGAAACAATGAAGATCAGCCATGACCATCTACTAGGGATCATCAAATCGGATTAGTAGAGCTCCCGAAAGGTATGGAACATGGGCTAATTTATCTATTTTTGAGGATCATGATATTGAAACTAAGAATGATGGCCATTTGTTGATCTTGAAAGAAGGAGGACCTTGTTCATATAGAGAAGCTCAAACCTCTATCAATAAACTTGAATGAGATATTCCTATGAAGCGTGAGATGCAATCGATACATATGGATAGACCAAGTCAAGGCAAAACCTCGTCCATGTAGAAGTTCCCCACTCCAAATTCTTGTTTTGGATTTAAGCACTCAAACAAAAAAAGAAAGAGAAGCTCAAAATCAAAATCAAAATTCAAATCAACTCTACTTCACCACCATGATGTTCATTCTATCAACACCCTACACACTCAAAAGCAAAAATATTGAAGATAGCATTGATCAAAACTTACCAAGATTCCAAAAATTCACAGTTCTTGTCATAGAATCCAATTTGAGTTTTGGAAGTAACCTTTTCTAAAATATCCACAATGACATTTCACTCATAACCATAGTATAGAAGAGAAATTATATTTGGACCAAACCCACTTTGAGCTTCAAAGAATACTGGTTCTTGCACTAGCTTGTTCCGACATAGCAACATTCTGAAAAACTCAACTTCAAAAATTACACTCCAAGAAGCCCTAATTCGAACTCTACCCCTTGAGCACTAGATCTACTAACGGTGCTATCGGCCCTAATTGCACATCTTGTGCAAACGGTGCTAAGTGTAGTACCAATTTCCACAAAGGCTTGAAGCACATTCAACTATTGCTCTTCAAACTTTGACATCTAAAGTGATTAAAGAGATGTCTAGAGTGACTAACAATGAGAAATCATCTTATTCCTTACAATTTTACTATATTAGAACATCATTATACTAAAATTCATTCTTTACTTCTGTTATCTATGCATTACAAGTAGAGTGCACTAGATATTGAGGCTTTTGAACTTGGTCCCCAAATGTCACTATGAATGTAGTTCAAAACACCACTTGCATGGTTTATAGAATATGTGAACATTTCATATTTGTATTTGTCAAGCACATTGTGCTCACAAAACTCTAATTGCCTCAAAGTCAACCCGCTTAGAAGATCTTTATGTTATAATTTGATAATCCTCTCTCTTAAACATATGGTCTATTGAAGTTCTTGTCTAAATACAACTATATTAGAATTATCTAATGCTAACCATTGTAATTGTTAGCAATCCATGTACTAAGCCCCCTCCAATGACTATATAATAAAGACTCATTTCTCAAGTTGGCTAATCTTCAATTATACATTCTTACCTTGTATATGTTTTCTCTGCTTGGTGTGTGTTGCCACACTTGTGTCACTACATTTACAACATGGTATTAGAGCTGATGTTCAAACACTAAAACATAGCAGAAGCCAGAAACTAAGGCAACCAAGGGACGCCTTGGTGAGCCAAGGAGAAGATACACCTTCCAAAATCAAAATTTTGTGGCGTCAACAAGTTAGCAAGATCACCATACACAAAAAAAGAAGCAAATTTTTCTTTCTCGAAGGGAAAAACAAACATATTTTTCGGATAATCTTACACACAGTGAGTTGTCTCAGCATGTAGTAAGGACTGCTCCATGTTCCCTTCAACAGTTTGAGAAAAACATCACTTGCGACGATGAGCGAAACTACACCTCCCCTCATTCTTGGTTGATCGGGACCCACTATGAAGACTAAGCAAAAAAAAAATGGAATTGTGTTTCCATGCTAAGCAAGTCTTGGTATTTTGGATGGCGGAAAGAAGAAGCCCATACTCTCAAACAACGTAGACAAAAAATTTGCTGAAAAAATCAAATTTGACAATAACGCAAGTGTTAATCCGCCATACCACAATACATGGATCCGGTCATCAAAGATCATGTATCTAAATACAAGACCTCTCTAACTCTCAAGGCTAACATGAAACGGATTTTCGGACCAAAAGACAAGATCATCCAGATGTTCATGCCACCTTTAGCAATAATTTAATGAAGCATATTTCCAAAATCAAGAACTTCATTGCATAAATGTGCAATGTCGGCATCACTGTCATCGAAGACGAGCAAATAGTCATGCTCATGCACAGCATGCCCCCGTCATATCAAGCTTTCTTGCACAATGTAAGAGCAAAGGACGACTTGAATATGACACAATTAACCGAATTCTTTATTGAAGAGGAGAAACTTAACAAAAATAGTTAACCAAACCGATTCGGTGACAGCGGTGGCTCCCTCGGCCACAGTATCAGACCCAACCTACGCTCCACACATAATAAACCAGGATACTAACACCAACCAAAATAACAATACCACAAGAAATGAAAATTCTATAACTGCAACAACATCGACCACATCTCATCCAACTGTCCCTACCCGTAGAAAGAATGAAAGTCTCAAGATTGTAACAAAGGCAACGCTTACAATTTCAATTCCAATCTCAAGAATATTGATAGATCATCCCAGTTGATCATTGATTTTTATATGAGCTTTCATCATGTAAACACATAATGAAAGCTCATATAAAAGTCAAAGGTGATGAAATGGCCAAAAATTTGCAAAAAAAATGATAAAACTTTTCACCACAACACATAAAGTACCAAATTCACAATAACCAAAAATTCTCTTAACATAAGCACACAATCCACTATTTTTTTAAAATAATGATAAAAAAATTGCTTATGCACACTACAAAAATATTTTAAAAATAAATCATTCATCATAAAATGGTTTAACAACAAAAGCATATATCAGATTATCTCTAATAGATATTGAAATTCAAACAAAAATTTATTTATCAAAATATATCCTTCTCAAAATAAAAACATGTTCAATTGATGAGAAATGTATGATATCATCTCTTCTACCAAATTCTATAGTCATCATACAACTATCCTTTCATGTAAAAACACAATACATCAAGAGAACTTGGCTCCATCTCCTTTGAATGTGCATCCACCCAACAACCAAATGATTACAAAGAGCACAAAACAACAAAGTTTTATTCATTGTTGCCAACATTTAAAAAATAAACTATCCACCCAAGACACAATAGTAACAAACAGAAACTCCTATAATCGATACACACATACTATACTATAACCACTTGATTTTTAACATGCACTTGTCCCTTATGTGATCGATGTGATTGTCTATAAAATTTTAAATTAGACCTCATTATCATGTTAAACCTCCTGCCAAAATCCTCCCCTATAACTTGACTCAATATATCCAACTACTACATCACATTTATAAAGTTTACGTATTGTAATAACAAGTTTGTTTTCAGGCCAAAATACAAAAGGTAAAAAATATAATCACCTCATCAACACTGAGCCATGTTAAAGCTAAAATCTAAAAGTTGAATCATGACTTGAACAGAAGTCATGACTATAAATTCGTCAGTTTCTATGTTTATTAGTTTCGTCAAAGTTGTAGGAGTTTTCGATCATCAACTACACTACGAGTGCAGGAAATTAAGAAGGAAACTGACCATGAAATGTTACGACACAGGCAGTCACTTCCAGGAGTGGTCGGTATCCAATTCACTTTGACCTGTAGAGACATAATAAACTTCATTTTATCTGTCGATGAGCAGAAAACTTGAACTGAGTCTCTAGAACCTCCTCCTGGATCTAAAACAGAACCACGCTGCACATGGGTGTACAACAGATTAAATACGTCGAGCATAATCAAAGAGTCTCTTAAACAAGTGCGTTTAGAATCTCCACAGCTCAACAGGTTCAGTTGCATAGTAGTCGTAGTGTACATAGAATCTGCTTATATTCCACTCTCATGCGGGGCTTCTCAAGATCGGTAAGGTAATAGAGTATAATAACAAAAAGGATGGGAAGACCCCATCAAGCCCAATGTGGATGAAACCAAATGGGTAACATAGGGGTAGGTCCCAATAACATCACAATGGTAAATATATTCTACTATGCCTAAGATATCCGAACTATCTAGGTCAAACAGTCTACATACAACATGAGTATATAAAGAAATACCTAATGAGCATATGAAGAAACACCACATAATGTGATTGTTCTCCTATGGATTCTATCAACTAGTACTTTTTGTAGAACAATAGAAACATGTTGTCTAAAATAGTCTATACAATAATCTAAAAAGAATGATACCCTTGTCCATGAGTATGGTAGGCTCTTGCGCACTAACATACCGAAGTTGGTGTCCATAGCTCCATATAATTCCAAAGTTAGATGAACAAAGAGGTGACCTCTCTGCATACCCCTATATTTGAAGACCATGGTTGCTGTCGCTCCACTCGTCTCCCATCTAGAAGGATTGGTAATCACCCCCTCTAAAATCCAATCACGTATAGGATATGTAATCACAGAGTCTACAACAGTAAGCAAGTCTCCCTGAACCAAGTATAGATTTGTCCTAAACCAAGTTGATTGCATGACATACCAATGATATTTCCATGTGAAGTATGGATACTTCACAAACACCACATCCCTAATGGTATCATGAGTAGCTATTCTTTGCACTCCAAATGGACACAGAGTTATATGGACCCCTGTTGCATCTAAGGTAGTATCACACTCATGTGAGTAATGAATATGTAGATGGATGGATCAAGCCAAGGCGGAACCTCATCACTGTAGAAAAAGTAACCGGTGTGTGAGGTAGTGTTCTGGGGTTTGAAATAGGATGTTTTATTGTCTCACACATTGCTTGGACATCCGTTGGGAACTCTTTTTGTTTACAAGTGATGGCTGATTTTCACAGTGGATGTTCTTGTGTGGCATGCCCTTGGAACTTTGGTTCACACATCCAAGAGCTCAAATGTGAAACTTCTAAGTGCATAAAAGCCAGAAAATTATTTTGGTATAGTTTCCACCTTCAATCTCAATTCTTCTATATTCTGAACATAATACCTATCATTATGGAGAAAAAAATTGTGATACTTTGTTTTTTGGGCGATCATTCTTATTTAATCTCAGATTATTGAATTCTTTAGTAACTTTCATTATAGACCGGAGCTACATGTACACCCGGTGAGAAGCCTATCACTACTACATTTTCCAGCGGTGGTATCTCGGAATGCACCAAGTTCGTTGCAATTCATCCTCTGACATGTACAGCCAAGGGAAACGTTTCGAAAGTTTGCCACGAGAGCAAAAGAGTTTGATAACAACATATAGAGTAGTGACTCAACCATTGAACCAACGTCGGTTGGTTTTTACATAATTTTCTATCAAATACTCTTGCGTTGAAGGATGAGTTACACAGTGCGGATGATTAGTGTTCCGCGTGCATTGGTGAATGAACAAGTCAGCTTCAACGCATGGAGTTTGAGAGAGTTCAGTTTTTCACTTTGGGGTATGACCAAGTAAAACGCTGGGACTAGTGCAGGCTCTCTCCTTCACAATATTTGCATTCCCGCTACATGTGGGCCCATCGCTATTATTCGGGGTGGGCGACGGCACCGTTGATATGTTTGAAGAATTGTCTAGTTTTCTGCGTGACTCCGTCAGAGAGGCCGCCCGAGGTACTTGTAATAGACAGTCTACCGGTGTAGAGGGTGAAGCTTTTCCCGCCCTACATAAAAGTCTCATTTCTGAAATGTTAACACAATCTGCTCATTATTATTAATACCATGTCAGTAGATGAAATTCGGAAACTAAGATTATTCGGATTGAGTTTTCGAAATGGAAGATAGTCCAGATTGATCGTTATTCTCAAAACACTAGACTCCTGATAATCGAAGTATCTTGTTGTTAGTCTGCCGATGCTGCCCAACTGAACACGCCTACCATGTGCCGTTTGCGATGTCAGTAGAACACTTGCGGCCCACTCACTTTGCGTGAATAGGAAGACAAGACGCCAACTCAATTTGAACTCACTGAATTCAATTCACTTTATTGCGAAGTGTGTACATAAACTGGACGGGAGTAGGCAGCTGTGATCAAAGCCACTTCTCCACCAAAAACTGACAAGTGCCGAATGTTGCGGACAGATACATATCTCTGTGACGAACTGTACATGTAGCAACAACCTGCCTAACACTTATTGCTTTGTAGAAGGGTCGTAGAGCGCGCTCACTATCCTCCATCTATACACAGATCGTTAAATGGGCCGTGACGGCTACTCCAACTTCATCTCTCAATGTACTGTACTGTACTCTGGGCAAAGTATTATGTTTCTAGTTAAACACCTCGCCATTAGATTTTCTGAGGACCGGCAGACTGCACACTAACGTGAGGTAGAACATACTACCGAGTTTCGATATTCTTGCTACTTATTCTTCGGTGCACCAAAAAGAGTGGATATTGCCCTGAAGGTCCATTGCAAGTCATTCTGAATCACAGAGACAGGAGATGTCGGCCTTTCTGTATACTCTGGTTCAGTTTTAAGTGCGCCATTGCTAGCACCCACCTGCAGACCAGAACCAGGTGCGGAGATGAGAATCAGACCACATCATCATGAACATCACCGCCGACGACCTTTTCGCATTCCTCAGAGTGCATTGTGCTCCCTTGGCATGTTGCGGACACTCGCATGCGGGCAAATTCAAGAATGACTAGCAATAGAAGAGGGGAATTGCTAGGTAGATGAACTTGTGTTTTTACTTTTTTTTTTATTTTTCAATTTCCTGTCTCGTGACGATGATGCTGAAAACATGCACCACACACACAAACCTGCAAAAATTCTTTCATCCACGTTAAAAGTCACCTCTATATTTCTGCGGCAGCCGCATCTTCAACTTCTCCGCTCACCTCCGCAACGGCAGTGGCCAGAGCTGCATCTACGACGGGAATTTCAGGAACTTCGGCTCCGCCAACTTGTTCCGCTTCATTACCACTCAAGATTTCAGTCCCTTTGTCTTCGACTCTTTCCTCATTTGCAGTCTCTTCATCTGTTGCTGCTTCTGCCACAGAGACAACGGCCGCTACTGCTTCCTGCAGATCGGAGTCTACAGATGCCGTAGCCACACCATTTGCAGATGATGCTGGCTCAGCAAATTCTCCGGCGATCTCAGTCTCTCCATCAACACCAGCCTCTACCGGCTCTGGATCGGCCCACACCTCTGTCACCGTTATATCGGTCTCGTCCTTGGTCTCAAAACACTTATCCTCCCCTGGCTGCCACTCCAGTTCCAGTCTCTTACCAGTCATCACGAACTTATACTTAACAGTCAGGCCTACTGGGATGCCCTGCAACATGGATGATACAGCAAGCCAAATACAAGACAGTTATAATAGAGAGTTGGATACGAGCCGACATTGGTCAGGCAATGACAACTCACTTATAAGAATGATACGATAACAATCGCAGTTGTAACAAGCAAAACGCAAAGAGTGAAGATTTTTCTCAACAACATTCCACACTGAGCACTGTGAAGTTTTAGAGTACGACACGATCAATGGTCATCCCGGTTGTGGCAGGAATTCACAACAATAGGCGAATTTAGCGACATCAGAGTTAGTTTTTAGGTGGCAATAGCAGCACCACAATATGTGTCACACGCCTGATGTTAAAGCTAGAGTTCGTGATAGCTGAACACAACAAAATACGTTCAAAATTGGCAAACAAGAGTCGTGGAATTACCACTTCTGCGGTCCACACATGCCCTTCAGACCACTCCATGGCAACGGCATGGGCAGGATCCCATTCTCCCAATTCCGATATTTCACCCACCACGTTAAATTGCTGGCCGAAGTGACACTCTTTCTGCAGAACAAACTTGACGTTGGCCTTAGGACGCGTGTCTGGTGGTCCGAAACGTGTTAGAACCGTTCTACAGATAAAACTGAAAACGAGGTTTTCACATGAAATTCACGACTCCCTAGTTGCAAAAGAAATTCGGGTTTTTAAGCTTTTGGCTACAAAACAAAAACAAACAACCAAGGAAATCTGGTCGTTTTGATTTCAAGTTCGAGTTCCCACGTCCTCCCGGTTGGCAACTCATCTTTAAAATTTCTCCTACTTCATACGTGCAGCTCCTATGAACAAGATCAAGGTCAGGGGTAGTTGGCAGCTACCTTCAATTGGTGCGACACTTTCTTCCTCCGCAACAGACTCCAGCTTAGCCTCGGACGCTGGTGCAGTGTCTGGAGACTCAGCTCCAGCCTCCAAAGTCAGAAGATCCACGGTCACCTCGTCCTGAAGGCAAGGATCAAGCCAGTCAGATACGGAAGACCATTCGTGATCGTCGCTGCAGAATCCAAGCCCAATCACACCACAAATGGATTCGTCTAAATAGTTCACAGGAGTCAGCTGAGTTCATCCCCAAAGAAACTAGGTTCACACAGATTTAACACCAGGCATACGAATAAACACAGATTTCCGTCCGGCTAGAGCGTGGGATCTCCGCCCTTAAACTACCTGAAAGAGCAGACTGGCATGAAACAGCGCCCACTCACACGTCCTTCTCATTGAATGATTACACATGCTGAAAACTATTCAATTGAACGCAAGTCTAGTGTTGCTCGCCTCGGAATGCCCAGCAGTGGCAGTTTCTGTCCACGGACCCTCTAGATACCTCCGTGCTCTCGTTTTCGTACCCACGATGGGCAAACCTTACGCCGACATCCATCTTTTTGAGACCATGATCCTTGTAGTCTATATCCTCTTACGCGTTTTACAGAATTGAATGCATCGCCGAGAACTCTGAAGCAGTAGTTCGAAAGGAGAGCATAAAGTAAAACGGCATTTGGCGAGCTGCATAGCTGCTGACAGCTGACCAGGTGCGAATCCCAAATATTTTGGATTAAGACGAATAATACTCTACCATTTGCTGTGCTGAACCGCCTTGGGTAGACTTCCCCATGCCCATGACCCTCCTTCGGAAGAGATTGTCAGCATTAAACGATTGTGAGATCAACGAGATTGCTGCGAGACGTGGCCGGCAAATAGTATGATATATGATATATGACAGAAGGAAAGAGCTGCGATGCCTCTTCCAGAAAGTAATTTTTTGGATGTCGGTTTTAAAGGTCATATATTTTACAACGCTGTTCCTAGTCATGCTCAAGCGACTTGACTAACAAGACATCTGAGACAGATCAGAACTCGTGTGGAGAAGCAGGGGAAGGCAGCTACGTGTGTAGCTTGAATTTCCAGAGGGACGACGAAACTATGGCCTCTAAAGCGTAACAAACAAACAAATTTCGGGACCTTCCGCTCGTTTCGAAACGCTGCTCCGAAAGTTGAAGTGAACCCTCACAGTTCGGTTAGAGCTTTTCTCTTCTCATTCTTGGCCTGATGAATACTAATGGTGAGGATCCTGGGAGCGAAAACATGACCATTTCTTTGAATCTGACGCACTTTGTTCTACAACTTGCTGTTTGTAGGCACAGGACGAGCAAAGTTGAGTTTTAGTCGCTTGTGAGGGCTGCCTGAAACAATGAGTCAGAGACAGGAAAAGATATAAATGCCATCGTCATTGTATACCTCAGTTGCTGCGGAAGCCTTGACCTTGAGTGAGCGCCTGCCAGAAATGCTAGCAAACAGTGTATGCGATCCTCCAATTGTTCCTCTTTCGGTTCCTCGCGAATTCCACTTAACAAAGCCATTTCGCGAGGACGTAGAAATTCGAGGTGCAGCACTTGTCACACCAAATTTCCCCGTCGGTTCACCAGTGCAGGCTCCAGTAGCCGAACGCACCGCAGGAGGACATGTAGAACCAGCTAGAGCAACGAGAGGTTGCATCATTGCTCCAACTACAACACTGCACACGAATCAGATGAAGGAATAAATACAGGAAGAATCAATTTGGCTAGCTTGACAGTGCGGTTCACGATCCCAAAAGACATCACTCACCGGCTACTAGTTTACTCCTGCCGAGCACGAGCTGGCTCGGTCTCGAGGATTTCCTACGAAATGCAGCTAAAAGATCAGTGATGATGATCGCAGGAGGTCATAGTGAGCTGACCGGATCCGCACACTTACCAGCAGTGTAAGAGGACCTGAAGAGTGAGGAGCCGAGACAACACTCAGGCCGGAATTAGAAAATACGAAGTATCACAATATCTCTCTCCCTCTCTCTCGGTCGATAATCGTGCTGCTACTAAATCAGAGGATGAGATACGGAATGGCAGGCTGGAAGGACGACCAAACCGGCTCGACAGAAGCTGTGAAGATTCGGTTGCAGATCACAAACAGCGACGATCACAGATGGTCGAGAAAAAATCGCGAAAGAGAGGCTGGGAGTGGAAGGCAGGCGAGACTTTGGATCTCCCTTTTTCACTTTTTCACCTCCAGGAACAGTTTCACGTGGTCGGAATCACCATCCCGGTCCCAGAAACTCCCAAATTAACTTGCGGCTTGCTTCTGCGAGGCTTCCCTGACAGCATCGTGTCCTTTCGATCGCCGCAAGTTCTCCACCTTTCGTCATTTCAAGCACGGTGGACAAACTTTACGACAACAAGGGGCTACTCTCAGTCAGCATTGCATTGCCTGCGTCCTCCCTCCGTAGTCCATTCCATGCCATCCCCGAAATCGCTGACATCATTCCTCCATTTGGCACTCTCCCTCCCGTCGACTCTCCTCCAACTGCCCATCATCTCTTGGGCCTCCAACGATTTGCGTTCAACGGACAGCATGGTCACCGAATACATGCACGCCGCACTGGCGAATGAGAGAAATGTGTCAAGAGCCTTCGCAAGGCCATCCACCACGTATTGAATCTGCATGTCACTTTCTCGAAGTTTTTTCCAGTATTTATATTCCTCCTCTTACTGGACCCTACTGCCAAGACTACTTCCCTTTCATGCACAAAATGTGGGTCCTCTTTTATGGCATGGGCCTGGATGGGGTGCCAGAGCGCTGACTGGACAAGGGTATCAACGGTACTCATCCGAGTAGCCTGAATCTGTGATCCACACGCGTGCAATTTTCCATTCATCACTCCATCACAGCACCCAAATATAGAATACTCATACTAGCAGGCTGCAGCCCAACCCCATAAAGAATCAGGATAAGGAGAAACCTGAGAATAATACACCCTTATAGAAAATGGAGCCAAAAAATTTATAAAGTACAAGAGAAGCATGGAAGTATGACAAAAGAGAAATTATAGAGTATATTCAAACAAGCAGTAGCAAACACAAACTAAACCAACCAAGCAGAACGCCCGGGGACCATCACGTAGAGGCTGTCGTATACAAGTGCAAACGCTAGGCTAGGAGAGAAGGATACAAGTCTTGAAACTACGGTAGCTAAACATCCCGAATCTGAGGAACCTACGAAAATTTCGGTCTCTATATCTTGTGAAGAACACAACACGTGCGGTACTTGTTCGAAAACTTCTTGGTAAGCTATTAGAAAAGAATGATCCATTTTGGTCCTTATAAGTAGTGTAAATAGAATGTCGACTAAATATGAGAAAACTCATTACATACAATTTCCTTATTAGTATATATTACACAATTTGCAGTTGGAGTTCTTAGGTTTTCATTCCTTGTTTAAATTATACTATATTAACATACACTAAGTGAAATATTACACCATTTGAAGGTAGATAATCATATACACTAATAAAACTATATTTGAGTAGATACTTGATTTAAGGTTATGTACATTAATATTGGGGTTCCTTGATTAGTTTATAAATTTACTTATGTATCACATTAAGAAAAATGATTGAAAATTTTTTGCTTGAATAGGTGCAACGTATAATCCAACTCTTTTTTGCTCAAATATTTTTGCTAGTTGATTTTATATAAGAATAAAATTCTTCTAATGAGTTCTTCAACTTGTGCAACTTCAAATATAAAAAACACTTGTAATCCTCTTTTTTCTACTACTCAATACTCAAAATCAAACATTCTCCAAATTTTATGGTAAATAAATTGAAAAAACTTTGATGCAAAAATTACTTTAAAATTTATGATAGATTAGTTTTCAGAATTCATAAAGTATGAAAAAATGATTAAAGTCATATTTTTAAGAAATGTATATTACAGCAATATACATTGGTTAGAACTTTGCACTGATTCTGATCATCTTGAAGTTCAAAACATCATCAAGACTAATGAAAAGATGTGAAAATATTGAAACTTTTCATCAAAATATTCCTAAATAAAGGATATAAAATTAAAAAATTTCAAAATAATTTTGATTTAATTTTTACTTTCAAATGATAAACATAAAAATTGAAAAATAATAATTTAAATTTGATAATATAAATTTTAAGATTTAAAATATAATAATCTAATAAACAACTTCATGTGGTTTAAAAAAAAATTAAAACCCTTTTTTAAAATAATCTAGTAAATCTGGTTTCCCTTATGACATAAACTCCTTATTCATGTTAGTTCCTCCTACACTCTACTTCTTTACTCAACTTACACCTGGTAGGATTTCTTTTAAACGCTTTAATATACATGAATCTTCCTTTCGCCCAATAAGACTTAGTAAAGAGTAGACTAGACACTACATTTTAGGAAATTGCTCGGCTACTGTTGTTCTATGACAAAAAAAGTTTACTGGTGGGTATTTCTCAATTAGAAACTGCTCACTATTGATAGACTTAGCATCAAAATTAAATTTTTTTATCCTCTTGGGGTTTATACTAGAAAATGACAACCTCCGATACTATATCTTTTCAATTTGTTTTGCCCGTCATTCAATATTGGGTATCTTTTATTTCCTATTTATGCGGTCCTCACGTACCCATTTACTTTTTCTTTCACCAGCTTTAACTCTCAATCCTTTTACTTCTTTTCTACTACTTCTGGTCTTTGGCGTGTTAGCATTGGGCCTTATGACACACACACACATTCTACACAAATACTAAAATGCCAGCGATAAAAGGGCTAAGTCAAGCCTGTGACTCGAAGCGAGTCCATTCCTGAGCAAATGACTTCGAAACCGTTTTTTGTGGCCGACCATACGGGTATTGCAGCCCTTTCGGATATGTATGAACCGGTAAATATGAAGAAGAAGAAGAAGGCAAAGTCCAGTGCTTCGATTCAGAAAGAGTGAACTTTCTGAGCAAAGACTTTCGTGGCTGCGTTCATGTAACTTACGTGGCTGCTCCCATTGCATGGACGCATGCTAGTTAGTGTTACTGCTATTTGCATAGCTATCCGTCGGTTCTAGATTTCAGCGAAAGACAAGTTGGTATTACAGTGTCTTCACTGCAATATTAGTTTTCACCATGCATCTCACATTCCTCGTTTATGATTTTAGTTCAACTCATGTTAACTATCTTGTAAAAGCGTATTCAATTTCAAATGCATAGCTCCGCAATGAAATTGCCTGCGCAGCAGCTTGTTCTCATGGAGCCAGCATTTCGATTTCCCGAATCAGTGTCAGCACACAGTTGTCCAAAAGTACGGCTTCACACTACTTGTTGGTATAAGCTGTGATAGGTGAATGTCATGGACACGAGCAATTTGTATCCTCACGCAGAGACCGTTCCGCAATGTACAACAGCGCCGTTGTCGTGCGCCGTTGTCTGAAATGAGAAGCGTACTGTACTATTTTTTGCCGGTTAATTTGAATCCTTTACTTCAGATCGACACCAAAATTGTGAGGAAGGTACGACGTAAACCACTTTACGGAGAGCTCTTTGCCACAAGGGCGAGGCTCCATTTCACTTCTTGATTGCTGATATAAATCACACTGCTATTCTACTGCGAAGTCCGTGTAATGGGGAAGAATGGATTGCTGTCACCAAAGAGTTCTTTCAGGTACTATTCTGTACTGTACTGGATATGGTCAACAGTTTCTTGTTAGTTCTCTTCGTGTCGTTTAGTTAGTGATGATGTTCAGTTAGTTACGGTTGGAGTCTTGGGAGTCTGGCTGGAAAGAGTGGAAGTGTCCGCTTCCCGTGACTTCCCTTCACTGTGTGTCCTTTTCCCACCTTCTTTGTCTCTTCAGGAGCTTAGTAGTGTAGTTTAGGGTGCAATGGCGAGTCGAGGTCCTCGAGCGCGCTACTACCCGGGCGCAAACTCCCTTACTCTTTTCAGCGCGCAGGTACAGTTTGCGGGAATGGTCCAAGAAATGACAATGATTAGTTGTAGATACTGCTCTGGTAATGTACAATTTCCTCGTACTCCTCGAATTCACAGTGTGCTGACAGAACATTGCCCATGATATATTAGCGAACGTCTAGGGATCCATTCTTACAGTGGTTGTTCCAAGAGAAGGAGGAAGAGCTTGATGAGGAGGAAGGTAATCATCCTGTATAAGTTACATGCAATTTGAAGCTGCTCATTGTCGTCTCGAATTGTTGACCAGGGAAGCAATCCTCTCGAAGACTGTAAAGTGTATGGTAAAGGCGTTCAAAAGGTCGGTTTTCCGTGTCTTCATCTTGTGAATCAGGTTAAATAACGTCATAAATCATGATATACGTCGACAAGAAATTATGTTCTAAATTGAAGAAAATATATCGGTCTAGGTCTCCATACGCTGACTTCAATGGCTGTGAATATGTGCCGAGCACAGGTTTATGACAGATCGGTGAAGGGCTATGTCTATAGTATTAGTGGTGGGCTTCAGTCAAAACTGCAACTACCTAAACTTGACAGCAAAGCAGGTGTTTCTCTGTGGATTCAGCATGTAGAATATATGAACTCATACTTCAGACTTGTGTCCTTCTAGACTGCACACTTCATCCAAATAATGATGTGCAAGCTCCTCAGCGGCTTCCGTAGTCCCTGGAGCATCGGTTGACCTAAGATAGAACTGGCACATGCTTGAGCAGGACTTCAGCTGCTGCATCACTTCTTGGTGTTCCAAGTTTACGTGCCATCTGGGCAGCATTTTTCTGTTGAGCTAAGGTGACATGACGCGCAAACGCAACCATCGGCTCTGAAAGTTTCATCTGCTTTTAAAGCATCTCACGCGACCTCAGTACAAGATATCAATGATGAATAGGGTTTACATTGTGATTCTTGTCCCGATGTCTTGATCACAAAAGTATTCAGTTGGTGCATTATAGGTTCGAGGGATCAGGACCGAATATTTGGTGCTCGGGAATACTATTGTCATGCGATTTTAACTTCTGCTAAGAAGCTAAGTGCTGCGCTTGTTCAGGGTAAGCGACACTAATTACACAAGGAGAAAGATGTATTTCTCAACGTCCTTCTGTGATATCAAAACTACTCCGCTGCACTGTCAGATACCTATTTCTATGGTGCGGCAAACTTTCTTCCCAACGTTCCCTTCATTGCTGGTGGTGATGGGCAAAGATGTGGATAGTCATTTACTGTTTTTCCAATTGAAAGATCTACCAATTCTTCTTCGTTCTTCATGGAGCACCTTAACGCCATTTATTATCAACTTTTTCAAGCTTCCAAGCGAGGAGGCTTAGGTTTCTGGAGGATACGCTAGCCCAGTGATCTACAAACTTAAGACGTGTGGATGACACAAAGGGCAATAACAGAAATGATAGGAGAAGATAGTCAAAAGTGAGAAAATTTCTTCGTTTTTTTCAAGTCTGAAGAAGAGGAGAGTGGTCGATTTGCTGTTCAGCTGAGAGTTCGAGTGCAAGAGTTAGATTTTCCTTCACTTGCTTTTCCTTCCACCTTGCGATTTTTTCCCTGTTGCCACTCATATCTTATCGCATTTTACTCTGTATCATCTTACTTACACCTGATGAGAAAACGTAATTTTATTATGCTTATGGCGAAATTTCTGGGTGTAAAATGACTATTTCCTAAGAATGTTGTGGATCAAAGTTGTTTTCCAAAACATCGTTGTGTGCCTGGAAACCTTGATTCTCGTAGCTGAAAATGCTCTTAAAGTCATCCAAGACTTTCGATTCCTGCTTGAACTCTTCTTACCTGCACATCAATGCAGGTCATCCGCAATAAATGGCTTAGTCTGGCATTTCATGTTGCAGATCTCTTCAACAGTTGTTTCAGGGGTGGGGTGAGTTTCCGGTAATTATCTACTGAATCTCTCGGTATGTGTTTCTATTGCTTCCTGATTGATATACAGCTTGTTTTCTTACTTGTGTCAGCCTACGGCAAAGTCGGTGGGTTAAGTATCTACAGCTTGCAAAAATGTTCTCTCACGTTTGCTACGTTCGTTTGCAGGTCAATTGACATAATTGTCCTGGGTCCAGTATGTAAGCTCCGAAAGATTTTTACAATGAGATGTCGTATAACAGAAACATCCCCTCATGGTTATTTGGAGGAAGTTAGCGAAGATTGCTTGCCACAAGAGCATCTATATGCCGTCGGCGTGGACTGTTGCGTTCAGATACTGGACATGGCATCACTGCAGTCAGCAGTGCTCCAAAACGCTGAGTCAAATTTTGAAGGTACTTCATCGTCCCCAGTTTGTCTCCAGCTATTTTTCTAATCAATCTGTGCGTGCACTGACGAGTTTGCTTGGGTTCTAACCTGAGACTGAGTTTCTTGATCGTCTGTATCTTCTGTCAGCAGATTCTCGCCCAGGGCTCGGTCCTGAATCTGGACTAAGTGCACGAAAGGGCACACAGAGCAAGATAGAGAACTCTCGCATTGTTCATGTAGCGTTTGGGACAAGGATGCCACTCCCGTTGTCAACCGTTCAGATCAACACCAGCCTTCCTCATGATAACATTTGTCCACCTTATCCCAAGGAGCGGAATGGAAGACAGCTGCCTATTGACTCGATATTCTGTGAGCCGAAGCCTGTTTCGAACATGGTAACACGTGCATTTAGTGCTGCAACCCATCATGAAACAGAAGGACTACGGAGGAAAGTAGACAGTGTGCTTCTAGATTACAAGACAACAAGGGGAAGTAGAGCAGGCCATGCTAGTTGCGCTGCCCCTTCTATTGAGGAAAAAGATCCCGCCAATTCTCCACGAACAGGAACTATGGAGGCAGATACGGCCAACCATGACGCTAACTCCCTGACAGCAATAGAACCACTCACTGATTCTCCTCCAAACTGTACCACATCAACAGAAACCCCACTTGGAAATGACTCAATACACAAGAGACCCGGTAAGTGGCACGGAGCGAAAAAAAGGGATTCTCAAACGTCCTTACCGGTAAAACAACAGCGAAAGGAATCTCAAACGAGAAGTAAAGAGTACAAACCCTCAAGATACATGGATTCGCCTCCTGGAAGCCCTCCTTGCGGCTGGGATAGTATAAATGGAGGAAACAAAACGGAAGACAGAGCTTTTAATGCCCACTTTCTTGAGGGATCCTGGATAAACAATCAAACAAGTGAGCCTGTAGAACCAGGTAAACATCATTGCCTGTCGGATGGTCTCAAAGAGAAAATCTTGCTCTCAAAGTCTCGAAGTCAATTCGCACGACTTGATAAACAGTATATGACTCGTGCGATTAATACAGAAAGGCTGAAGCCTACCAGTGACCATGACAATCGCCAGAGTGCAAGTCCGCTGTGCCGTAACACTGTCAACCATGGCAGATACTGTAAGGGAAGACGTACAGATAGAGTCTACACGGACCCCATGTTTGGGATGACAGTGAATTGGAGTGATGACGACAAAATTCTCAGAATACCCGAGATCAACAAACGTGGTGAATCTAGTGGATGTCAAAGCTGGTCTTTGCACACTTCAGACGGTCGTGGGGAGGACTTAGGTGTTCCGCTCTTTATGTTTGGAGGAGACTCACCTGCTGCTGAGATGCATGGATGGGGGCCTCACTCAGAGTCTGATCTTTTGGGTCATTTTCCAACATCACTTATGGCCAAGAGTGACTGCAATCTGGTTTCCTGTTGCAGCAGTGGAAGGAGCAAGTCTAGATAGAATGCAGTGAGCCGTTTGTTATATTTCGAGAAATGGATAACAGGGTTTAGTGTGCTTGTCTTTCTCACGATGGTTTATAACAAACGAATTTAGTGAGAGTTGTCTTACCTGCTCCGAAGCCGTGTAAACCGCACGTAAAGCAGCAGGAAGACAACAATTTTCGTAGACGTGAGCATTCTGAATTCAGAGGATTTGCTTTATGAAGCTTGCCACTGTAAAGCATACTGTACTTTCTGAACGTTTTATTCTTGTTGCAGAGCTGCCGGGAAAAGACATTAAGCAAGAAGACGAGCTTATGTTTGATCCACAAGACGAACTACTCTTCGAGAAGCTTCTCCTGGAGAGCAAAAAGGTTAAGATCTTCACTTACAAGCAATTTGTACCTTGAAGATGGACAAAGTGAATGTACCATACTGTTCTTATCCGCATAAAAGTTTCGTCTGAATTTTAGCAATACAACTGATAATTCTCAGAAATAAGCTCCCATTTTACAGAGAGCTACGAGTACTCCCAAGGGGACAAAAGGATTTTAGCCCCATAAACAAGGAGACATGTCGGGATGTACTTTAAACCCTCCTCTTGACAACACTGCGCAAACTCTAGAAGCTGAGAAACTGGGGCGGAATCATTGCAGAAGCTTAGAGAAAGCACGAAATCAGGCACACGAAAAACTTAATTGCTGAACGGTTGCTTCACTGAATGTTTACAGCCATTTTGTTCTCGTAAGAGGCGACTTGTCCTGAAGCACTTTGCAAAATTTAAACCCAGGATATGCACGGTTCAGACAAATTTATGAATGACAAGATTACTAAGTCGCTGACTAAGGGTGCGGGAGATTCGTTGGACTTTGAGAGCGAATCTGATAAAGTCAGAGATGCTCTGGACTTCTCTTTCGAAGAGGCATTGCTCAATATGAAGGCAAATAGGTGTGTTTCAACTTATCCCTCCTCTAGGCAGCAAAATATACACGGGTGTCTGCCTTCCAGCTAGAAGAGCTGACATGCCCTAGAGTTCTGTTGTAGTAGGGTAAATAAAGCAGGTCTTCCTTGCACACAACATATAGCATCAATCCTTCTGCGCTACAATCTTACAGGGAACTGGGACTTATGGGATGTAGGACAAGCGAGAGTTTTGTCGTAGAGCCGGTCCGAAGCGCCTTTGAGATTGATCCGTTGCAAAGCAAAAGATCATGGCAAATTTCTGCTGAAACTCCGGTCACCAACATTCCGACAAGGCAAGGAACGAGTCAGGAGGATGAGGGTAAGTACTTCTGCATACATAACTAGTCCGATTGTATGAGTCCGGCAGGAGTTGATGACAGTGCCCTCTCTTTGCTTCATTTTTGAGAACTTCCAAAGTTCCATCAGCTTAAGCAGCGTTGGGTGGATGTGACAGTCGCAGGACTTCTTGTGAATAAGGGTAGACCGGACGAGGATCTTGATCTTTTGTACGATCCAACTTTGGATTGTTACTACGATCCCAAGACCAATCGTTATTATGAGCTGAAGTAAAGCTTCGATATAGAAACATAATGAAATATGGCTTGAAAGTTCATCAGTTGATGCATGTCATGGTCTTCTCTGTCTGCAAAGGGCCGACTAATCATAATGTATGCCTGACTTAGCGATATGCTATTTCTGGAGCGGATGATGAAAGTTGAGCGTATCCCGATGTCCAACTGGACCTCGTTGACAATGTTTTCAGTTTAGTAGGTGGGAGAATATTTCCGACAGTGCTGAATTACCTATCACTCTTATCGAAGACGCTCAAAGATGAATGTCATTTGTGAATAACTGTCATAGATGAGCAGAAAGGCCAGTTGCAATGTTCTCTGTGGTGTGAAAAGATGTTGCCAGCTTCATCGCTTGCAGAACGTCATGAATGAAATAACCCTTAGCAAACCTCGTCGTCGAGAACCTAGCTCCCCGTAAATGTAAGTGAAGGCACCTTTAGGATCCATCTTGTGAATGCCGAAAGTTCTAGAAGATGTACAGCTTGTAATCTGAAAGTTACATTGTCCGTAGCCTGAGTCAAAGCAGGAGAAGAAGGTCCAGAACCATCATGGAACTATTGTCTTATGCCTTTCATGTATAGCATAGAGATTCTAGTTATCAATGCGTGGAAGTGATGCCAAAACTTAACTTAGAGTAGTTATAACAAATGTAAAAATGAATTTGGATTCTATTGATTTGAATTTGTCCATCTTTCAACTATTGTTTTGGTAAAAAATTCTACTTGCTTGGTGCATCAAATAGTGATGAAAATTTGAATTCCCTCTACCGTTACTCAAACCCGTATCCTGATCATTTAAATAAATCTGAATTTCTCTCAAACTCTGTGTTCATTATATTAACATATATTTCTGCATGTTTTTATGTTTCGTAATATATTAAAATAAATTTATTCTTATCAATCAAACTAAAAAAATAAAATAAATTGAAAGTTTTCATCAATTTTCAAATTTTACAAGTGTAAACATGTGAAAAATAATATTTTTTATATTTTAAGATAACTAAAGCAATTAATTACATGACATGTTGAATTTTATCACAAGTAGGAAAAATAATGATAAATTTTCACTCATATTTCAAATTTTAAGATAAATAAATCAGATAATTAATGACCTGTTGAATTTTATCGCAAGTAGGAAAAATAATGATAATTTTTTACTAATAATAAAGACAAAAAGTATGTAAACAATGATGTACAATTTATACATATGTTTAAACATTAGGTGTAAGGTTTGCAATAATGAACTCTCATCAATCCATACAAAATATTTTAAATGACAATTATGTAGGTCCAAAATATGAATACAGTGAAAAATAAATATACAATCAAGAGTCGACATTTCATTGAAGTTATATTCACGAAATACACAGAGTCACCTTACCGAATAACTCTAATTGTGTCACATATAGCTTCTTTCAACTCTCTTATATAATTGTACTAGCCATAGCATTAGTCTAACAAAATATAGTCAAACTAATCAGAATTACTCAAGATCTAAGTTAACTGCTAACAATATCTCCCTTGACTCATGTCTTGGGGTCTCTAACTATTGTTATCCATAGATATACTCCGCGGGAATCCTATAAGGAAACATGAAGCATAGGTCCTCCTATAAAAAATGATTAACTAGAACTAAGCCGTAGCCTAACTAGGAAAGAGTAAAGCATATACAAGAATCAAACAATTGCTAGAGTAATTCTATTAGTGCTCCTTGTGCAAAACCTGCATAGTAGCACAATGACTCCTGAAACTCTCTAAAGGAATAATTTTGGTCAAAGAATTAGCTCGATTGAGTTTACCGTCAATCTTGACTAGCTCAACCTTCCTATCGAAAACTGCATCTCTGATAAAGTTATATTTGATGTCGATGTGCTTCACCCTGTTATCCATCACTTGATTTGTTGCAAGATGTAAGGCACTCTGACTATCACAATGGAGATTTACAACATCCTGTTTCAATTCCATCTTAGTGATAAGTCTGTTCAACCAAATAGCCTCCTTTGTTGCTTTTGATGTTGCTACATATTCGGCTTCCATAGTTGACTAAGCTATGCACTTCTCCAAGGTAGATCTTCAACTACCGCATCCACCTCCAAGTGTAAACACATACCTAATTGTAGACTTACTCTTATCCAGATCTTGTCCATAGTCAGCATCAACATAACCCAACAAGGATTTGGCATTGTCCGATAAACCATCAAACAAAAGACCATAATCCTTAGAACTCTTGAGGTACATGAGAATCCACTTCACAGCTTCCCAATGCACCTTTCTTGGATTTGACATGTACATGTTCACCTTGCCCACAGCTAGAGCAATATCAGGTCTAGTGCACACCATCAAATACATGAGGCTGTCCACTGCCTTGTCATAGGGAATTGACGACATCTTTACTCTCTTAGTTGCATCAATTGGACATTGAGCTGCTGAGAGCTTAAAATGTGCCGCTTTAGAGTCTGTCATGTTAAACATGTCAAGCACACGTTGAATGTACTTACCCTGACTTAACTATAGCTTCCTCTTCTTCAAATCACTATGAACATCCATACCTAATATCCTCTTGGACTTACCCAAATCCTTTATATTGAATGCAAATTTCAATTGACTCTTGCATCTATTGACGTCGGATTGTTCCTTTGCCAAAATGAGCATCTAATCCACATAGAGTACTAGAATAATGAGGCTAAAGATCTCATTATTCAACTTCTTCATGTAAACACATGGATCAAACACACTCTATGAAAATCCTTGTGCTTTCATGAACTCATCAAACCTTGCATTCCATTGTCTAGAAGCTTGCTTCAGTCCATATGGAGATTTGAGCAATTTACAAACTAACTTCTCTTGACCTTTCTTCTCATAGCCAGTAGGTTGTCTCATGTAGATTTCTTCCTCCAAAGATCCATATAGAAAAGCCATGACAACATCCATCTGATCCATAACTAGATCAAATATCGCAGCAAGTGCACATACCAGACGAATTGTAGCATATTTTGCTATAGGTGAGAAGACTTCGTTGTAGTCCACACCTTTCTCTTGTGTGAAGCCCTTAGCCACCAACCTGGCTTTGAAGATACTCTTCTCTTCATCGCTGGATTATCCTTCAACTTGTACACCCACTTGCTATCAACCAAAGGTTAATCCTTTGGAAGCTCAACCAGCTCCCAAGTCTTGTTCTCAACAAGCGATTGCATCTCATGCTCCATAGCAATATCACACTCAAGCTTATTGATAGAGGCTTGAGCTTCTCTATATGAACAAGGTTCTCTTTCTTCCAAGATCAACACATTGCCATCATCATTCTCAGTTTCAATATTATGATCCTCAAGAATAGATGAATCAGCCCATGTTTCATACCTTTTGGGAGCTCTACTAATCCGATTTGATGATCTCATAGTAGATGGTCATGGTTGATCTCCATCGTTTTGTGCTGTGTCTTGAGGCTCAACAACAACAACTTGCTCCTTCAATTCCTGTTGTTCCAGAATTTGTTCCATTTGTTCTGGAACTTCTCCTTGTGGCGCATCATTAAACCCATAATGATCAATCTCCCCTCAACAACATCCGTGAGAGGAGATTTGCCCTTGTTAATACGGGGAGCTTGAGATATCTCCCCATCTTTCAATGATCTGGGCTCATTGAAAGAAACATCCCTACTGACAATCACCTTACAAGCTAGAGGATCCCATAGCCTATAACTTTTCACACCACTTGCATATCCAAGAAAACGACACTTCTTGGATGTAGGATCCAACTTGGTCCTATTCTCCTTAGGTATGAGAGGATAAGCCGTACAACCAAAAATTCTCAAACGACTATAATCAGTTCTCCGTTTGTGCCTCAATTCAAACGGTGTCAAGAAATCGATTGCACTTGAAGGAGAAAGAGTTACCAAATACAATGTGGTATTTACAGCTTCAGCCCATAATTCATATGGTAAACTAGATTGACTCAACATACTACACACTACACATACTACATACCTTTTCTAATAGTGTTCGGTTGAGTTTTGGGCAGGCTGGAGGACTTCCAAGAAAAAACTTCATGAAAAAAAAAGTAACCCAAACCTATACAGGTGATATCGAAGGTTGATGGCGGAGAACCCATTTCCTGAGTATTGCAACTGTCCCATAAATTGTAGAATGTGGTGGTGTCAGTCTAAATGGAGCTCAATGAGTGGGAACTAAGTACATTTAGGGGTGGGATCCATAAGGGGATGGTTACATGGGCCTGATTCACGTGATGCACTGCATTGCGTGAGGGAAGAAGGACCAGACCCAAACTATTAAGCAATTGACTGAATGCCGATGAGATTTTTCTCAGAGAGATACCTTGTGCTCATATTAGATGCCAACAATCTCTGCACTAGTTTGAAGTGGCCTCTCAATGCAGCAATCATCAAACAATTATTGAATTCATCATTCTACATCTTTGCAACACCTTTCTGTAGAAGTATCTCAACAGCTTCTATGCACCCAGAGCTTTGATCACATGCAATCATTAGCGCAGTGTTTCCGTTGCCATTTTAGCGTTCAGCATGTCAACGGTTTGATGATCAATTAGAAGCATTAGAACCTCTGTGTTGGCATTAGCAGCTGCATAGTCAAACGTCTAGAGAAGCAGAAGCTAGCTGCTGAAGAAACAATGCAAGGGGCAAAGAAAGCCTATTCGGAATTGTGTAAGATTATGATTGCATAAGCCAACTTCTTGGAGGCGACGAATGAGAAGTTGCGTCAACAGCTATATAATGTGAAGAGATAGCCACATGAAATTGATATAGAATGGCCGGTGAGATTGAAAGTATTGTGGGGAGGTGATGAACGTTTTCATCGACTTGAAGTAAAAACGGAAGGAGATGCATAAGGCGATGGGTTGGAAATGCCAAGAGGCAATGCAGATTCACAAGAAGGAGATCATATAGGATATCTGAGAGTTACAGTTGAGTGTGAACGCATTTGCATGGAAAGTAAAATCGCCATCAAAGGATGCTGATCTCACCCTGAGAAGTCGGAGAGAGCGATCGGTGTAAATGACAATTAGGAGTAGAAGTTAGGCAATTTTTGTATAAATAGCACTAGGATTAGGAAGGACATATCTTCTGATGTTTAATCAGGGTAGAACAGGTGCTTGAGAAGCTATGTGTTTCCAAATTCTAGCAGCATAGACTGGACTAGTATCCTCAAGAAGATATCCGAGTATTTTTCCACGAGCTGTTGTGAAATCGGGTGCACCAAGAGGACTTCTTAGAGCTCATTTCATGAATTCGAACTTGTAATTGGAACAATCAACCCTTCTACTAATAAAATTGAGGAAATCTTTCATATTGTGACTCAATTGTTTTGGATGGGTGTTCTATGTGCCGAACTAGTCGAATAATGATCCAAGAGGAGACACATTCGCATGACTCTTCAGACTATGATTGTTCAGAGTACTAAAAGAATCATACTCTCACAAACTCACTTCTAAACACGGATTAACACTCTCTTCTCTTGGGATTGAATCCTAAATTCACTATAATCGATATTCTTTTATGTAACTTTGCTATTATCAATACCAGAAGCAACTAACACATCCACTTTGCTTTCGCAAAGTGCTGCAACAAATCATAATACATGATATGATTACACTCTCAACGCCAATAGATCCTTGGTTGAGAAAATAGGAGAATGAACAAGTGTCTTTGTTGCCCCTAACATTGTGTTGGATGCTACCTCAAACAGACAATATTGATGGCTGGGCCTTACTTGCTCCATCTCCAAGTACATCAATATTGGCTTGCAATCTCATCTCTCCTATAGGTCGTCTAGGAGCCATGGATGAGGTATTCAATGCCTCAAATAATGTAAATGATTAAGGAAGTCTAACTTGTCAGCTAGACTCCCCTCTTTGTGGATCCAACTCCACGGACACTCCTCTAGTCTCAATAGTATGTGTTGCACTATGAGTCATAACAACTGCACATGGTTGTGCCACTACGCACATATACTCTAAAACATCTTCATCATATGATGTAGAGGCACCAGCTCCAGAATCTGACATTTGCTAGGCTATAGCCTTACTTGCTATCTTATGCTCCAACTACTCCAGTCGAGATGTCATGTTCACCTCATGACTAGCCTCATGGGCTAACACTTGTCCTCTATCACCATCCCTGCCACCTTGAACTCCTCGTCCTCTTTTAGAGACTGCTAGGGCATCTCTCGCTGATCATAATTCTAGATGGAGATCAAAACATCGATCAATCATGTGAACATGTCTATATCAATGCTCACATGATTTTGATCCATGAGGTTCCACCCTTTGACCTTAAAGACAATCCTTCTTGTGATGAGGTCCACCATATGTCCAACACATCATCCCATCGATTGATTGTTGACTTGAAAAGGATGGCAATGGTATTGATCTAACACCTTCACCACTCTGTCCGGATGGTTGAGACTGTCCCACATGTCTACCTTACGGATTTGTGTTGTAGATTGGTAAAGTGATGGGTTTATAGTTAGATCACTTTTATATCAAAAGTTTTGATGGTTAGAATCTTTTAGGGTCTTGACGGGTTTTGAAAGATAGCTCTCAAGAAAAAGTGTACAAAGATCATCCTTTCATGCACGAGAGAAATCATGTTTTAAAACTTTGCATGAGTGTTTATCAAAAGCTAAGCTACATGTAGGTTTAAATTTCGTTGAGATATCATTTTTAGAGAGAAAGAAATGATACTTAAGTGTAATAAGGTATAAAAGTGGGAAAAACTGGTTACTTTTCATATTTGCTTTTTCTTTGTTAATGGTCATTCATAGTGAGTTCTTGCATGAGTGTTTTGCATAGTAAGGATGACTTGAAACTCATTAGATAAAGGAGATCAAGCTCTTTGGAGGATCCGGTTGTCTAAGATACCTCAAGTGATGGACGTGATTGTTTCTATGGATTTGAACACGAGAGAGTTTAGAATGAAGACTGAAGAGAGGACACTGAAAATTTCCCCAAAAGAAAAACATGAGAGTTGTTTCCATTGTGAAGAGGAGGGATATAAGCTTGTGAGTTGTCCTTCGAGGACCAATGATCAAAGGTTGAGGGAGAGAAGAAACTTGAGAGAGCTAAACCTTCATCTATGATCATCGTCTCCTCATGAATCCCAAAGTAAAATATATTGTGACAAATGTGGAGTGACATAACTTTCCATAGAACATGATTGTAGTGGTGTGAAAGCTGTGATGGAGTCACTAGTGGAGGGTATTGAGGATAAAGTGAGTGTAGATACCGAAAAGTTGAAATTTTCAAGTGACTCAAGTTCCAACTAAAGATGGAGATCATGTTGAGAATGATTGAGAAGATGTTTATGAGGGTAAGACTCAACATGGATTTAGGAAAAGAGAAATTTATGGCAATCCTAGACCAACCAATTCCATTCATTTTGCCATTGATGAATTATTCTAGAATGGAGCTTGTTTTGTTCATATTAGTGAATCCCATATAAATTTCCAACAACAACAACAAAAGGAGTTGGAAATGGAGATACTTCCGATGTTTTATGGGAGAGAAAATGAAGATGTAGAAGCTTTTGAGAGTGACTTCAATAGAACATGTATTAGAAACAATGAGAGAAGTAAGCCCAAATGGGCTACCCTTTTGCCTGACTTCTTGGAGGATTCCGCATTGACGTGGTACAATAAGTACAAGAAGTTATACACTAAGTAAGACACTTGGGAGAGATTGACTGACAATTATTGAAAACTTTCTTTCGGATGAAAGTTACTAGAAGTTGATGTGTGAAGTCACCTTTTTGAACTAGGAGGAGAGTGAGAAGGTGAGGTCATTTGTGTATAGAACAAAGAAGCTAGAGTCATGTTTTCGTGTGGTGTTAAGAAAGAGTGGAAACGAGATGGAACCAACCATGGTGGGGATTATGGCGATGATGACGAAGAATTTCATTGGAGGTTTGAAGCCTCAAATTCAAAACAAGGTGAGATATGAAAAGCTATCTTCAAAGGTTAAGGCTATTCGCATTGCTATTCAAATGGAGGAGAGTCTAGAAGATGATGATTCTATGCACTAGAGAAGCAATCATATTGCACAGAAGTAGTAGAGAAGTATCACTTGTTGTGGTAAGAACGGCAACTCCTACCGTTGTACTTTGTTAGTAGTAAATAGTCTAGTGATAGATTTGCAACATGAGTTAAAATCCATCATGAAAAACGCCCGCCGATCTCAAGATCAACATAGTAGAATTATGTGAGAGGAGGAATCAGAATGTATGGGGAGGTTCTAGAGAATATGGTAATTATTCTCCAAGAGAAAATCCACCGCAAGGGAATTTTCACAGTTTCATGTTTTAGTTGTGGAGGTTATCATTTCAAGAGGAATTGTACTAATCTTTGATAGCATGATGGAATTAGACACAATAATCCTACTCATGCTTCAAATCAATCTAAGGATGAGAAAGTAATGTTTATTTATGTGTTTTCTCATGAGTGCATGTTTGAAAAGGGAGAGAGCTCTATGAGTTCAAGAGTATATATTCTTGCACATGAGAAGAAGAGAGCAAGATTTGTAGAGGAGTCCATCTCAAGGAAGGATAAACCAAGCCGGAATAGTCTATTCAATGATGTGAGTCAATAGAGAGGACCAAGGAAGAATTTGGAAATGGATGAATTCTCCATTTTTCCATTTTGTCTATCAAGGATGTGGGGAATCAAAAAGTCAATATAACTGTCGGTCAATTGATTGCTCTAAATCCTACATTAAGAAAGGAGTTGAGAGAAGGTTTAAGCTCCAAAAGGACCAAGAAGTGGAGATCCAAGGGGAAAACTTCAATGGCGAATGTTGGAGTATGAGTGGTGGATGTCACTGCCTCTAAGGTATGTACTCAAGCTTTGAAGATTAAAGTATCCATTAATGGACAAGATGTTTTGTATTGTCGATCCGAAATAAAAATTCATATAGAAACGTATGCAATCAAGAGTCAACACAGGAAAATACGTGGTTCACTCCAATGAGGCTACGTCCACTAAACACAGAGTCATTTTACAGAATAACCTTAATTGTGTCACAAAGAGTTTCTACCAATTCTCTTTTATAGTAGTATCAGCCCTAGTCTAACTAACAATAGTCAAACTAACTAGAGCTACTCAAGATCTGAGTTAACTCCTAACAATCTCCCCCTTGACTCATGTCTTGGGATCTCTAACGCTTGTTATCCATAAACATACTATGCTTGAAGTTCTAGATGGAAACCTGAAGCATAGGTCCTCATATAAACAAGGGTTAACTAGAACTAAGCCGTAACCTAACTAGGAAGGAGTAAAGCATATAAAGGAATCAAACAATTGCTAGAGTAACTCTACTAGTGTTCCTTATGCAAAACATGCATAGTAGCACAATGACTCCTGGAACTCTCAAAAGGAATAAATTTAGTCAATGCATCAGCTAGATTGAGTTTACCGTTAATCTTGACTAGCTCAACCTTCTTATCAAAAATTGCATCTCTAATAAAGTGATATCTTATGTCGATGTACTTGTCCTTGCTATCTTGCTACAAGATGTAAGTCACTTTGATTATCACAATGGAGATTTACAACATCCACTGCTGCTACATATTCGGCTTCAGTAGCTGACCAAGCTATGCACTTCTGCAAGGTAGATCTCCAACTAACGCATCCACCTCCAAGTGTAAACACATACCCAATTGTAGACTTCCTCTTGTCTAGATCTTGTCCATAGTCAACATCAACATAACCCAACAAGGATTTGAAATTGTCCAATAAACCATCAAACAAAAGACCATAATCCTTAGTACTCTTGAGGTACATGAGAATCCACTTCAGAGCTTCCCAATGCTCTTTCTCTGGATTTGACATGTACTTGTTCACTTTGCCCATAGCTAGAGCAATATTAGGTCTAGTGCACACCATCAAATACATGAGTATGCTCACTGTCTTGTTATAGGAAATTGACGACATCTTTACTCTCTCAGTTGCATCAATTGTACATTGAGCTACTGAGAGCTTAAAATGTGTCTCCAAAGGAGTCCACACTCTTTTAGAGTCTGTCATGTTAAACGTGTCAAGCACACGTTGAATGTACTTGCCTTGACTTAACCATAGCTTTCACTTCTTCAAATCACTATGAACATCCGTACCCAATATCCTGTTGGACATACCCAAATGCTTCATGTTGAATGCAAATTTCAGTTGCCTCTTGCATCTATCGATGTCGGATTGTTCCTTTGCCAAAATGAGCATGTCATAGAGTACTAGAATAATGAGGCTAAAGATTTCATTATTCACCTTCTTCATGTATACATATGGATCAAACACACTCCGTGAAAATCCTTGTGTTTTCATGAACTCATCAAACCTTGCATTCCATTGTCTAAGAGCTTGTTTTCGATCGATATAGAGATTTGAGCAATCTACAAACGAAATTCTCTTGACTTTTCCTCTCATAGCCATTAGGTTGTTTCATGTAGATTTCTTCCTCCAAAGATCCATACAGAAATGCTTGACAACATCCATCTGATCCATAAGTAGATCAAATATCGCAGCAAGTGCACATACCAGTCAAATTATAAGATATTTTGCTACATGTATCAAGACGTTGTCGTAGTCCACACTTTTTTCTTGTGTGAAGCCCTTAGCCACTAACCTAGCTATGAAGATCCTCTTCTCTTCATCTACTGGATTACACCCACTTGCTATCAACCAAAGGTTGACCCTTTAGAAGCTCCACTAGCTCCCAAGCTTTAGGTGGCATAATATAATTAGAAAGAAAGCATAGGTCGCGCAATTATGTCAGAAGAGAAAAAAAGAAAAATATAGAGAACACGACTTGAAAACTGCTTTCTATATAGAATCTAACAAAACGTGTGAAATTAGTTCCGACTGGCAGCTTGGATAATATCGAAATGTTTTCATACAAGAGTTGTCTTTGGAACCAAAATGAATAACACTAGAAACTAGAATTAGTCCAATTTTTCTCAAGGACTAGAAACTTGAGAATAGGAAATTAATCACATTAGGAAATGAATAGTTCTCAAAAACCATGGACAACAGTATATCACACGATATGAAGCGACTTCACGTTAATATCCATTTTACTCAGACGTCTTGCACTTTTATCGCGAGAAATATTCAAATCAGGGTGAAGAAAACATTCAATATGATTAGAGTATGTGATGTTTCACTATCCCTTTAATATCAATTTCCTGCAGCTTTAACTTTTGGTTCCAAACTTCTTCTTCTTCATATTTTGGCCTGGAGCCTCGTGCTCTTACCAGCGCTGAACGCCCTGCACTGCATTGGTTCAACTTTCTCCATGGGATTTTTGTTATTGGCTTGTCCGGTGCAAAGAAACCGATGAATGTTGTGAACCAACTGACCTTGAACATGAACGCCGTGTTCATGTTCAAGGTCACTTCAACGCCGAAAATTGATGCTCAATATTCTGGCTGGATCAGAGTCTTAGGCCGCTGATTGGTCATGTCAAGCTCTAGATTGAGGTCTAAGTTCGCATTCTCCCGTATTAGAAAAGAAGATTTTAGAATAGAAATAAATTAGCAAACGAAACACCGTTACGTGTCATGCACAGGAGGGGCGGTGAGTGGTGAAACTCCCATCAACACTAAGGAACACAAGAGAACTCCCGGCGGGAGCAGTACGACGTCAGAGGAAACACGCATGATTCTTGAGGGTCTGAAATTCGATGCCGATATGGTCCCGGCGGGAGACCCGACCCCTGTGAACGCGCACCCGAGAGAGGGAAAAAGGTTCATTGCCGATCGGAAAGGAAGGACGACAGAACCGAGAATTGGATGATTTCCTTCTTCCCCTGCTCTTCCTCATGATCTGTCCACGTTTTCTTGGATAATTGCGTTCGCGACCGAATGGAATATAAGTACTACGCTTCTCTCGCTTTTTGACCATTCTTCACACCGGTGCAGAGCAGAAGAGGCTCTGTTTTCCTGTGCCCGTGTTGTGTTGTGCACGGGCTTTCCTGTCAAAGCACCAGTTGTTGGAATTTGCAGATCGATTAGTCATTCTTTGGCATCATGGCGGAGGCAGGTAAAAACTTCGCGGACAGTTCGAAGTTGAAGTCTGCTGCCTTGATGGATATGATGAAAGGTCACTTGACCACAGATGAAGGAAAGAAGTTGAAGGAGAAAGTTGGACTTGTGTATCAGATCAACGTTGCTCCCAAGGTGGGTTTAGTTTTTGTTTCAAGTTTATTTCTTACGGATCAGAGTGAGATGATTTCCTACAGACAGGGAAATATGAGAGATATTTGAGATGGCGACTGTTTTTGAGCTCTCATGAGCAGATTTTAATAGCTTCCTAAGGTGGGTAGGCACCGGTGCGGTGTACATTGTCATGTACACCACATTCACCTACCTGGGCAGTGTCCGTATGGCCGCCTGGGTTATTCCTTGGATTACTCCAGCAAGGTACGAAATAAGAATTGAAGATTGGCGTTCTGATCACTTTTTACTGAAAGGCATTCCAGTACGTAATTCCTTAAGGGGATATCTTGCTTATTGGTTTGGATGTTTGATAATCAGAATGAAGGGTAAGGCTCACAGCCATGTCTGTGTCCCCTACTAACGCCGTTTCCATCCTTTGTTCCAACAGAATACAGACACATGAAAGATTACCGTGGGTGGGCTTTTATTTGCAACTTTTTCTCTCTTCATCACAAGGGATTAGCACATGCATGGACTTAATTATAGCCATTTATGTAGATTTTTGGGCGGTCAAAGAATTAGCATGATCACCTGTGACTTCGATGATATGAGAAGTTCATAGAATTGCCGAAGCTGGTTATGCCCTCGTTGCTCGAACCGGATCACCTGTGACTTCGATGATATGAGAAGTTCATAAAATTGCCGAAACTGGTTATGCCCTCGTTGCTCGAACCGGATCACCTGTGACTTCGACGATATGAGAATTTCATAAAATTGCCGAAGCTGGTTATGCCCTCGTTTCTCGAACCGGAATGCTCTCTATGTGCAGTCTTTTTATGTGAAGTCTTTACCTCCTTTAGGCACCTTAGGTTCACGGTTCAGCTTGGATGAGTTCTGGGTGAAGCCAATGGTAGAGTATGCTTGTTCTCATCAGCGAAAGCAGGGGATGAAATTATAAGGTGTCTAATTTGCATGCAGCGAAATGCCGTTGGAAGTTGTAAATTTAAAGTAGTTGTTAGTTGTAATTTTTGGACTTGTTGGCTAATAAGTGCATGGTTCGTATATACTCCATACATGTTACTGAACATCAAGTGTCTGCTGCCATTTTTGGTGTCCACGCACCCATGCACAGGTTACGAAGTAGTCTATACATCATAGCAGCTCATGAAAATGAACTGTGAAATCCGGGCAAGATCTTGATGTCGTCTGCAGTGATTTCTCCTCCTCTCCCCTCGCTTGTACTACTTTTAAAGGCGTTTGAAGGCATACAAGCTGGGGTACTATAGTTTGAGAATACATGGCTTCTGTCAGTATTTGTATCAGAAAACGTGCGCAATGATGTTATTGTGAACCTTGGAGAGAGTTGAAGGACTTCGCTACACAGAACGTTCTGACTTTTTTGGGATGATTTGCTGGGTGCCGGCAGAAAATTGGATTTCAGGAGGAAATGTTTGTTGTGGACTTGAAAAATCTGAAGGTCTATAAGGGCAAGTACCAACTCCTACTCCAAACTGTAGAATGGCCAGTTCAAGGAATTTTTTTTGGGATGAATAATAGCTATTTCTAACAAAATGCAGTATCCCCTGTGCGTCTTGAGACGTAATGAACCTTTGAACCCTTCAGATTTTTCTTTTTCATTTCTCGCAGTATTTCCTCGTTCGCCATCAGCGTGGCTCAGTCTTCTTGCAACAACTGTTTTGTTATGAATTTGGTACGGTAACAGAAAATTATATGCATCGCGGTGAAGCCTGGAAGTTATACTTGGTAGTATGTATACTATGTTCCCTACAATTTCCATGGAGACGGTACCTCGCACGTTTTTTATGGTAGTTATATACATAGCATATGCGTGTGCTATAGTTCTGAATATAGTGGATTTACTCGCGCAGTGCTGTGTTTTGTGTTTTCATAAGTTCTTAGATGCTGTTTCATGCTTGTATCACGTAACAAGGTTTCTTTCCTGAAACTAGGGTCCAGTTGAAAGTATACAAATTCGTCCCGGTTTTTCTTTTTGAAGAGATGACATGTGATGATAGACTTGAAGCCTCAATCTATTTGTTGTTGGCTATGAAAATTTTAAGCTTACTCGCAGGAAAGGACAGGAAATAACATTCATTCTGCATGAAGGTTCTTGATGTTTCTACGTTTATTGTGAAAATGACTGACTACTGTCCTGTGTGGCCGTTACCTTCTGCAGGACCTTGTGACGGGAAGCCAGACGCCACATTCTCATTTGTAGACGGCGACTTTCTGTCAGTTGCCGCAGGGAAACTGAACCCGCAAATGGCTTTTATCAGGTGTGAGTCGAGGCGTCTATTGCATTTTGCATTGGACAAAGTCTCCCTGTCAAGGATTCTGTTTATTTTTATTGCATATTTCTACGGAAGCATTGTATAGCAATATTTGTCTATGGGTAGTCAGGACTTGTGATGCAGTTAATTGTGTTTGTCGTAGATACTCTGCGGTGATATGCACATATGTTCACTCCGACAATTGTGTCCGTTGTCCAGGGGTAAAATGAAAATCAAGGGGAGCATGGGTGCCGCTCAGAAGTTTACGCCAGATATTTTCCCCAAACCCGCGAAGCTTTAAGACTAAAGAGTATGAATTATTTCTATTCTAAATATCGAAGGTCGTCAACTATCGCACAGCAAGCACTTAAAACGGATGAAGGGGACGAATATATGTCCTTTGATGGAGCGTTCACCTTCTTTGGTCAGAGGCAAATGACGGAAGAATTATTGATTATTACTTGTAAATTCTTGCCATATATTAAATCATGCTGAATATCTAAACCATATGAGTCGCTTTCCGCGCTTGGTTTTGCCTAGCAAGTTTGTGAATTCGTGACAGCTGTTACGGAGGTGGAAGTTGAAGATTTGTTCATTACCGGAAGTTTGCAACTCACGTGTTCTTCCGTCGACTTTATATACTTTTCCGTGTATTCGTAGGAGCTGTAGAGTTTAAGCGGAACATTTTCTCCCCGAGGAAATGCACAGAATTTTATTCAAAACTTGTTGAAAACCTCGCAAACTCGGTAGAATTGGCTCTAAGCGTGTCAGTCAGCGTCGATCCACTCTGAGAATGAGAGGAGTTTTTCGGTTCTAGGAACGTTGAATTTGGGTCACTGCAAGCAGTCGTCGTCCTCTTCGCAGTCTGAAAGTACTAAGTTGAAGCCCAAAAATTATCTGCGGAAAAGGTTATTATATGTGCTTCAGCTTAATCTGGAGCGTCATGCCGTCTGATAGCTCGTCCGTGGACACCGTACGCACTCATGTTTTTGCAAGTGGCGTTAGAGAAGTGACTGGGTACGATGCGGGACGGTCGGGAAAACTACAGTGTTCGCTGGGCTTAAAAAATTCTAACTTGTCGCCAGAAGGTGTTAGCCTAGAGTGTCCAATAGAGTGTTGATGATACTCGTGGAGGTTGACAAGCTTGACTAAATCCCGTAATAGCGACACAGGTGGAAGCGAAGACGAACTACAGCAATATAACGAACCTTTGGACCATGCTTGGTTGGAAGTGTCAGGATCCCGCACAAGTACCGCAGTCCACCATTAGACCAGAGCACGAATCACAGGGAGCTCGAGTGGACTGCATATGGAGCATACTGTAGATGCTTCATCGACAAAATATTTTTACGGGTTATAAATCTGTATGTCTAGATGATGAACCATGAGCCCTGCCAAAAAACTGCTTGAAAGTTCTCTGCTATCAACCTTCAAAGTCTTCCATCGGATGAGAGGAATGATATCGATTTCTCATGCGAAGGCTGTCAACAATACGCATTGAAATGTTTGTCTAAAATTTTATGTATAACAGGTCTTGTTTCAAGGTCTAGACTTGAAGGAATAGGATATATGTGACTGTACCTTCAGTCCGTCTCCCTCTCCGCTTGTGTACAACAACTAGATTCAATGAAAGAGTGTCGTGCTTTTTCATTCTGAGGTGTAGACCAATGTGACGAAGGAGGAAAGGTATCAGTTCGAGCCATGAACCTGGCTTTCTACTTATGTTCTTTCGGACCTGGTGCTAAATGTCTGCACGAATGTTCGCAACAGGTCTCCACACTGTGGGAGAGAGAGAGAGCTCTACAGCACACATGGCAGTTGAAGTACATCTGCACAGTTCATCTCTTGGGAATATAAAATGAAAACTGATGAGACGAATGAGATGATTGGAACATTTTGCCTTCCCGTGCCATACTTCAGACAAATCCAGATGGTGTAAATTATCCACCAGATACAGATTCCTCCCTGGGATTGGTCAATTATTCATGACATGCCAGTTTACTCAGCTTAATTTCTTGTGGGAGTCAGTGTCACTGAGCGAACCATGTGCCAAAGTACAAACACTATTTGACTTCATTTGCAAGAATTGATCGCGCGATGTATACTAAAACAAGGTGTCATCTCCACTTCACGGAAGATATGCTCACTCGCGTCACGTGTGTTCCTCTGAACAGGCAACGGTATTAATGGAGTGACCCGCCTGAGTCTTGAAAAGCGTACATGTAGTCCGAAGCTTGGAGGGAGCGAGCGAGGGAAGGATAGAGAGATGGTGGGAGGAAGAAACAAACTTTGTCCTGTGTCGGGTGGTCTAAAAGTACCATCTCCATCTCCATCTCGATAGCAAGTCGATATCCGTATTGTGACCGAACGTCGAAGAATCAATTTGCCCTCCTTCTCTCCTCCCCTCCTCTCCCCTACCCTCCCCTACGGTAGAGAGATCCTCTGTGCCGGATCCTCGACACCGTTTTGTAAACAAGTGCCCCCTGGTATTAGCACCGCCATTCAGGGCCAGGTCTCCGTCTCCGTCTCCGGTCAAAAGGCAAAGGCTATGACTGGCACCACCTCTAATATCGGCAAAAATATCTGAGACACGAGTGGTTGGCTGCAGGCGCTGTACACGCTCCATACTTCTCTCACCTGTTTCCAAATGCAAGAAGAGTTCCGAGTTTAGCTTCAACCTTCAAGTTTCAAATGGTCGAAATTACCGTCTCTTCAACCCCCAACGCGGTACTTTACCTAACCTATTTTTTCCCCGCCTTCCTTCCTTCTTCCATCCATCATTCCGTTCTGCGGTCCGGATGATGTCAATGTTATCGTTCCTAAACTACTCACGTGCGGAATTTCTCTCTCGCTCGCTTACTCACTCGCGAACACAGAGTTTCGATCACATGAAATCTTCCTTGCACGGTTGTATGTTGCATAGAGTATGACCTTCACAGGCGTTCACAGGCGAATCTCTGTGCAAGGTCTTGATGCAATGCTCAGCTGATGTTGTGCCTGATGCCTTTCACAATCAAATCATTGTTGTTGGCTATGTCTACCGTATTCCCAGTGTAGGTTATCATTGGTGTAATGCAAGATTGGCCTTTTGGGCCTGGCCTGGCCTGTCAAAGGAAGGGGACGGGAGGAGTGGGGTGGTGACATGTTGGTCCGGAACATTTAAGTGCGGAAGCCATGCCGATCGTGCGCGCGGTACCACACCAAACCATACCATGGGCACTTAGCTCACACTAGACGACTGCACCGGTGCGAGTATAGATTAGCCATTCACAAGCCTATGCTGCACACTCACTCTTTGCTGCTCACTACCCGTCTGTGCCGTAGGTGCTGATCTCGATCTGATCAAAAGTGGTGCTATTCTATGCTAGTCGGAACAACCCACCCCACCGTGCAGAAGAGAGTTCAAACTCCCATCGCCTGATGTCAGCATACGCTCCCCATCCTACCTCAGCACAAGCACGTCGTTGCAAAGGCAAGTTGCAAAGGAAAGTATCTTCTAGCTCTCCAAGAAAGCTCTCACCTCTCGCTCCGTCCAATGTACGAACAAAATCCCACTGGGAAACTTACAAATTTCAGTAGTCTGTCTGCTTTCGACAAAAACATCAGTAAAACTGAGAACCTCTCTCTGCTTTACCAATTAATAACCCAAAAGCCTGTCTTGCTCTTCCTCTTGCTTTGTAGAAGAGTGCACTTTCCTCCTATTTGGTAAAGTATGGCATTATCTTGTTCCTGTTCCTGTTTCCCCTCCTCCTCCTCCTAAGATTGGGGGCTCTAGATTCAGAAATTGCATTTGCCTAAATGACAGAATCATAAAAGTGCGTCCAAGAATCAGATTCTAAAAAGAGACATTTCATGTGCACTTTTACATGGTACAATGAGATGGAGTATCATATTTCCAATCCCGTAGATAAATGTGTTCTGGTGCGTTCGGTTTATATAAATGCCATAGTCGTCTAAGTATGTACGTAAAGCCCGTTGGAACCTTCCACCTCCATCACTCTTGAAAACTCACTCGGGGAACATCGAGAGAACCAGCATCTCAAACATCGTTGAAGATTGTCGAGTCTACGTTTTTTAACTGCTCTCTTCTACACTATACATATGTTAAAAAAAAGTAAAGGAAAACAAATAAAATATGGTCACTGTTTGTTACCCGATCATGCTCCACGATCACAAACAACTCCAAGAAATGTCTCCCCAGTGGGAATTAGACCTAAGTTTGGAAAAATGTGGACACCAGTAGTCTAATTTTTTACTAAGAAAGAAATTCTTTAGATCTAGACTGCACCTGCCAAGACAAAGCTCCATGGTCTACCCTCCCTTCCCCTGCACTGTGGAATATTGTTTTCAGGCACTATTGGTTCTGTAACTATCTTATCTCGTATGTCCTTATAACAGGCAATGAGCACCCTTCTCCTTTCACCCATCTATACATGACCAAACTTCTGTAGTCTTAAAAGCAAGACTATCTGATGCATTTATACTGTACATGCAAACTCCAAGAATAGGGAAGCAACCGTTTCGGTAGCATTGTGCAGTACCGCGACTCAGGATCTTGATCAAGGGCCATCTATATTCACTTGAGGCTTGAAGGACACGCAAATCCACACACTTGTAATGTGTATCCTCTGAAACTTTGCATTGCTGCATAAATTTACAACTTGATAGATGGACGTCCGAAGCTCTCAAGTCGTACGTACAGAGCAAGTGAATGAAGTTGTAAGCGGTGGTGGTCGGGTGATCGTATGATGAACATCCAAATTTGGAGTTGAATTTTCGTGCTTCGAGGAAGTTTAGTGCATTTTCTGTTCTTGTATGAATCAGCAGTCAGTTTATTCCCCCATTATATACATTCATAAAGACGTTCCGTGCATATTATTCATATGATATGAAAACCATTGTTGTTTCGAATGGGTTTTACCTGTAAGTGTCCACTTTGGTAGAATGAGGTGATGTGTTACTTGAATGAGAGTTTGCATGTATGTGATTCTGTCTGTATAGAGGTGATTCCTCCTCTTGTAAATCCCAATCAGAAGCCCCCCAGGGTCCATGGATTGCAAAAGGATTGATTGGTGACTACATTGAATGAACTGATATCAAAATATTCTAATCTACAGAGTATACCCATTGGGCAGTTTTGAGTTGAAGATATAGTCAAATCGCCTGAATACAATATGACGGGGAACATCTAATGCAAGTCTAAAGCCAAGAAACCACGGCGGTACAATTATTGAATTGCACAAGTGAACTTACACGATGATTACCCATGTACTGAGTCGTGATTCATTTTTCATGATGACTAAACCGCGACAATTCCAAGATTCTCATCATCATAGAAGTAAGTATCATAACGTTTAAGTCATTCATGTGTTTAAAGATTAACATTTGATTACTTTATTTGAATTACTCCATGTCTCTAATAGAAAATGGGCACATATGGTATGAGATCCATAGAAAGAAAGAGAAGAATCCCCACAGAGACAAACTACCCTAAGGGCAAGTGTAACTCGTGAGAACGTTTGTCATAATGTTGTTCACTACTCATTTTTTTTTGTCATTTTCCCTGATGCATTCATTTCGAGTAAGCAGATGTAAGCCTAAAGGGAACAACCGCCTGACCACCAAAGACACCAGTTTGAAGTGGAATAGGGGAAGTCGCCTGCAGGGACGTACCACCTAACCTAGGGCCGAAGGCCAGAAAGAACGTACCAAGACAACTTCCTAAACTGATAACTTGTGGAATATGCTTTAAAGCGAGGCAAAGCAGTAGCTAAAAACACAGGAAGCGAGGGAGGGCAGCTTGCAAAGCTTTGACGCCAATAAGACAAAGTGAAAGAAGCAAGCCCAAGTCCCAGTGAAGCAAAAGAAGACCACATACAATACTATAAAACAACAGAAAATATGAAAATATCATGCAATGAGTATAGAAGTGATTTTCAATTAGTAAAAAAAAACTGTTTTCTAAAAAGGAAAGTAATTTAACAAAAGAGAATGTAGATGAAGACTTAACTAAACATATATTTGCATGAAAGAAAAAGCTGCTGAATGTTTTCGGCTGCATAGCAATTACCTTTGAAGTATTCCCGATTTTAGAGTTACATTATATGATCTGCAGATGGGAATGCCAGAACTATTTAAACATACCAAACAATAATGGGGAGCTATGCAAAATCTAGTATAAATGTTAAACCACTTCATATCAATGTAAGCTAAGAAATGCAAACGATTAATGGGCGATAAATTCAGTATTTTTTGATAGCAACCTATGGCTAATTGTAAGTTTCAGAACATTATGATCTTAGAATCTCTTAATTTCGAATTGAAGCAAAATCTGTCTGAAATGTATTTCAAATGAAGATTCTTGCTGATTTGATCATAAAATTTCAAAATGTGATCAATTAAATTGAAATTTTAGCTAAAAATTAGATATCAAGATCAAGTTATCCATTTAAATATATACTATTAATATATTTTATGCATAATAAAATATATTAACAGTAACCTTTCTCAAATTTAAGATTGATCGACAAAGATTTTATTAAATCTAAGATTTAAGATGAAGAATTTTTCCAAAAAATATTCTAAAATTAAAAAAGAATTATTTGCTACCATCTATATCTAAGAGGTTATGGATATAGTTAGCAATTAACTTTACAACAAGATAGATACGCTGATTTTATGAATACGAATTATAAAAAAAAAAAAACTACACATCTGAAAACACCTAAATATATCACGATTAAATGATATATTTAATAATTTTAAACATAATTCAAATTTCAACTAAAACATTAGGGGTGTCAACAGTTATCCGCTACAGTTATGACCTTCTTGATGAAAAAGTGGTGTGGACATTCCTTGAGGCAGCAGTGGGTATTTTTCGGGTATTTGTGGCCATCAAACAATGTTATATATTAGAATGATAGGTATTGTTCAATATCTACAACCGTTTGCGTACACATGAGTATGTAACAACAGAAATACATGGGTACGCTTTGTAGCGAAGGAAAATTCGTTTGAAGTACAAATCACTTAACGTGATTGCAATACAGCTTTGCTTTCGATATGTTTCAACACTGAAAATAAATTAAAGAACTTAAACTCAAAGAGAATGCGATTCATTCTGTGTTTTTTGTGACGAACTCATCCAGGTGTAATAAAGAGGTGAAAAAAGAATCCCAAGAGTTCTGATACTGCTTCCTGTTGTAGCATCTCCGACCTTGTTCATGTATCAAATTCTTTGAAATAAACAGTGCCTGGATGAATCAATCTAAACACGAACTCGTTATCAATTGAAACCATCACCAAATAAGTTGACAGTGACAATATTTGACGAATGCGAAGCTGAAATGGTGTGATGCTTTCGCGTTCACTCTACCTTCACAACTCCGCTTTCTTGCATTTGCATCTTTATATATAGAATTTAATTTAGAAAATACACTAAAATTGCATCGCATAATTGATTTTCCGTTTGAAAAAATATAATTAAAAAAGTATGCAAAATCATTATGCAATTCTGCTTTTACAACCACATATAAAACCATCTAGGAAACACACTATAAGAAAACTCGGGACAAAGTATAAGAAAAAAAGGGATGGGAAGACCCCATCAAAACGTACAAGGATGGAACCAAATCGGTAACATGGGGCTAGGCCCAAAACACACTATAATGTTTTGTCTCTTTGATGGATGTTCTTGAGGACAATGATATGTTTAACATACTTGTGATTATTTTAACTTCATCTAGCTGCAAGTGTTTGCATCATGTTTGGGTATGTTGATGTAGCATTGTTTGTAGTGTGAGTCCTCCAATATTATGCCAAGATTAAATCCTAGTTGAACTACCTGTAAAAGGTTTGTATTTAGACCTTTTTAGACCATGTAGATGCTTGTAGTGATGACAAATGACAAGTTTCAATGGTTAAACACCTTGAATTTCTCACAATACTATGTGTTATAATTTGTTATTATAGCTAGAACTTGACCTAAAGTTGATGTATTTAAAAAGTTGTTTATTTTTACATGTTTTGAAAAAAAAATTGAAATCATATTTTGAATTTAATCATCTATGTGATACATTTGTATCACATCGGGGATATATGAATGTTTTGAAGAGAGAAGATTCTTATGGAATTAACATAGATGCACCCTAAGTAATTTCAAATTCCAGCGTATTTTAGATCTTTCATTATTTCCATCGTCATTTCTTCCACAACTTGGTTAAGTCCTTGGGGTTGAATTTACTCAATGTCTAGTCCAAAAACTTCCCTAATGTCTATGTGAGAACCAAAACCTTTAAAAATATTGGTCTTTGCACCTCTTGTACATAGTGCATCATTCTTTTGATAAGTAAGATTCTTTCTAGAATCTTACTTTTCATAATTTTTTTTGTTTTGATTTCATGGACCAATTTTTGCATCAAGTAATCTTATCTATAGATCAAAATATATTTTAGTATTTTGATATAATTATGCCAAACAAATCATGATATGTGTCATCTTGGAAATGTGTCGTGCACATACATATCGTATCACAACATACATCTTTGTCACATCAAACATCACACTACATAGATCGTTATACATCAACATAAGTATATCACAATTCATCCCTAATCTTTTCTACTCTCAAAACATCCACAAGGACACTCCGTTCATAACTATAGCATAAAAGAGATATTATAATAGAGCCAAACCTACTTTGTGTTTCAAAGACTCCAAGTTTCCGCACTAGCTACTATCCACCATAGCCACACTCTCAAAGGCTTAATTTCAAAATTAGATCCCAAGGAGCCATAATTCGAACTATACCCCTTGACCCCTAGGTCTCTTAATGATATCGACCCTAACAATACGAATGACACTAACTACACACTCGGCTCTAACTGTTGTATATGCTCCTTCATGCGCATACCTACCTAACTAGGGATGCCATTACATAATTCTTGACAAATAATATTATAAGTATATATAGTTTTATGATTCATTGTAAGTTTCTCAAGAATCCAGGGTTTGAATTTGCTTTATATAATGGAGTACTTGATAAGGATATAAGAGATATTACTTGGAATCTTAACATATAAAAATGATCAAAATATAAATAAAAAAAGTAGGTTATGAATATTACTTTACTAGCTATAAAATTTTATTTGATTCAAATGCAATCAAGAAATTTGTATATGAAATAATGTAATACTCATAATAAATTAATATCCACTCAGTTTTTTATCAATATTGAATCCATTTATCTCAGTCTTCAACATAATCTCTATATCATTTTGAAGATAATTTTATGTTGGAAGTGATAAATTCACTAGATCATTTTTTTCTTGACATTATTTTATTTGACGTATTGTGATCAAATAGTTTATATTTTGATCTAATTTAATTATTATAATTTATAATTTATAATGGTAATAATATTTAGCTAAATTAACTTTTTATCAAAGATTTGAGCGATCTATATCTTAATTTCTTAGCATCAAGATTTTTCATTATCATTTTTTTAATTCTTTATTGTCATTATGTAAGCTTATAAATTTTTTATACAAGCTGCTTTATAATTAGATTAAAAGTTCACCAACTTATTGATCAATTGAAAAATTTGATAAATCAAAATTTGATTAAATTTTTTTTTCTATATCTTATCATGAGTCTTGAGATTTAAGAATCACTCAGGTTTGTTTTATTTAATGTCATTTGTAAGAGTAAAAATGATGTTAAATCAAACAAACCTGAGTGATTAAGATTTATTCCATTATAAAATTTCTATTTTAAGATTGTAATAATCATAAAAAAATGTTATTTGATTACGTGTATTGAATTCTCTCCTTTCCTTTTTGTACTTTTAATTTATGTTGGTGAGCAAACTTATCACTTAAGTTCTTTTAATTAATCGAAATGAGAGATTTTTGCTTATGATTAGTTTCAAAATGATGATTAGGTACTCGAGGAATATGTGTTGTGATTACTTTTGCAAGTTTAGATTTTTTTATCTCATTTTTATGTCTCTCTCACTAAGAATACTTAATACACATGAGTTAATCCAAATAAAAAATCAATTGAAAAAATCATTTATTTTTTTAAAAATATTATTTTAAATTATTTTAAATTAATTTACAAGATTCACAATATCAAATAAGCATAGATGTCAATCTTTTCTTGAGATTAATAAAAGCTCTATATGTTTATTTATTTAACATATTTTTAAATTAAAGTTGAAAAATTTTCCTTGTTGTTTAGTAAATGCATGTTAAACTTTTTGAAGAACTTCATGAATTCCTTAACTTGGGTTTTGATTCCTTTTGTTGTCTAGGTATTTTTCATTGTTCTCTAAATTTTACTTTTTTGTAAAAAATTGAAAAAATTGAAATTTATTACTTCTGCTTTCTATCTTTGTTTAGTAAAAAATGAGAAAAGATATTTCACTAATCAACACAAAACCTTTTTACTTGAAGCAAAAGGCTATTTGTTAATACTTAATATAAATAAAAAGTGCAAAAAAACAAAAATTATCATTTTCAATATTTAAAATTTACAAAAATTAAAATAATTTAAATTGAAGTACTTTTGTTTCAATTCTATATATTGAAAAGCAAATTTTTTTTCAAATATAATAAAATTACGATCATCATTGTTATTATTTTATTTCAATCAAATGAACAATCCATAATCAAAATATACCTAACTATAATACAACAACCATTTATATGTTAATAAATTATATTATTAATGATTATTATTATATTTATTCTCTGTTAATTAAAAAAAATAAAATAAATTTATTTCAATAAATGAATCTTAATTTTAATAAATTATAAATATAATTGCTATTAATAAAATTTATTATTTTTTTCAAATTGTAGATACTTTTGACAAAGTTGTTGAAAGTGTTTATTCTAAAAATTTTTCTTACATAAAATATGCCAAAAATATTGAATTTTTTTCCTCATTGATCAAAATAGATTCAATAAATTAATTTGTAAAGAAAATTCTATTTTTTTACCTTAAATTACATAAATAAGGTATAATCACCATGATTGAAGATGTCAAAATATACTTTATGATAATATATTTTTGATATATGATGAAGTTTAGTTGGTTAATCCAACTAAACTTCACCAAATGGTTGATTGAGGAAAAAAATCAATATAATATTATTAAAATAAATAAAAAAATTTAAAATCGATATGCATCAAAAAATAAAAAAATAAAAAAAATTTGATTATTTTATTTTATTCAAATTTTATTATCAAAAATAAGTGATGATAATCATTTTTTTAATTTTTTTAGCAATAACCAAAAAAATTAAAATTTTAAAAGTTTAACTTTTGAATTTCTCAAGAAGGACTAATAATTACAAAATCCAAGATTTATGAAGCATAATCATTCTCATCACACATGATAATGATTGATTGCATCACAAATTCAACAAACAACTTGCTCTATGTCGTCTTTCTTTTTCATAACTCATCTTGAGTTGAAACTCAGCACAAATCTTTGTTAATTTGTAGTTGATATATATGTAAAGTATTAAGTGAAAATGTTTTATTTCTTAAACTATTAAATTTATAAAATTAAAACTTTTAAATTTAAATCTTTGAGTCATGATAGATTTTTTATGAAACTTTGTTATTTCAACTCTCATATTTCATTCGATAGATTACTTAACTTGTATCACTTTCATTGCATACACTTTAAGATAGTTATTATGCTTGATCATATCTTTATAAATCCAACTTATATTAATTTAATTCTTTGATTATTATACAAGTTTGACCAAAGAGTTTCTTAATCATGATCAAAATTTTATGAACAATAATACCTAATTCCTTGAAATTGAAAGTTAATTACAATTGAATTCACATAATAAATTATAAATCATTTTTTTTAAATTAAGATTTTTTTCCAATACATCATATGATGTCAAAAATAAAAAATACCTCTTGGTAATTTAACATATATTTTTTAAATTGATTTAAATGATCTCTATTGCAATCTAAATTTTTTAAAAATATTTATTGATTTTAGACGAATGAGAAAAAAGTTTACGAAAGATAGTGTTTAATCATAAATTTAAAAAAATAACACAATAATTATCATTTGAAGATTTATAAATTTGATAACAAAATCTAAAATATATGTAACTTCATAAATTTAAATTTTATAGAGTATTAATGATCAACACATATCAGCATGATTATCTTGAAAGTTTAAAAATATCTAAGCAATAAATGATATATATATATATATATAAGGTTATAAATCTGTTATAATAATCTTATCCAAAATTCCTCACAATAAATTTTTGATATATATTTTTTTGTTAGTTAAAATAATAATTTTCATTTTAAAATAAAAAATAAGCTCTTATTGAAAAATTCAATTTATAAAATTTATAAAATAATAATAATAATTTTATAAAAATAAATAAATAAAAATAAATCAATAAATAAAATGGAAAAAGATTTAATAATATCATGATTCATCAAACTTTTGTCATGAAAGTCTTTCCAACATAATACATCATCTAAGTACAAAAGTGATTGCAATGTAAATAAAAGACCTTTATAATAGCATTGGCTTGAGAAATATAAAAAATACAACAGATTATTTTTTTTGAGCATATTTTTTTTAAACAATAAGCATAAAAAAACTTCAATTTCTTTTATATTTTTCTATTATCTAGATATAAAAAAAATAAACTTTAAACTAAATAATATAATTTATTCTATCTTTTAACATAAAATACATAGATTTTTATTTTGGATCTTATACTTTCGTAACATAAATTTAATATGATTGATAAATCATCGAATTAAAAATTAAAATTTTAAAATATAATACAAAATTTTATTATGTAACCAAAACATAACATTTTAATATTTCATATTGAAATAGTTACTTGATGCAGTATTTAATCATCAAGTGATTTCTATTTATATTGAATAAAAAGAATTTCAGAACCATGTTAAACACATACACCTTACATGTAAAAACATTCATTCTTGATACTAATACATTTGTTGGACAATTTAAGGATATTCATATACAATTTCACAATCAAATGTTTACATAAAACAAATTTAATTTTTAAGAAAAAGATAATTTTATTTAATTAATGATTTATTTTAAAACATTACAGTATTAATATTAAGTATTGTCTATAAAAAAGTGAGTTTTTGGATGTTATTAAAATTTTCATCTTCATAATTGCTCATCTTTTTTAAATATATATTTTTATATCATTTTTGAAAATTTTTGAATGAAAATATTCATGTTTTACAACATAACCACACTTTGTGAGATTTAAAGAGATGAGTATCAATTTTTAGATTTCAAACTGACCTGCAAAATTTTAACATGATATTTCTTTCAAAAATGATATTAATATTTTCAAATTAGAAGATGATCAAAGAAGATATGTAATGATTTTATTATGCATCTCTTTAAGAAAGTATTCATTTGTGAAATTCGCAACTTATACAATACAAGCATCTAGTATTAAATCATACATCAAACTAGGAAAAATGATTTTATAATTGACGTTTGTTTCAATGAAAATTTTATATATATATGTGTGTTTAAGTATTTTATGAAAAATTTCATAAATAAAACATTGAATTTTGTAAAAAAGATGAGAAGTAGATTTATAAAGTTGAACTTATTTAAATTTTTAATGTTCACACATATCTGTAATTTATTTAAATTTTTATTGAAGAAAGATTGATGAAACTTATTTTTTATAAAAAAATATGCTATTCAAAAAACACTATTCCTCATAACCTCTTGTACATAAAAGCAAAAAGTCCTTGTAACTACGTAATAATCTTGGTTAAATTTTCTGATGTTAAATCTTGAAAATTTTTACTAATTGTGTAACTATGTATTGTATTGAAATATTAAATTATAAAATTTATTTTTTTTAAAATTTTCATAAATTTTTTTTTATGAGGATATGAAATAAAGTTAGAAAAAATTTGTAAATAATTTTTTGTTCATTTGAAATATATCGTGAAAGAAAAAAATGCACTTCTATAAATCCAACATTGTTTCTTCCAATTATGATAGTTATGACTTATTTCTTAATTATGTAAGGTTATAGCCATGTAGATCAAAATGTATGTAAGAGATACTATTTGATGTTATTTTCGCATGATCTATGATATTTTAAGGGTTATTACAAATAATGAGATATTTTTTCAAATTAGATTGGTTAGGTCATATAGTATGACACCAAAAAATATGATTTGATGATTACATAATCCTTATCTATATTCTATTTTATGAATATAATGAGAATGTTACCTTGAGCAAAATTTCAGTTCTTAAGATTTGATCTATGATTTATTGTAAAAATTTTATATTTATCTATCTAAATTATTGGTCATGTTATTTCATCTTGATCAACAAAATTCAGCTTTTTAGTTAACATTTCTTTGATTCAAATGGCTCCATGGTTTGTAAGAGCATAAGTTTTGGTCAATGTTAATTGCAATGATCATAAGTAGAGACTCATAAGATAAATAGTATAAATTTTTTTTGAATAAAAAATTGATTTTTTATTTTTGAAAATTTGATTTTTCTAAATTCAATGGATTTTTTTATTTTTAAATTGATAATTATAATTTTTTGAAATTAGAATTCAAGTGAAGGGTTAGTAAAATCCTAAAATTGTCACACATATGACATGAATATTAATAAATAAAAATATTTGTTGAAAAATTTAATAAATGTCTACAAATTCATGTTTATGTTCAAGTATTAAATGAGCTTAATGACTTAACATATGTTTAATCCAAATAAGATCTTATTTCTAGTGTTGATTGGCTAGACAAAATTTGTTTATCATAAGAGTCATAAAGCAAAATTGAAATATTTATTCCTTATTTATTAATTAAAATGATGATAAAATTAATTTTTTATTTCCATAATTAGATTATGCAATTAGATATAGATAAAATTAAAATGTAATTTGATCAATAAAAGTAGTAATACAATGTATCCAAACTTGGAATAAACAATAAACAATAAACACATTCATCTAATGTATATATATACTCAAAAATATTAAACCAAAAAAAATTTATCTTAATATAAGTGAGATTTTTAATTTATAAAAAAAAATTTATCAAAGATTGGCTTAGATTGCCTTGATTAAACTAAACTCAATTAAACATGAAATATTAACCTAATATAACCATTCATATTCAAGATTTTTAATATCAATCAAGGGTATAAAAATGAAACATAATGAAATATCAATCACAAAAGCTGTATATGTGAAAAATAATAAAAATTCAATTATTATTTGGATTGTTGACTCAATATCACATACAAAACTTGATATAGCAATCAAATCCCATATAATAAAAATTAATCAAATTGAGAAGCAATTATATATATAGTTTGAGAGCATAAAAATTATATTGACAAAAAGTAAATTGTTAAACCTTCATGCACCAAAAAATTAGTTCTGTAGTAATATATAATATTATCCAATTTTTTTTATATATTAACTTAATTTTATATTTATAAATTTTATTAAATTAATATTCTTTTACGAACATGAAAATAATATTTTTTCTAACATAGAATTATATTCTTTATCATTGTTTCTTCAATCTAACTTTATTTTCTTATTTATAATTCTTATAAATTTTTGGTTTTAAATGAAATTTATTTCAAGATATTCATGTTCATGTTTTGATTATGCACAACTTTTCTTGTTAGTTGTATTTATTTATTTATTAAATTTTTCTTACTTTTATTATGTTATGGCTTCATAGATAATTTAATTGATGTTTAAAATATTAATTATTTATTTATATATACCATATGTTTCAATTTTACTAAGCTTTAAGAATTTATAATACAATTAATAATGTACAATTTTTTTTAATTTTTTGGATGTAATTTTATTTAATTAGTTAAAGGCTTATCTATCTTGACATACAGACATTAAAGTTTAGCATCTATATGGTTGTGTTGTTATTCTAAGATTTATATTTTTTAAGCAATGAGTTTCTACTTTACATTTCAAGTTTTAGATTAGAAATACTTCATTCTAAGCTTGCATGTCTCTTTCTTTCTTTTGTGTATGTGTTTATCCAAATTATAAATAGTATCAAAATGAAGATGATGAAAAAAATCTATTGTTATAATAAACTATGTTCTTAGTCTAAATTACACTTAGATTTAACTCTTTTGGTTTTTTGGGAGATCATGATGGATCAACAAAAAAAATTAGAAATCGGATGATCATTATTATCCATTTTCATCGTATCATATTAACTCTTAGTCTTGTAACTACAAATGGATTTTTTATCTTCTTTAATCTATCAATCCTTATAGCTAAAGTTAAAGACAGTAATGTATTTTTAAAATATAATTAATAATTTTTTTTCTCCTCCATGATTATCTTAAAATCAAACTTAAAAATTAAATATTGTTGAACATTCTTTGTTTTAATTAATTTGGTTTTGTCAAGATTTTTCATCATCCATGGTCTATAAATTGATTCATGATAGCAAGAAATTGTACTTAAATATCATCATAAGTAATGTCTTTAGATGAGATTTCATCGGTTGACATGTTGATTCAACCCCTAAAAAATTATCATTTTTCATTTTTTGACTTCTAATAATTATTAGTAAGTCTATTTTAGTTCAATAATGCATCACCATCACTTGCAAATAAAATTTTCAATTAATAATTTTTAGGTCAGAAATAAAAAATAACCTTTATCAATTGATAAGATTGCTTTATTACCCTCAACCAAGCTATTGCTAAGAAGTCATAGTTTGTGTTTTCAAGCACTTAAAATGACAAGGTTTGAATTCCCATCACATTTATTATTATGTTGTCTATCATTTCCATGGGTTGCAAATTTTTGCTTGTTCATCATTCCAACTATTATGCTGGAAAATATTTAGATATTCATCCTCAAGTTCTTCAATAATCTTTTTTTCATGATGTTTACATCATACATTCCATCCACTGACTCATCTTAAACATTTTGTCCATTGAGTTTTACTTCAATCTTTGAATCTTGAGCAAACATCTCCAAGGCATCAACATCTACTACACTTACTTTAACATTTGTCATTGAAGTTTTCTTCTTAGATATTTACTTCTTGGTCTTTTGAATCTTTCTCCGTCTCTCCAAATCTTTCTCCACATAGGATTTAGAGTAATCAATTGACCAAAAATTATATGAATTTTTTGATTTCTCATAACATTCACCATGTTATATTTAAGTTGGATAGATAAAATGAAAAAGTTCTAGAAGGATCCATTCTTAATTATATCCTTGATTCATTTAGTCAAATCATAGCAAAGAATTGAGTGTTCCGGCCTCATTGATTTTCCCTTGAGATTGACTCTTATGGAAATCTTGCTATTTTTTTCTCATATGTAAGAATATTAACTTTAAAACTTAAAGAGTTTTTTTTCTTTTCAAACATGCATAAAATAGAGAAAAAAATAATAATTGCTACTATTTTATCCTTTGATGATTTGAATTATGTCTAAGTGTCTAACATCTTCATGATATCAAGGATTAATACAATTTTATTAGAAATGGATAGCTCTAGAATTAAAACATGATTTTGCAAGATTACCTTGCGATTGAGATCATCTCATAATGTAATTTTCATAATTAAAAGACTTCTCCATATTCTTATTAATCTTATTTCAAAACTGAACTATGTGGATTTTTGAAATAGCAAGTTTTTTTGTGATGGATTTTTTTTCATTTTGTAAAATTTTTATCAAGGATTTTTTTATTAATGAAGCAATAATAGTAGGAATTGTAACATTTATCACAATGAGTAGTGTAACTTCTTTAGCCATTTAGCAAGGATCATCATCTTTGAGACTTAACCAAAGTTTTCAATCTTAGACAAGGGTTTTCAAATCTCATCTTGTTTTGAACCTCGGGCTTCATATATACAAACAAAATTTTTTGTCAACAACATCACAATGCTCATCATGGTTAGTCTCACATTGTGTACACTTTTTTGTAACACCACCAAAAAACGTGACTTCATCTTTTTTAATATTTTAAATCTATGACCTTATCTCTCATATGCTTATAGCTTCAAGTATATCATTTTGCTTATTAACTTCTCAAAATTTTTATGGAAATTTTTTTTAATAAGAATATTTTCACTCCATTATTGCTTCAAGTATATCACTTTGGTTATAAGCTTCTCATAATTTTTGTTAGGAAGTAAATTTTTGATGAGAATCTTTATCAAATTCTCTCAAGTATCTTCTGCTATATTTTTTTTATACTTGTTGTATCATTTCAATGCTTAATCCTCCAAGAAATTGAATAAAATTAGAATTTTTAAAAAAAATATTTTTTCTGAATTTTTTTTATAAAATTTTTTCCATTCTCACTTTTTTTCCATAAAATATATTAATTTGATCCATGTTTAACTATTTTTTTGATTTTTACTTGAGACTCTTCAATTTAATATAAACAAAATGAATTCATACATTTTATAAATTTCTTCAAGTGTACTTAATTAATTATTTTTACTCTTAAAATATTCACAACCACACTCCACTTATCATCATAGCAAAAAAGAGGGATTATAGTAAAATCAAATTCACTTTGTGTTTAAAAAAATCTAGATTTTTACATTAGCTTATATTTCATCATACCCACACTCTCTAAGGCTCAATTAAAAAAATCATTGTTCTAAAACCTGTTATTCAAATTCTACATTTTAAACCTTATGTCTCCTAACGGCACTATCAATCTAAACATCACGATTAATATAAATAACATAAATTATATTATGATTCCTCTTATATTAAAGAGACCTAATCACTAGGGGATGATTGTGATACATTTGTGTTTATGTACAACATATGATGTAATACAATATTTGATGTGACATTGATGTATGTTATGATACAATATATATGTGACAATAATTATCATGTCCACAACATTCCTAGTTAGATAGATCCATCTAGTCCTCAATATGATATGTCCTTCATAATAATAGTCAAATCGGCTATCTTGCTAATTGCATCAATGATATCTCCATCACCCATGGGGCATCACAATGAAAATAAATATCAAACATGATATATATCATTATTTTAAACAAAAATAACATATGAACATACTAAATATTCCATTAATTGATCCATATATCATTTATTGTAAGTATGCTTGCAAAACTATCAAGCTTGAAACCATGATACCATCAATGTTTAGAAAATGACACAGACGTAAAATTTCACATTATTTTTGAAATCAAATCATCACTATTCTCTAACATCAAAACTCTAGAATGTAAAACCTTGCATACTTCTAAAATTGTGCAATCAAATATCACATCTAATGTGATTGGTGCACTTTAGTACAAGTAAAAGTATTTAACAAAATAAAACTAGAAATTGAATGTCAATATCCATCTACTTAAATGATAGCCTGTACAAAATATTTTTAATATTGAAAATAGCTAGTATCTTAATGTCATGATCATGACTCTACAAAAAAATTATGCACTTTGAGAACATACTTTAATCCAAACATCATGATTATTTTAGAACCCAAAAAATGATAAAAAAGACATTAAAAATGTCTGCTAGCTTAATTGATGACTATTAGACATAAATTGATAGCATTATCAACCAAGATAGGTGGATATCCCCATTTCTTAAATAACAATTCTCTAAATCAAACTTTCTTAATACTCTTTTCACCCTCTAGACAACTCTCTTTGCTAAACCATTAGCTTGAACATAATCTTTTGATGTGATACAATGATCAATCAATAATTAATCATACAAAACCTCAAAGCCACCCATCAACTTAGTAATTTGATTAATCAACACCTTCAATAGTGCCCCAAATCAGTTAAGCACATAAACTAAAAATGCATAAGTTGTTTGTTCACTTGACTTAGAAAAAATATGTTACCATGATCAACACATATTGATTTCTAAGGGCAGGTCAAAAGATAGGTGGCATATTGTGAACTAATATAGCCGCACATGACAAAGCTTGCCTAATAGCATGTAGCCGAAGGAGGTTAGAACCGTGAAATAACCAATACAAAACTGCTAAATGAGCGACGAAGAAAAGCGGCAGCAGAAGGCTTAATCTCTTCTCGACTCGAATCACGCTGCTATGCATAATACTTTTCAGATATATACACCCTAGCAACCAAGATATCCATCTTCATGAGAGTTTACAAGGGAGTCCATTGATCTTGAGACGAGGTTAGACAACCTAGATTTCCCGCGTAGACAAAATGTCTACTTTGCACTCCGCAAACGGTATGGAAACTTTAATACCCTTTTCAGGATAGTATCCTAAAGTTAGATGCTGAATCTAAAACAGTGGGGAATACTTTCAGAATATATTTGGCATATGGTTGAAACATCCGGGAAATTGAACTCTAGGGGTAATTTTACGGAAGGGCCATAACAGATAAGATACCAGGAGTGATAATAAATGCGTGCCTTACTAGGGTCATTATAAGTATAACACGATTTGTTTTTGAATGAATGTTTGTAAAGTAAACATGACATGAATATATATATATCAAAGTATAGAGTAATCACAATCTTTTCTCTCATTCTTTATATCTTCGTCAAGAGTCTAATTAACTTCTCAATATACTTCCAACTACTTGTTAACCATTCGTTTTCATTTTTGTCTTCGAGAAACAACTATGTTTTATGTGACTTCAATGTGATCTTCTCCAATCGAGACAATTGTGAAAATTGTCTCTCGAACTCCCTAAGAAGCTCAATTGCATGAGACTTCTTATTGGGCCTTTCGACCCACTCCATGAAAGATTTCTTAATGACTCTATCAGAATCTTCTAAGAAGTACTCATCCCTCAAGGCACGAGAATATGTCTCCCAATCCTCACCAAATTGCTCATGTATGGACCTCACATGGTCTCTAATCTCCGGCACCGCAGCAAGACGGAACATCTCAATCATCTACTTCTTTGGAACATGGTTCACCTCCATTTCCCTGACGTAATATCTCAAATATTTTGAGACATCCCTCCCATCAAACTGATCCATCTTCCCCACCACAGCTTGCAGCACCTTTGTGGCTGAATCTTCCCTTTCGATCCTGCAATCGTTTCTGTTGAAGGAAGAGTGTGAACACTTGAAACATCTCCGATATTGCCGGATCAAGCTGCAGCTCAGGTACCTCGGTTGCTCTGCTCGACCCCTCCCCACTTATTGTAACCGTCCTTGTGATCCCGAACATCCACTCAGCTTGTTAACAATGAAAAGCCGTCTTGATCGTTGATCCCTCCAATTCCCCAAGTATCCAACCTTTTGCGTCTATCTACTGTGATCTAAATCTAAATCCCCGTGGTCTGTGCCTAATGGATTGCACAACCTAACCTGCCATCACCTCAAGCACTCTTGGGAGAGTTGGCCATCACTTTCAACTTCTCACAAGAGAAATACTCCAAAACTCCTAGATCAATGGGAATGGAGAATGTTATTTTGACCTCTAGTGTGTCCAACTTAGCTCCATTGTAACTTAGAGCTTTACAACTATCCTAAACACACTACTTGGATATCCTATACACAATATGAGTTGTCACTAATAAGAATTAAAATGACAACTTAAAACCGGCTAAGTATACCCGAAAATGATCACGATGAAGACACCGGATGTTGATCACAAATGGACTCGGCATTGGTACATCTAGAGGATTATGTTGTCTTCTATCCATGTCCTATATAGACTCCACTTCGATCAGATAAGCTCCTTAGTCAGCAAGGTGATGTGTCTAGATCTCTCCGGCTCTTAACAGCCTTACAATGCCGTCCGTCATCCTAATCTAAAGTATCGTCGCCATGACAACAACTCTGAAGATGACACATGTCATCATCTTCTCATAGTTTCCGCGTCACAACACAACAACGGGAATTTACCGATTGTAATAAACTTAAATGTGGATTGGTGATGAGGAGAAAGAGAGAATAGTAGCTCACATAAGGGTGAGGAAGGTTCTTCTACAACCATGCACTTAAGCGCGTGCGTGGAAATCGTCAAGCCATTTCCGGTGCATAGGCATGTAAGGGAGTTTTGAGAATGAAATGGAGCTGTATGAAGATCTCAGAGCGAAGCAATGTCCTTGCGACACCGTGTCAAATCTCATATCACACATTCTCAAAGTTCTCTAGTACTATGATGACGTGCATAATACTCCCATCAAAGGCTCTCAAACATGACAAAAAAATAAATAAATGGTGAATCATGCAAAGAAGATATGTGGGTTGAGTAGCAATACTAGAGCAATACTATATATATATATATATATATCTTATACATCATACTCTCCATAGATATACTATTTTGCCCAGTTTATGAAGAAGTAAGAATAGGAGCTTACACTATCTATATTCAAACTTACTTTAGATAACATTATATACAAATCAATTTTTTTCCTCTAAAAACAGCTATTGTTTTTGGATTTATGTTGTTTGGTCCTATGACATGGACTATCCAACTGGTGGGCATCTTTTTCATTTCGTCCAAGAAATGAGGATCATTCACCAACCTAGAATAATGGGTAGTATTTTTTTCTCATTCATTTAAAGCAAGTGAACACGTGAATGCCACAATATGTCCGCTCCAATATATAGTGACATAGTCAAACCTTGAGTAAACGTTTCAATCTCAATGAGTAGTTTCAAACTCAACTAATTGAGACCGTTTGGAAGCAAAACTAAGGAATTAGTTCATAATTGATAAAGAATTCAAAAAATTCACTTCAGTAGAACGAATATTAGATGGATTATCAAAATATGGCACAATTCTGGTTTTGAAATCTCAGTAATTCTTTCTGTCCCAAAAAGACAAGGGAGTTGGAATCTTCGTCTCCCCCTCGGAGAAAGCAATAATATTTATTCAATTCTCGAAATTACCTTTACTCATAATTTTTTGCATTGCATTACTGAATGGATGCAGAGTACTGCGTTAGTCATGATCAAATTGACTCCAACATCCACATTGTTTTCATGAACAATTTTTTCAAGATGAAATACATATAGTCAAGAACTTAGCCATTATCAGCAATCAATTTATCGATGATTTACCACATGTCCAAGCCAAATGGAAAAAGATTACCAGGATGTAGAGTGGCCTTGACTGCCAATGAAAAGCAAGGAAAAAAAGACCCAACCTTGAGATATAATAATAATACCCTAGAAGTAATTATAGAAGAATAAATTTTGAAAGAAAATATCAGGTGGCTCCAGCAAATGGTCGAACTTTTACTGTACAATTAAATGGTCCAGACCAAGAAAAAGGCCCCCAAAATTGAAAGACAATAATATCAACAGGGAGTTGATAAAGAGAAAACCCTTAAAATAATACTAGAGAGTTACAAAAGGCAGTCTAACTTTTTAATGTACAATATCCTATCACAAATGGAGGTGTACGAAACATCTATGTACTGCAATGGAATAAGTAGCAAGTATGTACGACACGTTTCCAAAGGGCATGGGCATTGGCATTAAAGGGTCTTACGTGCTGTAATATTCTTGACCCATGGTCGTTTGTGAGAAAAGGAAACCACTGTACAGTACAGTACCAATTATCCGTAATGAGGTACTTTTGGCCTCCTAAGGATGTTGATAGTTACCGAAACCGAAAGTTTACTGTTAGATAGAGTATTGTTATCGATGGTAACATCAGGATCCATCCAATACCAGTCCTGGGCAACTTATCTTCATATTTCAATGCTCCACTGACAAGTCCCAAAACTTGGGACTCCGTACTTTACCCATCCCTCCCCACTCCAGGCGAGGCGATGCTATGCCACGGCGATGAATGGGACGCCAGAGCTCTTTCCTGATCACCCTGCTGTCAGTTCTTACCACGGGTAAATACGGGTGAACTCTGCACACAGGGCCTCTGGCCTGTCCTGGACAGCGACAGGGGAGTTGCAGTGCACGAGGTGAGGTGGGGTGACGTGACGTGCGACCGTCAAGCGGAAGGAACGACCGAAACTTCACATGGCAATGCAGGAAGTTTTCCGGTAAGTCAAGTCAACCGGGAATGGCAAGCAAGGATGGACGAAGAAAGGATGCCCAATGCCCATACACTTTTTGGCGGATTTCATGTTTGTTGTCTTGGCTGCGTTGCGTTGGTTGGGTTGCGATGCAAGTAACCTTTAGCGACCCGTAGAATGGAATTGAACCCAGGGAACGATTCGAAGATCATCACCATCGTAGGCGTTTCTTAGTCATCCGCTACCGTCGGATTTATGTGTCACGACTGACTGCTCTCCCCGTTTGTGCCCATTTAGGTCGCCAGGGCAGGGCCGTAAAATAATAATGCATATCTACTTCCCCTGCCGCGCCATCACTGCATCCTTCCCAAAACATCGAATTCGACTTCCCATTTCAGGAGGCATGAAATTTAAGACAGGGATTGTTCGGCCTCATTCGTTCGTAACAGTTACAGCGATCCCTGTGCAACGCAGCGCAACACATCGACTCAAGTTTTGGAGGTGTTCTTTCGGGCCCGAGCAGAGAACCTTACCAATAATAGAGGCTCTACTTTGGGATTCGATTCATTCTGATTCTAATGGTTGAGATATTAGCTACCTCATACCCATATTTGATACCCCAAGCTCTTTGGGATTAGTTCATTCTAATTCTAATGGTTGAGATATTAGCTACCTCATACTCATACTTGATACCCCAAGCTCTCTCGTACCCAATCTTACATGGGTTTGCTCCCTCATGCCCAAGGAGACTGGAAGTGGAAGGGATGACCATTTCTCCTGGTGATGTTTTAATCCTCATGATCTCTCCTTGCTGGACCTGCCTAAAGCCTACCCAATTCCCAGTAATCAGGAGTTTGTTTGTGTTTTACTTCTGAGAATGTGTTCTTTAGAGCGAAGACGAGAAAACGCTAAAGCATCTGTCTAAAGCCTACCCAAACAAAAGTTCCTTACTTTTTTGCTGAAGATGAAGTCTCCGCTTTCGCAAAGTCACTAACATGGGACTCCATCTCAATCTCTCCTCTACCTAATCATTTTGACTTGTTCTCTTGATGCACTTCTCTGGTTTTTCGTTTCCTAAATAGTGCATCATTACACATTATGTGCCTGTACATACACATTCTAACAGCAAAAATGTCAGTGGTGTTGAAATGTTTGTTCACGTGACTGTGCTATAGCACAGTCACGTTACATGATATATCATGTAACAATCCATAGCGAATTAAAATTCATCAGGAGTTTTAAATGTGCCACCCAATTTTATTTTTGTGCTCTTCATCTCTAAGTCGTGAAATGTTTCCCCTGTAAATCTCTATCCTGCTTCCTTGCTTCTTGCATACAATGTCTGTAGCCTTGCCATAGACTCCAATTTGATCGTCTTGTGTGTGGTCGAGGATCCACCAGAACAAGAAAAGTGACATTTGCACGCTCGAATCTGGTCTGGTGCATACTCCCGTCCACAGCTCCAAACCGGCAGTATCGATCAAAGAGTTATTTACCTCTGCATGTCATTTCTACTCAATATTTTTGCCATTGAAATGGCAAAAATCAATGTTCAATTCACATTTGCGTATTCACGACACAATGTACTACTGCTGCGCAAATTTGGGCTTTTTACACTTGTCTGCATGTGTGTTTGAATAATAAAGATGTTCACGATGCAATTCTAGACTGTAGTGATGTTCCACTATTTTTATTTGACCATGTTCTTGTCCTCACAACTGCATTCGCTTGGTTCTTCTCTGCATTCTTCTAATGAATGCTTTCTCCAGGTTCAGTGATTGACTGTCCGGTTTTTCTCCGGTGGGGTATGAGGGAGCAAAGCAATGTAAGATTGGGTATGAGAGAGCTCATGGTGTAAAATATGTATGAGGGAGCTAAATTCTGTCTAATGGTTACCTTTTCCTTCTTTTCGTCCCTTGGGATGTCGTCCTCCATCTAGCTGCTATGCTAATTTGTTTTTCCTTTTTCTTTTTGAAATGGAAAACTTTATGGTAACTAAAAAATTTTCCTCTCTGCTCTCTTTCTGTCTGTTTGCCTTGTTACCCACGGTGGGGGGATTTCCTATCTGCGCTCTCGTTAGTATGCATCGGGGTTTGGGGGAAAGGGATAGATGACTCCCGCATGGTATGTGGGATGCCATGGGATGGAGGGATGGGATTATAAAATATCCCCGGATGAAAAGAGATGCTCTTGGGGTTTGTTGCCTGGAAACTCACCGGGACATAAAGTGAGGTGACAACTGATTAACCCCGCGGAATCTGCCTGTTATATACCCCGGGAAAAGTTGTGAAATTCACAAGTTGCTGACTTGAAATGATTATAAGGTATAAAACATTCACAAATGGAGGACAAAAGTGTTCATGGCAGTCCGACAAAAAAGATTCTAAAAGTTGATGTCGCTCTTCTCTTCTCCGTTGGTTCGCCATCGTTTGCCCACTACCGTATGTCACCACTGCAGTCTTGCACCTTCGGTCCCCTTCTTCTATGCTCTGCTCACTGCTAATTCTCTTCTTTCCAGAAGAAGACAGCCACGGCAAAACGTAACCAGACATTTGGTCGGGTCGGGCAGGTCCGCTATGATTTGGTTAGCGTTTCTCCGTCGGGCACAACGGGGCAACTCGGCGAGCGGTGACCGTCTAGTGGCCGCTACCTCGCTCTCTCGAGCTTTGCTCACCACCGGAAAGTTCTTACACTTGCTCTGCAATATCTTTCCCATGCTGCCATCAATTTCCGTTCGTTATTTAACTTGCGGGGATGCATTTCTTCTTTTTGCTTTAGATGTAAACCTGGTACCTGTTCTCGTGCAGGCTGTCAAACAAGCTATCAATAAAACTCGCGACAAGATCTCGCCACATGCAACATAACTGTCATCTGAAGAAGATGCTCATCTCTTTGTTTAAATTATATTGTTCAAGAAATCATACCAAAACTTTTCGACGTAGGGTACCTACAAAATCAATGACAGTAGGAAGGTTTTTTTTTTTATCGCTTGGTTCCTATTTGCTAATCTTTGCCTCTACCCTTACAAATTTGCATTCGTTTGGGGAAAACCATCTTTACTTGAAATCACATGTGTGTCGTTAAAGTATATGTTTTTCACCTGTAACAATCCTTTGAAGTACCCTTACTATATGTATATATCTTAAAGCAATAACTAAATAAAAAAGAAAAATATATCTTTGGAATTTCCTACAACTAAGATGATAAATCTAACAAGTTGAGAATTATGTTGAAAGATATTTCATGAACCGGAAAATTTTGAGTAATTTTTAAATTTAAATGGATGAAAAATCTTTGAAAGTTATCATTTGCATAGATATTCATCTTCAAATAACAAAAACAATTTCAGATAAGGTTTATAATAAAATTATCTACAAAACTGCATAAAGTCCTAATGAAGAGATTAAATACAGAGATTATATATATATATATCTTATGCCAACATGTGCAAAATATAAAATATGATATATGCTTTATAGAAAATTCCGCGTAATGGATCCATATTTCTTTCTTTAAACCAAATGCAATGAAAGTCCTGTATATACTTGGACTGCATTGTATATATTCCACCAACTTCAAGTTCACTTTAGCTTGAATGAAGAATTTTCTGCACTGCATAGATTCATTGTTTGCTGTCGAAATTACATCACTTTTAGAAAAAAAATTCATTAATCTTATATTTTTGTTCACATTGGTTCCATATCTTGAACACTTGTGGTAATGATGCTTGATAGCTTGGTGTAAATCGAAGTGTTATGCACTTTTTTCTCGTGTCTTCTCTGAAATAAATTTTGCACTTTTCTCTTAAATTTTGCTAAGAACTCATGTTTCCATCTGCGATGTGCTGTGCTTGTCTGTTGGTTTTCTGGTGGAAATAGTTTCAGTTAGAAAACAAAAGTAAAAGATTTTCAGCTCGATCCTTTATAGTAAGTTCTTGGATTTCATACCAAAGGAAAAGAATTGAAAACCATGACAAATAACCCTGTGGACAAATCTGGCCCTTTCCTTAAGCTCGGGCATGGACGTAGCGTAGCAGGTGATGTTCTTGTAGGGAATACTGTAGCAATTGTTCCGATGCTTACCAAGACTTGTCCTGTGCTCGGATTTCTTGAGTCCCATCGTTAAGAACCTCTGCCCGGAATCGGATGATCACCCTCTATGAGCAAAGACGGTTCCCACGGCGTCCTCTTTTGTCCATTGCTCCCGTGGGGACTCGCTCCTGTCCAGAGTTTTTGTTTGGGGAGTGATTTGGTCATTTCCACCGTAGTCCGCTCATTTCATACAACTATATATACCCAGATTATACGCTTTGGGTAAGGTCGATCCCTACAGAAGGACTTATGCTCGATGCCCGGCGTGAGTCGGCCATGGTTTAACACCAACTCCTGTTGTGAGCAAGCACAAGCTTGGTTTGTGGAAAGCCAGAGTGAAGATTTTGTTGTAAAGTACGATATGTAGGGGTTCTAATAATAAGGAATCTAAATTAGAGGCACCTAAAAATAGCAAGCCTATGGCAGCAGAAAATAGATTCTGTGTGGAAGAGAATCTCATTAATGCCGGTCTGTTGTATTTCGCATTTCCTTCGCTTTCCTTTTTACTTCGCTTTCCTCCATTGGAGGAGTAAGCAAAGGACACATCTTCGCTGGGATGGCTATGGACATGCAACCATGTGTATGATGGACATCATCAGCAAAAAGAATATAAAATAGTATAAAAGCAGCGATATGATAGCGGTCAGAGTAGCAGCCAAAGTTAAAGTGCAATAGAATCCACGTGACCCAGACGATTCCCCATCGTACATACAGTGAAGTAATGCGATGCGATATACATACATCGAATGTACATGTATGGGAAGGTCTGATGTCCATGCTCGGAGCCATCTTTATATATAACTGGTGATGACGTTTCAAAGGTTCATCCCCTGCGGATAGAAGAGCAAGCGGACCATACATGCACACTGGCTTGTGGAAAACATAGAGCACGGAGAACAGTATTTCCCTTGTGAAGGCTGCCCCTGCCCGCCCACCTTCTGGCTTTCCTTTCGATTCCGAAGGGCTAGGACTTTCTGACGTACTGCTAGTTGACGTTTTGACGTGAATATAGCGGAGGAAGTCACCGCCGATGTTTAGTGGGTGTTTGGTGGGCCCGGGTGCTCTCCAATCATGGCAACCCGAGATGATGGTAAAAGATGATGGCGCGGCTGACTCCGATGGCTCGCAGTGGTCGAATTCGATTTGACCCAGTGGGTCTTGCGATCGGGAAACTAACAAATTGTCCTTACTGACAGCGTCGCGTCTTCTGTGGAAATCGAGGTAAAAACATTTTTGTTTCTACCCAACGGTGCTCCGTCGCTGATGCCGTCGGAGTTGTTCATCGACTCCAACTCAACAGGCGTTTTTGTCTATTTTAAGGCCGGGTACAGTGCCGGGTCGTTCTTGTCTCCTCTGAATCTCCCATGGGAAAGCGAAAGGGAGAAAAATTAATTAACAATGGGCGGTAGGAATTTTCGTTCTCTGTCCCTTTCTTGTGCTTTTGATTCCAGACCAGAACGTCGCCAGCCGCTTGCTGGCGGGGCGGGGCTGGGATGGGATGGGCCGGGATGCAATTGAATGAAGTTTCGCGCATGGTTGCGCTTGCAAGTGTGCGCGTGCGCGTTTTGTAATGCTGTCTCCTCTGCTCTCTTTCTCTCTCCGCGCAGATGGATCAACGCTGGCCAGTGGAGTGGAGAGTGGAGTGAGTGGCTGGCTAGCTTGCTTAGCTATTAGCAAATTTGTGGCAGATCGATTCTATTCTCCTCTGAACGGGGGCAATGGGGCACGGGGGGTGCCACCTACTCACTTTTCGCAAGTATAGAGTGAGTAGTGCCTGCGTACCTGCAGCGTCGCAGCCACAGGCCAATTTGGTGTTTAGAAGAAAGTTTGAGTGAAGCTGAGTTGAGGGAGCGCTCGAGCCTCGGCGAGGCTCGGAATTTCGTCTTTTTCTAGTTCGAAGGTTTGCCCTTTTTTTTCTGCCCTTCCCCTTTCCGTTTCTTCCCCACCACAAGCCCCACCCCGACCCCGCTGCCTTGCAACGGGCTGGGCGCCCGCGGGGTTCGCGGGAGGGGGCGGGCAGGCTGCTTGCTCGCTTGCTTGATCCTTGCATGAAGGTGATGTGTGAACCATTCCATTCTTCCCCGCAAAGCTTCATCCCTTCCATTGCAGCAGCAGAAGCAGCTCGTACTGCCTGACTGCCTCACCTCCCCTGTCCCTTTCTCTCACCCGACGGAGGGCTGTCGATTTCATCTGCCAGCACCTCCTTCGTCCCGTCCTGGCATAGCTGCTCTGCTGTTTCATCACTGCTTGCTTGCTCGCTCCTCCTAATTCTCCCTCCTCTCGCATCGCTCTTCCTCCTCCACTCGTCTCTTCCAGCTTTCTCTTACTTTCCAGGTAACTCAACTCGTTTACCTCCGTCTTTGTGCTGCTAGGGCCTTTTCCAGTCCCACAGTTCCCCACCTCGTTTCTTCGTTCTCCTCCCCCACCCCGCCTCCCTCTTTCACGCGCTCCGTCGTCAGCCCTTCCCTCTTTCTCTCTCTGTGCTGTCCTCAGTTGTGATTTGCAGGCTCTTCGGAGTGTGTCGGTGCAGTCCCCGTGTGACTGCAGTCATATCATTTCTTTTCTTTTGCTCGTACTCTCGTCGCCCTTGCGATTGTTTCGTGGTTTTGTCGTCGTTGTTACTGCTGCCATTGTGGTGTGGGTGTACGTGGTGCACTCGGAGAGAAATGCTCAGCACGATTTCTGCCATTGCCAGCACGCGGCGGCATCTGCCATAATCTCTGAACTCTGCGGTGCTCCATGACTGGCAGAGCTTTGGTTCTAGGAGACGCGGAGTAGAGCTCGACTTCAAATCTGATTAGTTTGGGAGATTCTAGAGCAGGAGCACCAGGATGGGTAACAGGGTTTGATATTGGGTAAGGGTTTTAAAGACGTTCGGAGGCGTCAGGGTGTTGGTGTACATCTTTCTGAATGTCTGGGGAAAGCGACGACCTATTCTCTCCCTCTGCCGGCTTGTTGTTTCCGGACATCACTGACAATGCCGACGACCTCGATTTCACGAAGGATTTTTTTTCCGATGCTATCAGCAACTCCAATGACCTCAATGTGAGTTTGTGTGCATAAAGTTGGCTACCACGGTCTCTCCTTCTGACTTAATCTTTTGCATCATGTAGACGCCCGTGCTTGTCGTCATCGATTAATTATGGCAATGGATGAATGCAGGCGAATGCATATGATGGCATGGGAGGAGATGACTTGATAGCGGACTTAGAACGTCAGGATGATTTTCCAAGGTTGGGACCTTCAGACCTCGGCGATGGCTCGTCATTCGGGGTGGATGTCGAGCATAAAGCTGGCTTGGCAGGGCCTCCGCCGCCGTCGCACAACAAGCCTTTTGCTAATGGGCAGGTTTTGCCCACGTACGGAAACTTTCAAAAGCCTTCTATCAATCTGGCCCACATGAACTCTGGCTATGGTGCTACTGGCGTATCGGACATGTACATGCACAGGAACGGGATCTCTGTATTGGCTTCTCCTACTTCACCAGCTCTAAAATCTGGTGGCATGCTTTCTCCTGGGGCCACTTCAGAGAAACTAAATTGCTTGTCGTTGGATCAAATTGCATATGGAGGTTACCGGTGCCAACCTTTCGATGTTAACAAGAGTGTCTCTCGATCATTCTCGAAAGGAGGGCCGTTTTCTCCTGGGCTAGTGCCTCACAGCCCAGCAGGAGACAAACGCTTTTGCTCCTCTCCTCTTTCTTCTCCTACTGTACAAGCTTCAGCCCAACACAGCAATTCAAATGGAATTTCTCCCTTCGCTTCTGGCAGCGGAGGACAGGAGATATCTAATGGAGAAATCATGCATTCGTCCTCTTCGCACGCTGATGCTACCTCTCCCCGAGGTCTAGTTAACGTGATTGAGTCAAAAGACTCTGTCGATGGGATGCTTGTGTCCGATGGCAGCATGAAAATTTCTCAGAGTAAATCTATATTCTCTTCTGGTGGCTTTAGGATGCCTACTCCTGTAGATAGTGGTGGATTTGTTTCGCAAGTTGATGCTAGCGGAGATGGGCTGCGCCCTCTACCTTCAGCAATGCACCCGTCCCGACCTCCAATCATGCAGAGGAGCTTCAGTAGCCATGCCCTCGGCCAGCTCAGGACTTTAGCTCCTTCAACGCAAGGCAATGATCAATCGGCGCTTAACTTTTCACAGAGAATGGCTCCCCTTGATACACCTAGTCGATTAAGCAACGGGAGCGGTAGCCCACACCTGCAACCCCAGTTGTCGGACTTACAGAATATCCACATGCGACCACTTATGCAGTCCATGCGGAGGGTGCACAGTACTGGAGACATACAGGTGAACTTTCTTCTTTTTTGTGGTTCTCGGCGGATTACCAGCCACCAGGTGGTACGTATTGGCGTTTTGTTCTGAGAATGGAGATTACAATGGTTCATTTGAATCTGTTCTCGCTGGTGAAGACTTCACATGCCACTTGGGGACGCGATTGCTGGTGTTACAGCAGAGCTAATGTTGTATTGGCGTCTGTTTTTTCAGACGCTGAATGGTATGGCCGGAGGGGCTAGCAGTCCATCCTCCCTGGATCGAAGCTACGAAGACGGTGGTTTCAAGATAGGCCGCTATACTATCGAGGAGCGGAAGATAAGGATACATAGATACCAACAGAAGCGAACGCAAAGGAATTTTAATAAGAAGATCAAGGTAATGGCCGAATTTGATATGAGATCCTGGATAGAGTAATGAACCGTCGGGAATGTTCGTATTATCGCTGACGCGGAAGTTGACAGTGTAGTTTAGCGAATGTGTGGTTTTCACACACGTCTTGAACTCCATTTACCATTCAAGTCAAATCGGCTGTCATCTTCAGGAGAATCAGTGTCAGACAGGTAGAGTGACGAAACAGCTGAATGCCCTGATCACCGATTGTGTTTTTGATTTCACAGTATGCTTGCCGGAAGACACTGGCAGATAGTCGGCCTCGAGTAAGAGGACGATTCGCCAAAAATGACGAGGTGGGAGAACCATTGATGAAAGCAAAACATGAGGATGAGGATGAGGAAGAGGTATCCGAAGTGTACCTGACATGCATTCATACTTTCCTGTTCCCGTTTCGCATAATTGAGAGGATGGTGGCTTGCAAGTTTAAGAGAAATTTGTCGTGTCGTACAAGGTCAGGAATGTGGCGTCTACCTACTCGTCTTTCTTATGTCACTTCTCCTTTTTCTTCTACCGGTGAATATTGTACAGGGTGACATGATGTACGAAGAGGAGGAATTTTTCGTTGACGAGGACTCTTCAGGAGATCTTTCCGAAGTTTTAGGAATGAATGGAGTGAAGCTAGAGCACCCTCCGGCGAAGGGCGTTAAGCTAGAGCATCATCACAATGATCGCAACCAGCTTCTTCAGACATGACCCGAACAGAATTCGAATGTGAGGGAAACTTTTTGTCTCAAGCTTTGACCCAAGAGAGCATCAGGATGACTGGAACTAAGCAGGCAACCACGACGAACACTGCAACACTTTCAACCGAGACTGGATCTGGTCTGTAGCTCTGCCAACAGAGCAGGGCCTCACTTCATTTTTGGAAGGGATGTTGCAAGAAAGGTAGACATAAGTAGGTGCGTTCCCTAAACTATGCCAGACAGCAGGTTAAATGAGTACTTTCTGCTACTACTGGGAACATTTGTACCAATAAGTTTGAGTAGAATGCTTTCGTTATAAGGTGCACAGAGGAATGTGCTATGTCGGGTCTACATCAACCTCTGCTTGTAAAAGTGAGATGCGGAAGGACATGTGGGGGACGTGTCTTGGGAAGTGAACAATCTACAACCAAGAAAATAGGAAGCAGCTGTAGGACTGATGAGGAAAATATTTGCTCCTGTGTCACCCAGCCAGTATGCGTAGTTATAAAAGCAGAAGGTGGTAATAATTTGCCCATTGTAAAGCTAAGGGCTTCTGGCAGGAATTTTTTTAAACCTTATTAAGATCAGTTGCGCTTGCACCTTCTACATTAGCAGGTTTGTTAGTTGGTGACAGTGGTTTCCATGGCCCAATATTGCAGTTACATCGTGACCATCTGGGTTGGGAAGTAGAAATGGGTTGATAGTTAGAAATTACTTGTCGAGAACTCTGTGGATTCTCTGTTCCATCAATTTAGTGTAAAATTGCCTCAACATCCTTAAGGAGCAGTCTCCAAGATTTGTACAGGATATTATGTGTTTATGTAAATTGCATGAGTGGTGTAAACTTATTCTTTCTTCATTCTGAATTACTTTCTCAGCGAAGTAGAGGATGATCCGTAGAACTTTCGCTAGAATTTTCGCTATATGTGAATGGGCAGATAGGTGGACATCATGTGTCGAATTAAATCGTTGTGGATCCTTAGTCGAAGTATATCATCTTTTGTGTGGTTTGTATATATGTCAAGTGGTTTTTTTTTTGGTAGTTTGTTGTTGTGACCAGCTAATAAACTTAGATGGAATTGACACTCTTGAATGTGTATGGATGTTATTGTGGACTTGCAGCTGTGCAATCAGTAGTTTTCTGCACATGTATGTTCCATGGTGGGTGGACTGAGATTCTACATCTCCTGTGGACGATAGAAGGTCATTTCTTTCATCTCATTGATTGAGCGCCCATTTCAAAGATTACACGCGATGATAATATGGTACTTACCTCAGCTTAGAACGAAGAAGATATATGTAAGTACGTCCGGTATGGAACGAATATCAAAAGTGTTCTCTCTGTTTCACGTGCGAGAGTTTGAGAATAGATTGAAGTGTTTGGCTTTTTGTTAAAGAGTATAATAGAACGAAATTTCAGGTCTTCGCGGAAACGAAAGTTACAAGAATTTTTGAACGATATAATGACACGGGTACGTTACAAATCTGCATGCATTGACAAGTTATTTATTTTTTGTGCTTTGAGAATTATTATCTATCTTCTTATTAAGTATCTTCTTAAGCAGGGAATCAAAGCCTATCTTTAACACAATCCGGGTGTAGCTGGTCAGATTTGAGTTTGCACCATGTATATCGTGTGTCGCTGAATTCTTTGTGCCTGGATTGTTGGTAAGTAGGTGTTTAATCTTTCGTCCTCCTTCCTTGGTATCAACGCCAGTTAGTGAGAGAGGGATGTGGACGGTACTCACCGCGACTCGAACAAAGAAATGTACAAGCAGGTCGCGCATCTGTGTTTCCTAGCAGAAAGTTCTGCGAAACACTTTCTCACCAGAACTTCATCTGGAGTTGGGCTGCGGGAGGACATTGTGTTCTGGTCCATGTATTTTACTTATTGAAGGTCGAATTACATTCGGACGCAGAATGAATCGAACGAAGTGCTCATTTACTAAATACGTATCAACTAGTTTGTTGGAATGAGTATTTTGTCATCTATGTAATCACCACAATAGATGCATGTGGACCTCACGATGACAGTGGATTGTTCCACGAGGGATAGTCTAACCTTTAGTTTTCCCGACCTGGGCTCAAACCGTCCAAGTTGATGTTTGAAAACTATGAAGCGTTTTGGTCATTCCACGTACGCATGCTCCATTTATAAAAAAAAATGTCCTCTTAAAACATGACGTGTCATATAATCTTGAAATTAAACATACAAATGACGCTACTTCGTGCTACTTTTCTTCGCCAGTTACTGGACATTTATCTTTTACCTTGTGCAACTTCGTGCTTACTTTTTACAAGTGACTGATCATTTATATTATAGCTCATGAAAAGGTGATACACCATTTGGGCATTGCCGGCTATAGATAATACTTACAGGGTATATCGACGTCTTGAGATGAATTGATTTATTAATGTTAAATGATTTGAGTATAACTATTGTTCTTTCCAATCTCCTCTTATTACGTACATTTGTGGATGATATTTGGATTTGTCACTTTATGGCTTCGTGGGCTGAGTGGAAGGAGATACGGAGATCATAATTTACGTTTAATCTGCCTTCATCTGGTCCTTATTACTACCTCTATTACAAAATGATTGTCCGATTCGCGCAATTTTTTTATATATCGCAATTATAATCGTTTTGACCGAGCACTTGTTAAAAGCATGTGGACTTAGATGAAACTTTGCACCTATATATATACATATTAAAATATTAAAATATATATATTAAAATCATTTGTTAATTTGGATGACGCTTATGGCGCCATGAAATGATTTGTTTAGCACGCATCCATTTCCATGACTACGCTGCAGCAGCAATGTAAACTGGCCCAATTTACATTCTGATACTAAGAAGCCCAATGCCGGCAATGAGGAGCAAGATGGCAGTCTTCAGCAGCTGTTACAGTGGTACAAAGAACAGAAAGTTGGGTCAGGGAGCCATCACAGCGGCCGCCTGAAATTTATACCAAGACTGACTCGAGAATTTGGAGCAGGGTGAAGGAATGCTATGATAATGGCAAGGTTTGTGCAAGTTAGCTACAGGATTAAAGATCGAGCTCCCATTCTGCAGAAGATGAAGGAAGTCCCGCTACGTCAAAGGACCAATCTCATGAGCCTAGATTATGCTGTTGAGGCTCCAGTGACGTCCATGTTCCGAATCCTGAAGGAAGGAAAGATCAAGAGAATATCCAGCACATTGAAGCCAACTCTTACTGACGAGAATTGCGATTTGCTCTTTTCAATGTTAGGAGACGGATCCAATCGGTTTCAGGATATGTACGACTACGTACTACGAGAAATGGATTTTTAAGACTGAACTTAAGAACGATTATTATCTGTTGCGCGATGAGATCATCCTGAAAGATATTGCAAAAGCAAGAGATTCATCACCAAGGTGATATTTTTAGCTGATGTTGCTCGACCGCCATGGGATCCACATAAGAAGCAGTTCTTTGATGGGAAGATTGGCATCTGGCCATTTGTTAGTAAAGAACCAGCGAAGAGAACTTCTAAAAACCGGAAGGGACATAGGTGACAAAAAACATTGAATCCATCAGTAATGAAGAATACGTCAAAGTTGTCGTCGAGAAGGTCATTCCAGCAATTAACTTTAAATGGCCATGCGGAAGTAGAAATATGAAAATCAAGATACAACAAGACAGTGCCCGACCTGAAGAGACAATTGTCCATGCTGGACACACATACCAATGAAACAATTTTTTTACTTGTCAGCAATCGAATAGCCCAGATTTCAATTTTCTTGATCTCGGATTCTTCAACGAAATACAGTCTCTGCAGCACCAGGAAGCGCCAACTGATATCGATCAATGAATCGCAGCTGTTGGGACGACGTTTAACTCTTTAACAGTTGAGAAGCTGGACAACGTGTATCTCTCGCTCAATATGGCGCTGCAATCGTGTATGAATGTCGAAGGAGGAAATGAGTACAAAATGCACACATGAGCAAAGCTAACCTGCGTCTTGAAGGAAGACTTCACAATTCGATTGAGTGCAATCCGACATCTATTGAGTCCACTAAAGTTGCATTTGACTCCGAATGAATGTCATGGTACAACCTTTCTGGAAAAAGAAATTCCGCCGGGATCGGACATCGAACAGAGGGAGTATAATTTTCTACCACCTCGGGTGAGTAATGACTCACCCGAGGTGGTAGAAAATTCTTATTCATAAGCAACTAACTCAGTCGCTGCTTGGCTCATATACATCGTTGTCCCTATTGTACTTTTACTTTTTAATGTTGTCTAGGTTTGGAGTTATATTCAGTTATGGACATACTTCCAGGGAGTGCGGCGAGAGCTTACCATACTAGGCGACATGGGGTATCACTCTAAACCCCTAAACCCTATCACTCTCTTTAGATTACTGTATAGCCTATTTTAGTTAACGTGTTTCCATTGCTCTACAGAGAGCACTAGCTGGTGCAATCCATAAGAGAGCAATCACATTAGGTGATGATTCTTCGGATGCTCTGTTGTTTGTAAACCTTTTGACTTGGATAGTTCAGATATCCTAGGTGTTGTAAGACATATTTCCCAGTGTGATACTATTGGGGCCTAGCCCCATGTTACCCGTTTGGTTCCATCCTTGTACGATTTGATGGGGTCTTCCCATCCTTTTTGTTATTATACTTCGTCTTTCCTGCGTTGTTGGGTTATGGTACTACCTCTCCCTTCCCAACTCGTTTATTTCCTGACTAAATCTATATTTTGACTCGGATAAGCCTTCATCTAGCTTATCTCTCTTTAACAATATCTGGTCCATGCCACCTCTAAATGAACCTTAAGCTGTCATTTCTTCCATTTTAAAAGAGATTACTCAAGAGAGTTAACGCGATGTGGAATATAACTGGAGTAGATGGATACATGCTCTCTGAAATTCTATTTAATATCCATATATTCCAAAATTGCACATCATCTCCGGGGTACATTCATAGAACTGCCAACACTCTTAACCAAATCTAATGGTTACTTTTTCCCAGGTTATATATTTCTTGCTTGTTTGTCATATGCAGTAGCTTTGGTTTTACTTGAGTCGAATTGGATTGTGTTATGGAACGCCGTTGGTAAAAAGATCATTTTAATCAAAAAATAATAATTTCAGATGCAATGTCTGATAACGTTTTATGTGCTAGTGAGAGCATCTTTGATATCATCATATCTTCATAGAGTAATAGAAAAAAATTACTTTAGGCTTTAGGGTATTTACGGATTGTTTAGGGTTTCTGCATCTATTTATGGATTCATATTCATGCTTGAGATCTGAAGGTATCATATACATTACTATAAAAAACAAATATGCGTACAAAATTCAGATGATAATTTTATGAAAATATATGAAATACACTAGCAACCATCATATATCTATGCATATTTGGTAATAATAAAAATCTTTAAAACTAACACCATATTTATAAAAAATTATAAAATTATGCATTTTTTCATATGTAATGAAATATTTATTATCTATCAAAAGGGTTATCATTATTATTTATATACATATAAAGAATTCTTAATTATTTAAAGAATAAAATTTTATATTTTGATCCTAATGATCAAAAAATATAAAATTAACTGAATATTGAGTTAAATCATAGATTATTCAATAATTTTATTATTGGAAAAAATATATCACCCAGTTTTTAATATGTACATCGCTAGATTAAAAATAATTTATTTTTTTATTATTTGTGAAAAAATGGGTCTATGATTTTGATAAATTTTTGTAGTAAAGCTAGAAATTTGTGACATATTTTTAAAAGTCTTTGTTGAATTTTTCAAATCATGATTGTAATAATGTATTAAAACACTATAGTTTTATAAAATTTAGAATCAATTTGTTACACTATGTTAATGATTCACAATCTTTACTATGGATTATATTTCTCTGCTGTATTTGATTATCATCACCCATGGAATTCCGTTCACAGTAATATATATTTTTATTATTATTTTATAGCATAAATAATTTAATTAAAATAATAACAAATTATTGCATAATTTCAGTCACAAAACGAATAAAGGTGAACTATACATTAATCACACATTGTGTGCATGTAACCAAAATATGTGCAATTAGTGTCTATGCTAATAACAAAAATTGATGAGGCAAAAGTATTCCATCATAATGGATGCAATTATCTTATTGCTGCACTGCTAATATAAGGATGGACCAAAAATACAATGTGATTTTAAGTTTTGACACTTAATTATAGTTTAACTTCATATATTGCTTAAATACATGAATTGGTGAGTGAAGCATCATTTCATAAATGAGGATCAATATCACCCCAAAAACCTTGGCTAGCAAGTGTGAATTCTCTTGAAACTCAATTTAGTCTATTCTAACTAGCATTCTCATTATATCAAAAATTCCAACACAAACCAATCACCGGAAGACATTTTAACATGTCTGTTAGTTACACATCTTTACTTGATGAACATGAGATACACGTAATTTCGGTAAAATCTTATCCTTGAATAATATTCTAGGAAAAATGTCGCCATAAAACCACATGAAATAACTTTCTCTATATCATTTAGAGAAATATATATGTAACTTAGCTATCCGTATGTGGGAAGCAGACACAATAATCACCTGATTCGGGTTACAAGCATAAGCTGATCAAATCTTAGACGTCAATTTTGTGATTTAATATTAGTTAGGCGGGTTTAAGAAGATAGTTTCATCAGTTTAAAAACATTACCACTTTTAAATGTATACAACGTCCTACATGTCACTTGTTTCGTAATAATACACATGACGATAAGAATTCATGACTGATACATCATTTGCAAATCCTTCTGCCCGAACTCATGAAATCACTAAGGTTTGACCATATTACTCGGCAGGTAAGGCCGCTTAGATATAAAATTCTAGCTGGGGAATTCGGGGCACATTTCCACATCCAGACTATGCAAGGTTCTGGTACAATGTTCTCTAATTCGTTAGGGAAACTAACGAAATTGACGAAGTCGCAGATGTTCCGATGAACCTTGTTACGGGTATCAGGGTGGTCCTCCAAGCCACCAAGTGTGCCGTATGGTTCTCCAAATTGACTTTAGTGTGGTTGAGGAATCAACACCTTCCGGAGCTTATACAAGTAATGTTTGGTTACTCAATGCTGAATGGGCCCGCTTCCATCTGTGGCATAAGTCCGCTCACGAGGGAATCTTGTTTCCCAAGCAATGTTATGCAGCGGAATCTACAAAGGTTAAGCAGGTCACTGTTGCCTTTTTCAATCCATACAGCATTCCACAATAAAACAGAAAGTAAATCTGGCTCGACCATCACTTTCTTGTGATGCGTTACCCTAAACTCCCGTGATTTACAGTTTGTTCCTGGACGAGCCCTATCGGCACTGCAAGACTTCATTTATCGTGTTCACATGACCACCCCGTGTACCATCCACAGCAGAAAGAATGTTCATTAGCTTGTTCGCAGGAACTTAGCTCTAGAACAGCGCTATTCGCTGCTTTCAAGATGGAACCTGATTTTAAGGCGGCAAAAATACGTTACATGATATGTACTAAGGGCAAACACAATCATGCTGGACTCAGCATTAGCTAAGTGAGCTCTATACTCAGCAGATAAAAGAACTGGTAGGAGCCGTATAGCAATCTAGCTCGTATAAACCAGAAATTGATCCGTTTTGCAGTATCGCTGGGCGAACTTTCTTCCATCTGTGGTTGGTTGAGAGAATGCGAATTGAGAAGGCTGCAAGACGATGCCTAAACAGAACGTTTTCCTGCCAAAAAACCCCAACTTGTCAATATTCGTTCACACAACTTGAGAGAAAAGGTTAAAACTGTCTTGATCTTAAATTTACAGCGTTAACGAATCTTACTGTGCAACATACCATATACATTTGTGCGGCTTGGAAGAGGTGAAGGTTTGGGACTCTAGTATCAAATATTGCAAGACAGAAGTACGTCCGTGGGAACTAAAACCTAGTGCATAAAGAATAGGCTTGACCATGTATTAGAACATAAGTTAGGAGGCAGAAAACCAATGAAGGTTTGGAGTGAGTGACCCAGACATCACATATTTCTATTCGATTCACGCATCAGCTGACAAAAAAAACAATTGTCTTCTTAGCAAAAACCAGTTACTTCGATACCTCATAGCATCAAGGAGATGTGATGCAATTCCCTTTCGCCTTTCTGACTTCGAAACCCAAATTACTCTTGCTCCACAGACTGCTGGAATAGGTGTCGTATTGTAAACAATGGCACTACTACCCAGCTCCTGTGCATGCTCCTGGCGCGATCTCTTTCTTGGTAATACTTCCCTACATAGTCTCACATTGCCGAATTGTTGGAGGACATTTGCTCCAGACCTAACCTGCGCATATGCCTTTTTCTGTACACTCTTATCAGCTGAGATATCATCACCTTTCCCTCCCGGAAGCTCTTCTTCAGCATCCAGTTCGGTTTTGAGCAAAACTTCGTCTTTCATACATGTGTGTACACCGCCTTTCCTATGAGAAAAATCTGCGGTATTGCTTCGATCTATAATCGCCTGGACAGGTGACTGATGAAACTTGGCCTCCTCTTTGACCTCGATTTTAGGTTGTACGCAGGTGGTACTCGAGACACAATGCTCGGAGGTGGAAAATCTATGTTCTAACCCTGTCTCTTGTAAACATCTATCTACATATGCCTTTGATGCGTTGAAACTGAAATCCATTGTGTCCATGAGTCCAAGATCAGAGGATACATGTTTACCTCTTCTCTCCAGTTGACCTTGCCCTGCTGCATCACAACATGGTTTTCTTCGCTCTGCCACTTTCTCCAACTTAATCTTTTGTTCCCCAAAAACACCATGATCCTTCACTTCTTGTGCTTCAGCTGAAGCTATGTTTCCTGTTGCTCCAGCCTTTTGACTGTCCTCTAGACTTTCAGATCCTTCAGGTAAAATACATTTACTACGCGTACTGCTGAAATAATCAGATATTTTCGATAGTTTGGTCCCCCCGCAACTGCTACCTCCCAAATTCTTCTCCTTGTTTGTCCGAATATTGATGCGAGGAAAAGAGTTCAAGGAAGGAGAGGAGTCGGAAGTGATGGGAGCATTATCCTTTCCAGCCGCTGCAGAGGTTCTTAGTTGCTGAAAAAAGTCCGTCATCTTCCACGTTCTAGCTTTAGTGCCTACAAAATTCGGTGGTACACCTGGTAAGGTCTCGCGAGTGAAGTTTCGGACGTCCTCGCCGCAAACAGTTAACAATTCGGAAGTATGACATGATGTCAAGATGTTTCTGCTATACTGTGCAGAATGCTGGATGACTGGCTGGAGGCATACATTTGGGACATCATGTATTCCCACCACCTTCGTCGGAATCACTTGTCCAACATCTTTTCCTGGGCTTGGACGATCTGCAACACTAGCGTCTGATTGATCTTGGACTCCAGTTGAAATTGTAGCTTCAGTACTGCCACAACGTTCACCGGTTATCACAGAAGACCATCTCTCCGCTCCAGAGTTGACTTGCTGATCGCCATTTCTAACATCCTGCTTCTTGGATGGTAGTACCCTGAAGGCATGTTTGATGGGCTCCGCCATAAGACAACCAATCACTTTCTTCGAGGAAGATATGAATAGGTAAACCTGTGAACAGTCAGTTATGTCAATGCTTCTTTATCTTCCTTTACCATTGAGCTGATAAAGCAAACGTGCATCATGATATCTAACCTGGAAGAAATCGAGAACAAGAATCCTACCTTGCACGCTGTCTGAATCAACCAACCAGGACTCAGACCCAACTCGACTTCCACAACATCAATAACTTCCTTCACCTGAAAGAGTAATCCCATGTGATCATAGGTTAGCTGTTGTACTGGATGGTCCTCACAGAAAAACAGAAAAATTAAGTATTCTACGGACCATCTCGTACTAATTTATTCATGTGTAGAACTTCATAGTATGCACAGGACGCCCAACATTCACAGCGGAGATCAAAGTAATCCGGCGTACCCTAGGACAAACTACTGAAGAGCTACAAGAGGCAACCGCCCGTGGATAGCAGGCTTCGGGAGGATAAAAACCAAGGGGGAAATGGGCCAGCCTTAGCGAACCTTGTGTTGATGATGAGTATCCTCCGGAAGAACAATTATAATTCGATTGCCCTTGTCATCCAATTTGCTAACGACTCGCTCATTCTGCCAGCCCTGCACATTCCTCATTTCGTACACAAACCATTAAGCTTCTGAGAAGTCCAGAGGTTTGAACCAGCAATGTCAGATTCGGAACATGGACGGACTACAGCACTAGTGCACTCTCCATGCAATAACATCAAATCAAAAAAACCAGAGTTGAGGTACACTGTGGACTTCTACCCAGCTTAGATGTCCAACAGATCATTTTATCCAGTATGCTTTAATACATAAAAAGGTAGAGCTGAGTCGAAGTCATTAATACAATTGTCTATTAAACAGAGAGACCTAAAATTTTAGACAAACCACATCCCTTGAAAATCATATTTTTAAGATAAAAGAAATGCAAATTGAAATCAGGTTGATAAAGATATCTTACCTTGAACTGTATGCCTTGGGTCCGATTCTTATGGAAAACTCTGTGAACAACTTCATCGTTTTCGAGCCCACGAGCATAGAACAAACCGCAGACAGGGCAAGTGGAGTATGAAAAATCTTTCTGGCCTAAGTCCAGAAAGTATTGACCAATAACCCGCTTCGGCTTCAGGGCGACTGTTTTCTTGAACCCCATGTTACTCTTCAGCCGACTCGATCTACATGATGGCTTCCAGATTTCGAACCATGGCTTCTTTGGATATGCAGTAGAAATGTGGAAGACGTCATGCTTCTTACAGATCAATTCTACTTCCTCCTGATCAGTCTCGCTGTCATTCTCTTCACGATTCAATTTACTTGAAGGGAGATTACCGCAGCTCTTCCTGAGATATCAATATTGAAACCAAGAACGTTAATAGTGATCACAGAGAGTCAAGGAAACTACTAAGCATTTAAATTTCAGATCCAATCCGCTTACCTCTTGTTGCCAGAAGTTTGACCTCGCCGCTGATAAGTGAGGAAATCTTCATCATTATTTGTTTTATGAGCTGTATTTGCTTTGATAAATTGTCTGATGAACAAATGCAGCTCAAATAAGATACACTTAGGAGCTAACAGCAGCTCCAATCAAAAGTCGTACACACAGGAAAGGGTGTTGAATTAAACGATTGTGTTATTAACAAAAGCTGCAAGACGGTAAGCTCCGGCCGCGATATTGAAAATTCCCTACTTCGAAATGAGAAGTAAGTGGAATTACTGACATAAAAGAAAAAAGCAAAAACACTATAATGCGGCAATAAACACTATAGCGTTCAAGGTGATTAATTGCACACACCTTGTGCTGATTTCTTCCTCGCAACATCCAGGGTTTTGTGTCATTTTATGATAAGCCAAAACTCAACAAGTCTGTTGGATACCGCAGTATATCTGCTACATGAAAGGAACTAATCAGACGATAGCTTATGAACAATACAGCTGAATTTACCTACGACGTGGCTCTAGTGCGACGGTCACAGAGCAAGAAGCTGCGCCTCTTTAGACTGATCAACAAAATATATCCGGCAAATAAGATCCTACGTCCTCAAAATTGTAGATATTGACAGTACCGGGTATGCTGAAAGCCGTACAAGCGAGCGGAAGATATTAGACGAGCTAAATTGTAGTCTAAGATTGAGAAGTGACGGGAGTAGAACCTGAAATGGCCGCAACTTCTTGTGTGCAGCTTGAATTGGGACCTAACGCGGGCTTCATATTCCGAATAGTCCAGCCGAGACAGATCCTTCACATCATGGCAATGAACCAGTATGTCCGAAATCAGTGTCAGCTGGTGTGGAGTATTGTCCTCTCGGCACAGCAGCCCACTCTTGAAGGCGGTCGGACCTTGTTCCGCAACAAGAGTGAAAGACGTCGCAGCACGGCCGCCCTTTAGACCAGCATACAATTCTATTTTGTATTGCCAAGTAGTCGAGCAAGCATTTTATTCAGATCAACTTCCAGGTCCTGTAAATTTCTACGCCGTCTCTTGGAGCAGACCACTAGCAGTTTAGTGGGTCAACCAAAGATGGAAGAAGTGAGAACACGTGAATGACGAGGTCCCGACTCATGCTCGGAATTCGATGTATCTAAATCACCAAAATACTTTTTTCGCTAAAAACGGAGCAATTTCATAATCGGAACAACGCCCTGCAATCGTTGCTAAATAATTGGTGACACAATTTTCGCGTTGACGACGTTTCTGCTTTTGCTTTTCTTCGCCGCTGAGATTCAGGACCGAAAACCAGGATCCATCGTCTCAATGACAACTCGTGTCCTGACCCAATCATCCACTCCGTTCCTTTAACCATATGAATTGGATTAAAACATCCGCAATCATGACTTCTCCGGAATCATCGCAGTCCGAAAGAGACCATGAAATTGACCGTTCGGTCCTCGTGTTTAAAATCCCTCCAGGAAACACCAAAGCCTCGCTTCCCTCAATGACCCGCGTCGCAAACCCGAAGTGCACTGCAAATCAGATCGATGTTCTGTTTCACTATAGCGCTGAAGAATGTTGGAGGATCGCAGTGTGTAACATAATGCCCTGCGAATCATATGGCAATAGATCCTTTCGGTTGGTGCACAATGTGCACCAATCTGCACCAGGCGTGAACCTCAATCTGCGCAATTCGTCAAATGCTGCCCCTCGGCACGTTTGAACTCTTCTTCCCCCGTTTTTCCTCATTTACGAAGGGCATCCAAGGCACGCGTTGCTGCCTTCGTTTGCATTTCTGGCGGGAGCTCTGCAGCGCCGCCTGTGGTATGCCCGCCAGTTTGAACGCGCAGCTACTCCTCTTCTCATTTGCCTTGCTGTATGTGATTTCTTTGCGGACGGATTCTGGTCAACCCGGAACCAAATAATTTACAGTTATAATGGGGCATTTTCAATATAGTAAAATGCGTAAATTTAAGTAAAAGTATAATGAAATGTCTATAATGAAACATTTCATTATAGACGTACACGCGTTATACATCTTCTCTTGAAGATTTCACTAATTATTATAGATGGCTTTCATGTTCATTGCAGTGCTGCCCAATGGCACAGAAGACCCGTCAAGGCAAAATTTAAATTACAGTCAATATGGGGAGCATGTGTTTCAGATAAGAAAAAGTCAGGAAGTCAGTCAATTTATGGTACTTATCTAAGTTTTATGTGAAGGGTACAAAGTAAAATAACAGAAAGGATGGAAGACCCCATCAATTCTTACATGGATAAACCAAAGGGGTAACATGGGGCTATGCACCAATAACATCACAATGGAAAATATGTCTACTACACCTAAGATATCATAACTACAAAAAGTTATACAAACAACATGAGCATATAAAGAAGCATCACCTAACGTGATTACTCTCTTGTGGATTGCACCACCTAGTGCTCTCCGTATAGCATGGAAACACAATGCTTAAAATATGCTATACAATAAGCTAAAGAGAGTGATACCCTTGCCGCCTAGTATAATAAGTTCTCGCGCACTCTCTCACGAACATGTCCATAGTTCCATATAACTCCAAAGCTAGAGAAACAAAGAGATGACCTCTATGTATATCCCTATACTTGGAGACCATGAATGTTGCCGCTCCACTCGTCACCCATCTAGAGGATGGGTAATCACCCCTCTGAAACTGTGTCACGTGTAGGATTGATAACCACCACGAATGCAATAGTAATCTGGTCCTCTCAAACCAAGTATAGGTCCGCCCTAACCCTAGTCAATTGCAAGGCACACCAATGCTCCTACATTTGAGTTATCAATCCTCTAGCGCCATAGCAAACACCACATTCCTAATGGCATCATAAGTAACTAGCCTTTACGCTCAAAATGAACAATGAGTCATATGGACACATGTTGCATCTAAGGTAGTACCACACTCACATGTGAATAATGAAGATGCATGTGGATGGATCAAGCCAAGGCATAACGTCATCGTTGTAGAAAAAGTAGCTTGTGCGAGTCAGAAAGTCATGATGCATGGTCGAGCTAAGATCCATGAGCATGCACCCTTGCCGGATCAAGAGCGTAGACAAGCCCTAGTAGAACGAGGAATGGCTGGATCCACTAAGAGTGAATGTAAAGTATGTTGAAATTGTCGGTCCATCAAGATATATTATAAACCTTTAGTCCAATCGGTGGGCAAAGATGAAAAAAGAGGAACTCATGTCGTACCTCCATGGATAAAACATCTCACGTATGTCGTAATAATATTTGTGAAGGAAATGATATTGTATCCACATCCCTCGTATACATCTCAAGGATGGGTATGTATGCAATCATGAAGATAACAAAGATGTAGAGAATGTCCAACTAGTCAAAAATGTTATAAGTGTCATATCCTTCATGGATAATAAGTCTATCCCTCCATATAAGATCGCATAAGATGTTTGTCTCTGTGTCAAATCTCTTGTCACATACTTAAGGATTCTTTATTTGATGATGTCATCAAAGACGTCCACGATCCTCCTATCAAAGGCTTAATGCATGTGAAGGAGGAACCATGCGAAAAGGTAGATGAATCTACGAACAATACTTGAAAAAATTGTATTGTTCGTAGATGACACATGAGCTTACAATATAGCAGATAATCATGCTTGAAGGAGTAAGGTACCATTATGTACATGAAGTGAAAAGTTTCTTAAGATAGAGATGTGATTTAATGTGAATGTAGTTGCAATGGAGAGTCAATGAGAGCCCAACAACCCAAAAATGCTATAGAGGTCATGGTGAAATCTAATATAAGACCTCCTCTTCTTACCATGCATCCTACACGAATGACAAATTGAATGGTGACCAAGCTCTACATTTGGATGCTCTAACATGCAACCCTATGGCAAATAGCTAGTCTTAAAGGTAGTCAAACACTTGTGTGATTTGTTGAGTTGGGTCTACAATATGGATTTCATCATGTAGAAAGGATATGAGAATGTCAAGAAACGCTCTACTACCACTTTGAGGGCTATGTAGTAAGCTATGGTGACAAGAATACTCCAAGTTGGTTGCATTTTCTTATCATGTAGATAAGAATATTTTGTTCATGCCTAAGGTAACATATGCATGTTGGTAAAAGAGAGAAGTAGAGAATATGTAACAGTAAAATCGGTGTCAAAGGAGAATCATGAAGCCAACAATTCAAAGAAGATAACTTCTTTAGATATATAATGTTGAAGGCATTCTCCACATCTACTCATAGCACAACCATGTCTGGATGATGATCTAGAATAACACAAAGTTCATGTACCACTATCTACTAACTCATGTGAGAATGAAGTTGGTTTGATAAGCTAGATCTGAATTGCAAAAACGTCACATGTCTATTCTCTAGAAGAGGAAGATCATATACATGCAATACATATTCAACAAGTGTAGCATCTATGCATCGTGAGATAGAATCCTCAGACCCTACTTACACTTCTAGAATGTGTAAGCCATATATAGATGTCATACATCCCTATGAAAGCTATAGATGAAGAGTAATACCCAAAATAAACCATGTCATACACTTTGACTTTCAAGCATACAAGATGAAGCTCGATACTCAAGTAATCAATGGTCTGTCTAATGTGGTGTATATGGCCCACAATGTGTGTATCATTTGCTAAAAAAAGGAACACACAACCTGACATTGCCAAAGTAATAGACATAAGAGCTCTATAATGAGCCATGACAAATAGAGATACTCCCAAATGATCTTTTTGTCGACTATCACTTGAAGACTGTAGAACGGTGACTCCTTCACGTGAAAAGCCATGATGATAGAAGAGAGAAGAATGTGAACTGTAAAAAGTTCATAAGAAATGAATGATGTTCTATAAAGGTCCATCATCCTCTCTAAACTCTCTAAATATAGATGCACATGAGACATTATTAAAAACGTTTTTAACGTCCATCTGCAAGACAATCCAATCCAATTGGATATCTATAAGTGCTCTAATGCCCAACGATACCGCCTCACAATCTCTTTGTGCAACAACTCCAAATTGGTGTCGACAAAGATGTTGTTGGAAGTATGAATGATGCTACATGACTATGTTACTATTAATAAGACACAATAAAACCATAAATTATATTATAATTTGTTTCCATATTAAATATATATAATATTTTTAATAATTATCTAAACTAAAATATCAATATTTAAATTAATTATAATATAGTATTTTGTGTATTCATACATTTTGACCATCCACATATGTCATATTTAAATGTGCAAAGTATGATATGACTAATATTTTAAGTTTATATACCCATTCAAATATATACTTAATTAATATTTGTAGGTTTTATTTTACTACTTACATTATAGCTAAACTAAAGTGATGTTATATATTTTTTTATGTATTTTTATGCAACATCAATATATCTTGATTTCTTTTTATCTTAAAATAAATTTTATTTTAAAACTATTATCAATATCATATAAAATTTATATATACAAGAACATATATATATATATAATTGCTAATATGTAAGTTAACATCAATTTATATTAAAAAAATATATTTATAATATATGATATATTTGTATAAATTACATGATAAGAAAAATGTTTATTCATACAGTAAAATTTAAAACATGATGACCATACTTTATAATTTACTCAATTATCTTATATATTGATGTACAATTTGATTTAAATTGCTTGATGATATTGAAGAAAATATACATAATATATGGTTGGATGAAAATAATTTATATATCAGATTCAAATTTGTGAATTGTACGCTATCGGTCATTGAGTAATACTTAGGCTTAGAGGGTGGTCCCCCTTGGTCGCGTAAAAGCGATCAAAATTCAAACACGGTATCCGCGTTTTACTTATTGAATAAAACCAATGGAAAAATGTGCTACAGGGCTATCGCCTTCTTTGGCAAGATTTTCCAATCTTTTTCACAATTCCTTTAATGGTTTTTCCATCATTCAATTCTCAACAAATCGAATGAAGAGAGAAGCCTAATCCGCTTTCGCTCGCCGCTACTAACGGAGTCTCGGTTGATTTCCTTTCCTTTAGCTACTTAGATGTTTCAGTTCGCTAAGTTGTGAAAGTCCAAGGCCCTAACATGCCCTTTCCTACAGGAACATCCACAATAGATCCAGTGCGCTTTACAATATCTCCTTCTTTAATGGCAGTGTCACTACCAAATATAACAATTCCTACATTTTCATTTTCTAGATTTAAAGCCATTCCTTTTACACCGCTGGCAAATTCAACCATTTCCCCTGCTTGAATCTTGTTCAATCCATAAACACGTGCAATTCCATCTCCAACTGAAACCACTCAACGGATCTCATCCACTTGCAATTTGGTGTAATAGTTGGTAATTCTTTGTTCTAATAAAGTGGAGAGTTCAGCTCCCGAGGACTTCCAAGAAAAAACTTCGTGAAAAAAAACCGTAGATTAACCATATGTCATCACATGGATTTACTAACATATAACTAAATTAATAATTCTTTATGTATTTAACATATTGTGTTAGTTTTGTAATGTCATCATTTTTTATGCTTTATCATGTATCTATTCATGTAAACTAAATTGATAGTTTTTTATGCATTTTTAATATTATGATATTTTTATAATATCTTAATTTTATAACTTTTATGTAAAAATATAAAAATGATATTATTTGTTTACATTTCTATGATTTGAATCTATCAAAATGTTGAATAAGTTCAAGATGATTAAGAATACATGAATTAAAATAATCAACATTTTTGTCACTCTTACAATAATTTATTGTTTAGTTTTCTACAAAATATGTATTTTTATTTTAAAGCTATGAAGCATATGGATTTCATATACATATTTTTATTTATAAATTTACACACATCATAGATAAAGGTTCTTTATTGATCTTGATCTTTTGTTTCATAAATCTTATCCAAATAAAAAGATGGCAACTCTATTTTTTAAATGAAAAACTAATAAATTTATTTAGATCATATCTTAATATACTTTATTCAGTTTTATATTTTATCAATGAAATCATATCCAAATAAAGAATTACCAACTCTATACTAGAATTGGAAAACTAAACCTAACATTACAATATTTTTGAACCATTCAATGAATGCAAAATCTGCATGATCTCATGTGAAGCATTTGTGCTTTATAGTTTATTAAAAAATCATGATCACATCTTTCTGATTGTCACATAGTTTAATTTCAAATTGAGTTTAGTTTTTTATCTAACAAATAGAGTATATTAAATAATAAGCATAGTTTCATTACATTAGTTGAAAGTTGAGTTGAAATAATGTAGGAAATATACATATGTCATATTGAAAATATGATATTACTTGTGATGTCTTAGTAATAAGTAATGTTTGAACAAATGATGAATCAAAAGTTTATATTAAGCTTTTATCTTAGATAAAATTAATTATAAGTTAATTTTTTCCATTGTTATTCATTCATCACAAGGACTCAAATAATGCCAATGAGTTTTGCTTCCATAATGTTTAATCTTAATCAAATATCAAGCACTTGTGTTAGAATGATAACTCATCAACATATGACAATGTCAAATATATTTGTATTATATATTTTATTTTTTTTGAATGCAATGGCTAATATTTGACATGTTTGTATATGTGTGTGTAATGACTCATGTAAAATTAACTAATTTAGTATCAAATTTATATAATTGAAAATTGTTGTTTCTATTGGTATCTATTGTGATTAAAATCATGACCAAATAAGAAAATATTGATTTTTCTTACTATAATTTCATATTAGTTTATTTAAAGGTTATGAATATCCATTTATTATCACAATACTAGGTGTTCAAGATGTTTTTCAAGTTTGACTTGATGATTTATTGAATACAAACATATAAAAAAGTGTATCACAATTGATGCACAATTATACAAATAATAAACATCTTATCATATAAGAAAATAAATTATTGCAATGTAAATTAAGTTAGGCTCATTTAAAATTTGATAGAAATATTAATCCTTTTCAATCATCTGAATATATAAACTAAATTTTGACAATATACTTCAGTAATGAGTTATTGTAAAATTTATCATTAATTTTGTATATAGTTTGTGACATGTGCAGTTTTAAGTTCAATTTAACACACTTTTTTATTAACAGAATTTATTTGACAGAAATGTCACCATTTTTTGTATTTGATAATATATAAAGAAAATAAATTCAAATATTTGAATAAAATATTTACTTTTTATACAAATTTTGATGAAATAAAAAAAAACAAACAAAATCAATTTATGTTTATGATGTAACATCCAATTATAAAGCATATGTTTCTTCTGAAATTACACATTTGATCATATCATATGGAATAAAAATGTATGTTTGCATTAGAAGATGAATAAATATCAACATAATGTTATTTTAAAAGAAAAATTTGCAAAAACTAGAAATAAAAATTAGTACTATTTGTACATCTAGATTAAAAAATATTTTTTTCATAATAAACTTATTACATTTTCAATATATACAATAAATAATATATTTATTATAATGCAAAATTGTACTTACTCACAATATTTATTTTTAACAGCACTTCATTGTATTTTGATTTATGACTCATCATTATAATACTTAATATTTATCGATAAATTATAACCAATTCATAATTAATATTGTTTTCAATTAATAAAAATCTAATTTATTGTGTACTTTATTCCAATAAAATATTTTAAAATATATTTTTTCATAATATATTGAAAGATTTTACTCCAACACTTTTTGTATGCTCTTGTTTGATGTTTCATTTTTGTATAATATGTATGAGATCTTAAAAATATGTAGACAAGCATATATGTTTTATCAATTTCTAAATAATTATATAAATAATAAAATTTGAATTTGAAAAAATATATAATGACGTAAAATTATGATTAAATCATATTAAAAAGTATCATCAACTATAATTGTGCACCATACAAAAATATAAATATAAAGTTGTATCATATACATGACAATGATATACCTTGTGTTTAAATGGTTTATTTTATATGCTATGTAACATAGAATTGACATTTCTAAAGTTGAACTCATTCATCATGAAATATTACATCAATATTTGCTAGATTAATATATCCATAATAAATATATAAATATAATCACTTTTCATAATAACTTATAAATAACATAAATAGCATAAAAAATTAATTAACCTAACTTGTATGAAATATCAATTTAGAATTTTATAATTTGATCTTAAAATCTTTAATATGAAATGAAGCAAATCTCAGTTCATTAATTATTTTTAAAATCAATTAAAATTTATTTTTACCAACCTTGATAAAATATATAAATATGATATTAGTATTTTATAAATTTAAAAATGATTTTAAATTTTTGTTATAAATATGCATATCACAATATAATAATATATTATATTTAATAAATAATATTATAATTATTATTTTAATAATATATTTTGTATTCTAAGATTGTCATCATACATCCAAATTTGAAACATTTTTAACATCAATAATTACATTCATCCATTTTTATGACATAATGTAAAAAAATAAAAATCAATGCCAAACTATACAAGAATGTTGTATATAATGGATATGTTATCATGAATAATTGTAATAATAAATTTACAACCTATAAATTTTATAGTGTTATGTGAATAAAATCATTTCCTTTCTTACAATGGAGGTGGTTCTAAGTAATATAGCAAAAAGGATGGTAAGACCATAGGGGTAATATGGGGCTAGGTCCCAATAGCATCACAATGAAAAATATGTCACATTGCATTTAAGAAATATGAACAATATAAATCAAACAATCTAATACTATGTGAGCATATGAAGAAACATCATCTAATGTGATTGTTCTCATATGATTGTACCATACATTGATGTTTGTATAACAATGGATACATGTCGCCTAAAATATGCTATACAATATGTTAAAGATACTGATAAGCCATGTCGATGAATATGGTATGTTATCTTGCATCATGTCACAAATGTGTCAAAGTCTTTGTCCATAACTCCATATAATTTTAAAATTAAAGTAACAAATATGTGAGCTCTTTGCAAACCCATTTATTTTGATACCTTGCTTGATGATGCTACATTCACCATCCATCCATGAGGATGGGTAATCAACCCCTTTGAAATATTGTAATATGTATGATATGTAATCACAACGTATGCAATAATTACATGATCATTTCGAATCAAGTATTGGTATGCCCTAATATGAGTAGGCTACAAGATATACCAACACTAGCTTCATGTGAGTTATTCAACCTTTTGTGCAAAAGTAAACATCACACCCCTACTAGCATCATGGGTAGTTATCATATGACTTCCTAATGGGCTACTAGTCATATTGACCTCTTATTCATCCAAGCTAGTAACACACTCACATGCAAGTAATTAATATGCATATGGGTAGATCAAGGCAAAACATAACCTCATTGATGTAAAAAAATATAGGTAGTTTGAGTCATAAAATCATGATGCATGGTTGAGCCAATATTCATGATCTTACACCCTTGCCATAATAAGAACGCAGACAAGTCATAGTTTATAAGTCATAAAGTATTTCTTACAATTATAGTAAATCAAAATTCTAATACATTCACCTCAATAATATTTCCATATTTCATATCAATGATGATCATGACACATATCTCATGACAAGCACCACAAGTCATATAATAAATAAACTAACAAACAAGATCTTCATCATAAATAAAAATAAAAATAAAAATGAACATATATATTTATTATTTAATAATAATATTTTTCTTATAAATAAAAAATAATTTTAAAATAAATTCCAAAATTATAAAATTTAAACATATTCAACATTATTACATTACTTGTAATTATAAAGAAATTTAAAAATTTGTTTGTTCCTTCAATAGTTCCAAAAAATATTTATCCTACTTATTTTTTTATTATATTTAAAAAAAAATGTACCAATGAACTTCATTGATTCCATAAGATTATACCTCTTTATGAACATCAGCCAAATGATTATGTCTCAACCCCCACATAATGAATCATGATACATATGAGACACAACCAAATATATATCCTTTTGTACCTTCATTTGTTCACTTTATAAATTATATTTATGTATTTTTAACACAATCAATATACAATGATATCCCATTGCAATCATTCAAACATGTGCATGAATTACATAAAGGTATGGCTCATTGCAGATTACACTGGAGAAGTAATTATAACAACTTGGATCTATAAACCAATCCATAGAATGTGGCTTCGTCAAGCAAATGATCATCCATGACTTCAAAGTCTTTCACCATCAAAACAATTTAAATTTTTTAAGATTATTTATTTATGAATCATCGTGAAATTAAAAAAGTAAGAAATCATAATTAAAAAATTATATATAAATATAATAATATCATAATTATAAATAATGTGAACAATTAAAATAAAATATTTAAAAAAAATCATAAACTATAAACTATAAAAAATTAATGTTCACATATTATGATAATATTTTTAAAATAAATTTCATATATTTATAATAAAATACTTATATGTATATGAATAAAAATAGAAATAAAAATACATCATTTATTGTTTGACATAAAATTGATATGATATTTATTTATATTTATATAAAATTCGTATATAATTATAATTTATTGAAATAAAAATATTATTTTATGCTATATATTTATTATAAATCCTCAATATATATAAACATATATTTATTTATTAAATAGAACAAATATAAGATTAAGACATGAATATGAATAATAGTGTGTTGTCTTAAGCATGTAAAACATCATTGTCAATGTCAAGATACTTATAATTTACAAATTACAACTCAATTTGTTTCAAAACCTCCATAAATGAAATACTAGCTACATCAAATGCAATTTTCTCATTAATGAATGCTATAATGAATGAGATTTTTCTCCAAACTAACATTTTGGCCACTTCACAAAGTGTGAATATATTGTAAACCTTTACCAATGAAGATTTCAATGAGATATCATAATTATATTGATCATAACAACCTTCAAATCACACAAAACACAAATAATTAATGAAATTACAAATGCAATTTGAGTATATGCAAATTATAAATTAACATCAAAACTAATCCACGACAGCATTCTGAAATGTCACATCTCTCTATATCTTTTCTATATCTGTTGTAACTTGAACTTTCTCTAGATGTGGTTATTCAAATGGAATTGAATGGCTACACATTGAACTCTATTCAGAACTTGCAATATCCCTTCTCTTCAATGATAGTTTACAGTTCAAATCATAAGCCAACAAGTACTATTCGAACTCATTCAAGTTATGGCGAGTTTAAAATTGCCATGTAGGGAGGAGCGAGTAGTATTATATAGCTTGTATAGCTTATATAGCCATATACAGCTTGTCACGTTCAAAATGAAGTTGCACCGTCAAGTAACTGTCACAAACCTTTGCTCCTGGTTGACTTCACTTGAACCTCAGTTCTGCTCATGTCAGTGGGCACAATCAGGGTCCTTTTCGCATTTAACAATTTTAGAATGAGATGCGTCGGGTCTGACCCGAGTAGCTTTCATCTTCTAAGGGCCTAAAAAGTTAAGAGCTTCCAAAGGAGGACTGAGAAAATTTCGGATTTCGAGATTTGACAGGCTTCCCCTCGCTGGGAATTCGCATGCCCACCGACGTGTACTCCTGACAATTTGCAGTACAAATACCGAGACCGTGTCAAAGTAGAGATTCGAAATCGCCGCCTTGACCCGTCGAAGAACTTGCCTGAACAGAATGAGCTCGGTGGGTGTGATGGTTGCCTCTTGCCTGCGGCTTGTGCTGCTCGCCGGTCGTCAATCTAGCCAAATGACCGTCAATCGTGGTGTCCATGATGGATCGATCGATTGAATACCAGTCAGATGTTCTAACGAGGATGTTCTTGGTCAAGGAATAAAACGATGGTTATTGATGTGTATCAACAAACATTTGGCTAGTTGATGTGGAGCAAGCGATTGGAGGTGCTTCCAAATTGGCAGCCTCCAGCCAATTCGGGACAGATGATGGTTCCACGTCGTCACCCTCGTCACCTGGACAGCGCGGGGGCCCACATGGGCGACGGAGACTTTTCGCTACGTACCAACAGAGGAGGGCCAGCGAGAGTCGATTCCGTCGTCGTAGAAAAGATTCACGTAGAGCATTAGAAAATGGCTACGAGGCACGATGCTCTAAGGCACGAGCCTTCACTAGATGAGACCTACCTTAATGTTCTTGGTTCGAATTTCCTCTTCGCGGTGGGTAATGCAATCGTATGCATCAGCATATCGTACAATACTTTGTGGACAAAGGAAGGCCTCCTGATGGCGATACAATGATTGATTGATTGATATATTCAGGAAAGAAGTAAAGAACGACTTTGTTTAAAGCTACTATTGCAGACGTATCTAGATTTTCAAATCGTCATCATCTTGTCGAGAGAAAGGAAATATGACATCCAAATTGAATGATGTTGCGAGTCAGTGGAAAAGTGTGAATACTGTACGGGGACATATCATCAACTTTGTTCTGTAAGAAAAGTTAACGTGTATTCTGCAAGGTGTTAGCTATTCTTTAGTTATAGAGGATGAGGGAGATGTCGATGGGGAAGTAAAGGTTTGTTTAGTGAAATAAGGCTTCCAGAAGCTACGGCCATGAGTGGGGCAATTTAATCAAATTATGTTCGAGACACATTGAGTCTGAGAACTGGAGGGAGGGGAAGATTGGACAGTTGCACGTAATGATTACGTGATGGTGGAGTTGAGTTGTTTGATTGGCGTAGCAAATCCACAGTGCATTTGTGCAACTGGACAGGAGAAGTACTTGCTGGACCTCCTACAGTTCAAGTCTAATCGAGCTGAGAAGACGAGACCGAAGTTGCTGGCTTGCTTGCTGGCTAGCTAGCTGGATGGATGGAATGATGGATGGAAGTGTGAAAATCGAGGTTGATTATTATAAGAAAATCAGATATTTTTCGTCAGCGCGTGTGTTCTTGGAGTTAGATTCTCCTCTAAGAGACTTTGCCTTCAGATGGGGTCGTCGGAGCAGATTGTGCCCACTTTTGTGGGCGTTTTGGTGATGGCAGGCTTCAATTGCCTGTACCCATCATCAAATACACCGAACGCAGGCAGCAGGAATTACGAGAGCAAGCAGTGCGTGTCCTGCCTCCCTCTCTCCCTGCCTCCTCTTGTCTAAATAGGACCTCTAAAACCAGGCGTCGGTGGGCGGTCAGGCAGGCAGGCAGAGGCAGGAAGGCACGCCCTGTTTGTTCGAGCTTGTCTTCCGACGAAAGCACCATCGATCTTCGTACGCTCTTCTCCTGTGTATCTATGTATTTGTGTTAGACTCAAAGGAACGGGAAAAGAGAAAGAGTGAAGGGTAGTACTCGTTACTTCAGAGCATAGTGTTTGGGATCTCGTGCTGCCTAGTGGCATCGAGTGTACGAGTATATCGGTCCAAATTATACCGAATTCGACGAAAGTGGCATGATTTGGTATATGGATCACGTTCTACCTTGTGGTCCAGAAGCCGTGAGGAGATGGTTAAAGTCAATAGGGTAAACTGTAAATGGATCAGAGAAGTGGAAGGGGCTGTTGTATGTAGAATTGACGTGGATTTGGTAGCAATCATATCTTGGGAGGGCTTGTCAAGTTTTTGATAGCAATCATGGTCGTGGAGGGCTGATCGAGTTTTTGAAGCATCACAAGCGTGTGGCCTGGACTTTGTACATGAGCTGGTCGCGACGAGGGATTTTTCTTGTGACGAGTACTATTGCCGTTGGGGATGTAACGTAGGGTAATCTCATTTCCGCAATTATACATCGAGTTAAAAGTTCAGGGGAAAGAGAATCAAGCACGCTCGTCTCTCAGTCTCAGAAAGCGTCCAAATTAACCTCCATTATACATGTGATGAACAGACATATGTGGCGACTCGCGATAGTGAGGGGACAGGCCAGATCTGCTTTGAAGTGAGTCAGGGGGCCTGCTGATTTAGTTGAAGTATGCCGGGCTCACCTTTCTATCGTCGAAGGAATCCGCCTGCAAGAGGCGCTCGTTCATGGTCTTTTGCTGGTAATTAATGTTTACTTTCGACTGTCCATGCCATTCTTTACTCTTCGTGTGGTACAGTCATTTCATGTGAGTGCGAAGGTTTGAGTCGCAGCGTGTATATAGACTTGTGAGTTAAATTCCGTTTGTCATTACCTCTCCATGGTTGATACGATGGGTAAACGGGAGTCATTGAATGAAGGAATATAGTAGAAATTGACTAAGTCGATTTATATTTCTATTGGTTAATACACGGATGAGATTACGCTACTCCTGTTTATTCCAGCCAGTTTTTCTCTTATGAACTATGAGTGAGGATTTTCTTTCTAGGACAACGAGAGGTGCATCGTGTCAACGCTTGAAGAAAAATCTTTACAATGAAGGTTGCATTTGATTGCCCATGCTTTGATTCTGGATAGCCTGCTCCTTACAAAGATGGGGAGTTGCTTGTGAGACTGTCGTGCATGATCCAATCTGCTTTAGCTCTCATTGCTTTATGGGAGTCTATGCTCAGGACTGGATTACGGAATGTCTCGACCAAGATCACAGCTGGTGGTGAAAGTAGTAGTTGCAGCAACGCTTACTGCACTCTGCATGTTCATACTTCGCCAGTCATCCTCATCCGCTTCTGAAAATGTGGTACGTTCTCGTTTGGTCAAGTCTTTGGAGTTAGCTGTTTTATCTCGCAGCTTGTAATTTTTTTTTTTTTATGGTTGATGGAGACTTAAAGCATCGAGAAATTTATATTGTTTGGTTTTGTTAGACTACCACTGAACTCAAAAGTTGTCATGTCTACTGCCAATGGGATTATACTAATTATCGTTTTGCTTCTCACATAGACATCTGTCAGGGCTTTTGCATCTCTTGGTCTCTTCGCTGGTTTAAGTATCACAGTATTCGTCGAACTTACGAGTAAACCATGTAAAACAGAGTGAGACTGTATATCAAGAGGGACAAAACATGGCTTCCTTGTTAAAATGTTTGACGAGCTTTATCGTTTTTCCATAAAATACTCAATCACCGAAGCGATGCAGGTGCTACCAAATTGAATCTCAACCTATTCCGTTAAACCTTAGAGAAGGCCCGCTGCCCACTTTCGTCTGTTTTCAGGAAAAGTCCAGTGTGGCCACCAATACGATACCTTAGGGTCGAAGTACTTAAAGAAAATGCAATTTTTTTTCCTTGAATATCCTTGATTGTATGGACAATCTAGGAACAGTGGTACATATATGTCACATCTAATTCAAGAAAAGTTCATTAAGCCTTTCTAGGAAATTTGTGGCTACCATTCTACAGAATGAGCTACCTATATAAATCGCCAAACTGTAAATAACAATATATTAATGTCTTTTGATTGTCAAAAAAATTGAACCGCTAGAAATTAGTGAACTTCCGATTTGCATATCATAGCATATGCTAATGTATTTGTTTCCGCAGTTCTCAAGACCACAGGAGGGTGTGCAACATGTGCTGGTCACAGGTGGAGCTGGTTTCATCGGATCCCATGCAGCTATGCTACTATTGGAAAAGGAGAACTACCGTGTCACTATAGTGGTGAAGTTCCTACGTACCTTAGGGAAGCCCCGTGTTCGTGATCCCTGTCCTGATTTGTTAATCTTGTTAGCGTGTGAAAATTGAATCTGGATGATGATGAGTCGGAGAGGTGACCTATATATATGATATTACATATCATTGGCAGACAACCTATAAACTCAGACTGAGTATTCTAATGCACTTGACTGTCTACATTATTACCACGTTTGAGTTCGAGAATGTAAGAGCAATTTTCGTCAGAACATTCCATTACGCGCTATAGAAGTTTACATATCGTAACAACTGTGTTCTCGGGGAGGGTTCTTTCAGGACTCACACAGTGTGTTTCGCTTTTACGACTTATTAATTTCAATCCATCTAATCCAAAATTTACTTTACTTTTTGGATTGACAGGATAATCTTTCTCGTGGTAACCTAGGAGCAATACATGTGTTGCAAAGGTTGTTTCCAGAACCAGGTCGACTACAGTATATTTTTGCAGATCTGGGAGATGCCAAAGCTGTATCCTGTCACCAAGTATAGTTTGTAACGGAATATACATTGCTTTGATTCTTTCATTTGAGTTGACTGGCCTTCTTTAACGCAACGACAGGTTGATGAGATATTTGCGAAAAATGCATTTGATGCGGTGATGCACTTTGCCGCAATAGCGTATGTTGGAGAGAGCATGGCCGAGCCCTTGCGGTAAATGTTTACTTACTGTTTGTGCTGATTTAGAATTTTCTGATTGCGAATTGCTTAACGTACGTTTGTTCTGATATTCAACCTATCAACCATGTCTTTCAGCCTATTCTCGAAGAATGAATGAGCTTATCGATACCTGAGAAATGTTTTACGTTTGTCTTTGTTGAATGGTGAGAGTATCTTTTCCACCTTGCAAACGCGTATCAGTTTTGTCATGCTGGTACAGAAAACTGTACCAGCATGACAAAACTGATATGAGTATCTTCATGCCCCGTACAATTTTCTGACTAGCTGAGTGGATGTGGGTCTTGACAGCTACTATCACAATATTACCACCAATACCTTGCTGGTTTTGGAGGCAATGGCAAAACATGAAGTATCTAAGTTAATTTACTCGAGCACATGTGCAACTTATGGAGAGCCGAAGAAAATGCCAATAACAGAAGATACAGAACAGGTATATGGTTTCAGCGGATTGATGCACGCTCTTTTTCTTCGTTGATTACAGTCTCTGGATTCCTATGCAGCTTCGATAGGATCTACACTAGCACTTCCCTTCCTGGGTACCCTGCTGGGTACCTTTGAATATTGCTCGTCCGGTTTGTGAGTTGGGCAGTCGCTGAATTTTGCTCGTTCTGCACGATAAATAATTGCTCGTGCTGATGACCATCGTCCTGGACTCTATCCGATTCTCTTGCTTCAAGCTTCATTCACATACGTTCAAGTCATTGCTTTTGTATATGCATTCATTCTAATCAACGTGGGGATCTGCAGATAACAATGGTTTTCAGTGTATTGCCACATCTTTTAATTTCGGTCACACCTGCCAAGGCCTGTACTGAGTACTTGTTCTCGGTCTTGCTACGTGTGTGTATAAGTATATATTGTTTCAGAGAATTTCGTGTACTTGGATAATGTCTGTAATTTTTGCTGGTGTAGTATCGGACATACTCCTTTTTTTAATGATTTTGTACTTTCCTCAAATTCAAATTCTGTTCTGACGAGGTGAGGCAACCATGCTTTATTTCAGGTTCCAATAAATCCATACGGGAAGGCCAAAAAAATGGCAGAGGAAATCATCAAGGATTACGCCAGAAATAAAAAAATGGCCGTCATGATTTTACGGTAATTCAGTCCTTATTGATTTCTGATGTTTTAATTTCAAGCCTTCCACACAGTGTCATACATTCCCAGTACCCAACTTTGGCCTGTATATGGAATCTAAAGCAGATCAACTCAAACGCTTGTGAATATATATATAATAACTTATGAGCTATATCATGCTGATGATGCTTCAGCTCACGAGGTAGATACAGATTTGGTCAGCATAGTATTGGGGTTTACATAGGTTGCATATTCTCTTCAATCAGCCTTCTGGTTGGTTCCAGGAGTAGCTAATATGAATATTTCCGCTCGTTAGGCTCTACCAATCTTTTGATTTACTGACTTTGTGATACTTTAGAAACTTCGTATTTAACATCTTTGTTTGCATCAGGTACTTCAATGTAATTGGTTCCGATCCAAAATTGAGGTTGGGGGAAGCACCGAGACCAGAGCTTAGAGTTCACGGGCGTATTTCTGGTGCTTGCTTCGATGCAGCAAGAGGATTTAGAAGTGGTCTAGAGGTAGTGTCCTTCTTTTTCATAATGTCTTAAGTTGTTTTTGATCATTATTACTAGATGCCCACAACACGAGTTTATAACCCTTCATTTGGTATATTTCCAGATACGTGGTGATGATTACAATACGAAGGATGGAACATGCATAAGAGACTACATACATGTTACTGATTTGGTGGAGGCACATATTAAAGCATTAGATCGCGCGGAAACAGGCAAGGTGGGAATATACAACGTTGGTACCGGAAAAGGTATGTAAAGTCCTCAACAGAAAACTTGTCCTTTTAATCTTGACTTTTCACTGATACTGTCTTCACATACTTACTCCGTCGCCTCTTTGTAGACAGGAGTGTTACCTCTCTCAAGATTCTAATTTCGTTTAGTCACCGTTCAGTCTCTTGGCAAACTTATTCCTTCCATATGCAAACGCAACTTTGTCTCCATGCCTCCACAAATGATGGACCTCTGGGCCCTCCCTTGAATGACGCAGAGATCCTATTCATAAAACATTCTGCTCTGATTGTGGTAGATTTTTTGATTCGCTCCTGGGAACTCAGAATATATACCAGATTTGTTGCAAGTTTTATACGTAAATCGAATTGTAGTCACTAACGATGACTATCCTCATTTTAAAAGACTCTCAAAACCGGGGTACTCATGCGAACTAATTTCATGATCCAGAATGGCCACTGAACGATTATCAATACAGTTCAGAACGCTTGCGAAGTTAAATGTAGTTGTGCTCTCTCTTGGAGGGGAGGTATTAAAGTCCTTTGCTTAGCTACAAATGTTCCGTGAATCTCATACCAGAGAAATTTACCTCCGAATGCATTATCTATTTGTTAGTACTGGCTCCTCTATTGTGTTTCAATCCCATATGCTACTTTGTCTGCCTGCGAGCTACAAGCTGATATACTCGTCGATATGAAGGTTGGTTTTATTACTTGCACTTTTCTTTAGAGCCACGTGTACCACATCCAATTCTTGCTTAAAAGAAGTGACCTTTTTCTAATCAAGTACCCTTTTTTGGATATTGTAAATATAGGCTACGATTCTTGGTTGATTTACATTAGGTCTTCTGTATTGAAATTGTTTAAGTTTCAACTGTTCCTACTTTAGGCAGGTGACTTTTACCGAATTATCTCAAGCTCTTATACTTCTGCATCTTCTTACGCTTCACTTCCTACTTTTGAGTTTATAGGTTCAATGTCTTCACAGTCACTTTGAGTGAAGACTTCCAAGTTTGTATCTTCGTTCTTAGAACCTCACAGCACTCTTTTTGTCCACTCGTGCACAAGAGAATATTGATGGCGACGATTCCTCAGAGGTTGAGACAGATTTCACTGAGTCTAGAATTCATCTTCATATGGATTGATTCCTGTGTGGGTTATGGAAGTTAGAAAGATTTTCTGCTGATAAAACTGGGTACGTTAAATGGAGTGGAGCTTAGAAAAATCACGAAGGCATTGCTTTCGTTTTTATGACATAATATTATATTTTACGTTCAGGTTTGTCCGTGAAAGAGTTCGTGGAAGCGTGCAAGGCCGCCACCAAGGTCAACATCACCGTGACCATTTTAGATAGGAGACCAGGCGATTATGCTGAAGTTTACAGTCAGCCCAAAAAAATAAACGACGAACTTGGGTGGAAGGCAAAGCATGTTAATCTTACAGAGACCTTAGAAGTGGCCTGGAAATGGCAATTGAAGCATCCCAATGGATATAAGAATGAAATTATGTCGGCTGTTTAAGCCACTCTTTTAGTTCTAATCATCCCCTCTTGTGCGATTCATGGTTTTTAACGAGCTCCCTTTTAGCAAGAATCTGTGCCTGCTTCTCCACCTTATATGCTTTCGAGACATGAGAAACTGGTACCGTGTTTATTTCATCCAGTTGTAGAATTAGATCATTGATGTAAATCAGTATCCAATCTGTATAAATTCTTTCGGATTTTCCATGTTTGTTAGCGTTTAGGATTCGTTTGATTCAGACGAAAAGTTTCTCAGTTTATGGGTGGTTGCACGGATTGGTTAATAGAAATATGCAGGAGAATTGTAGCAATTTTGGTTACAATAACCTAGGTGTAAAGGATTTGATCTCCATCATCCTCACGTGGGAGGTCAATGTGTCCCATAATTTAGTACCTAGATATAATTTAGTACCTAGATATTAGCGGCAAACGTCACATACACATGTGGACATTTATCTGAAGTTAGCCAGTTAACGAGCTGACAAGTCTTGGCCTCAATTAGAACACGATAGTTATTTTAAGATCAGTTTTGGATTACAACGGCCGTACTTGTCTTTGTTATAGGCTTTCAATCAAGTCGATAATCACCCTTCTCAGCCAAGTTGGTGCTTCTTTGAGAATGTCAATTATGACTTTTGAAACAGTAATTTGGCTTGCTGAAGGTGAAGATTATTTGATTGGATATGCCGATGTTGATTCTTACCCGATCTCTCTCACTCTCTTATTTATTATCATTCATTATGAAGGGTATTGTTTAGAGTAGGAAAATATTCACGTGCCTTTGCTGGATGTATTTAAACATGCGGATGCTGGACATCACGAAGCATCGAACATTTTGCCTAGTATGATATGGGTCATGAAATGTTTTCTTCGGAAGATTGTACATCGTGAAGTATCTCAAGTGTCCAATACTTTTGTTCCCCAATTTGAACCGGTAAACGGCTAAGGATATGACTAGTCAATTCCGTACCTGTTGTTCTCAGTGGCGAACGAATATATAGAGGTTCTCATTTTCGTTCGAAACGAAAGTTACACAATCATTTCTACGAACGCCTTACTCGCCTCTAACAACTACATTGTAGCATAGTGAATGGATCCAACGACAGAATATAAATTAGGGGTTTAGGAAACTCTATGTACATATGCCGGCATGTTTTATGGGATTCCGAGTCATCCAAGACGATTTCCATTAAGCTGTTCCACATCCCAAACTTGATCTTTTCTATGAGTTGGTATGACCTTTGTTTCTAATATGGTCTCTACTGGTGATGTCCCTGCTTGAGGAAATTGTTGTATTTGGAAAGCTACGGCGAGTGATTGATCGTCATTTTCTGAGCGGTCCAAAATTTGTCAAGAGGATGTTTACAAACACCCAACATTCGTGATGGTTATTCTTGCATGTGGCTATGTAGATATTTTTTTAACAGAGTATAATAGAGTTTTGATGGCTCTACATCTAATGATCTCTGATTATTCATTCTTTGAGAAGCATACGGTACTAGAACACCTACATCTCACTTTCTCCATCGAATACAATGGCACTTCCATATCGATATGCATTAATCATCTTGTTCTATCGCTCACACAAAATAAAGTCAATTATTTGGAGAAAAAAAAAATTGTTCTTGATGCATCTATTAGCTTTTTTTGGCGATCTTGTCAAAACACGCAGGCAAATCCCCTGCTTTGTGGACACTTTGTGCGTCGTTTTGACCTCTGCCTTCACGAACAAGTTGATTCATTGTTGTTATACTTTGCTAATTTCTTTGTTGTTCATTGATTTTTCAGTACTTCGGACCAAAAATAGTTCGATTAAAATCCAAACGAAAGAAACAAACTTCTAGATATCTTCAAGCCTTTCCGCCCTTCATACTCCTTCGTTTGTTTTGTCGGGGCGCTTTTGAAAAATAAATGATATATACTTTATGTAGTTAAGTATTTATTCAAATGCAAAATGCAAAATTAAATCTTGATTTTTTTATATGATGTTATTTTTCAAGATTTTGATATTTTTGTTTATATTTTAAATTGATGAGATTTATGAAAAATAATTTTTCAAAAATATCAATTTATAAATATTAATGGATATTTTAAATTACATTAAGAATTTTGAAATGATAAAAAAATTAAAAAAACATATATTACCATGTAAAAAATATTTATTTTAAATATTTTATATTTTTGTTGATGCAAATTTTATTTTTGTAATAAAATTTTTATTCATATTATTTTTATATTTAACTTTGACAGTTGATGAGTTGGCCATCTTTAATGTAAAAAAAAATCCATAAAAAAATTTCATCATTGAATTAACAACATACATCAAGTAGATTCATACAATAGATGCCTAATTGTTTGACATGATATAGTATTTTATGTTTTAATTTTTATTATTAAAATTTGGATAAAATATCTCATATTTGTTAGGAGTTAACTCAGGTCTTGAGTAACTCTGGTTAGTTTGACTGTATTTAGTTAGACTAGGGCTAGGGCTGGTACTAGTATATAAGAGGGCTGGCAGGAGCTATCTGAAACACAAAATTAGGGTTATTTAGTAAAGTGACTCTGCGTGTTCCGTGGACGTATCCTCAGTGAGGTGAACCACGTATTTCAAGTCTCGTATGTTGATTGCATGTTGCTTCTGAATGTATTCCTGTCTTTCGGACCTACAATTGGTATCAGAGCGATTGGAAATCTCTCCTATCGCCGCAGTGTTTATTGTGGGCTCGATTGAAGGTGTTGCTTTGAGCGTACGGTTGATTGAGTCTGTCTTACAAACACTGCGGTTGCTCTTCTATGTGGAATTGTTTGCCTGGCTTGAAAGTTCTCGGAGACTTCAAGGCTGTGATCGAAGCGAAACAGACATTTAATATTCAGTGTAGCAGCAAAAGGGATGTAGAGGAATTGACACAAGCAGGTGCGATCAGTCCAAAATATCTCAAATTCTTGACAGTGTCTGCGCTTGCTGTCTTGTAAATTGAATCATAGTTGCGCGGTTTGCATCGATCGTCTATCGCAGACAAGAAACTTGATTGAGTATCTGGGACATGTAAAGGCTAGATTTATCTCTTCAAATTACGATCGGGAGCTGGAGAGTGTTTACTATCGCTTTGCACAGAAGTGCGAACAAATATTTTTCGAGTGATGGCTAGTGGCAAAAGTGGAGGAGTTGCTGGAAATGCAAGATCTGTCAGCAGGATCGGCGTCTTGGATGAATAATTTTGGAGGCAGTAGTAGAGACGGACAAAGGCGGGTAGGCCGGGGGAGGCCGGGGAAGCAAGACGATTGAGTCTTGGTGATTGCAGCGGTTGGAGAAGTCATACAGGATTACAACATTGGTGCCCAAAATTGCAAACAGTATCAGTAGAAGCATGTGCTATGGAAACCTCCTCCCCTTGATCGGGTCATAATCTTTCTGATTATCGGTTCCCATTCCGCTTGCAACTGTGCTCTCCTCTCCGGCCCCTCCGGATTCGTTCTATTTGTTGGTCTTCCCTCCTCCACGGCCTCTACATCACAGAAATAAAAATATTGCCGTTGTCTGATGTCGGACACATCAAGGACATTGTTCTTCTTTCGTCACGACAAAATATACAGATCAGTTCTTGAGTAGGAAGCGGGTTTTCAATTGCACTGCTCGTAGTGTATTCTCTTCCTTCGGCCCTTCATTTCGCACGAACAGCAGACACAGAGAGGGCGGGAATGCACGGCCCTATAGTATGGGTTTTGCAAGCTCTTTCATGAAGCAGGCAAGAGTGTTATTTACAGGAACATTCGTAGAGGGAAAGAGATCGTGAAAGGTTGGAAGGGACGTGCTCTTTTGTGGATTGTGGAGTGTCACAAAGATTGGAACTGCAGACTGGGCATAAGAAGCAGTAGAGTAGTAAGCTTAGCAGAGGTATCTCTTGTGGTTTAAAGCTTTTATCCCACGATAAATTTCCTTTATTCTCATATCAGTGGGAAAAAGTCAAGTTTGGAGGTTCCATCTAACAATCGAACAACACAAGGGACGAGTTCAACGCCTAGACGTAGTGAGATGTCAGTCATGAAGACAAGAGGAGCCGGATTTGACATTGTCAAATACGATGGGCGCAGGACTATATTTTTTGGGAGAGGCAAGTCAAAGGCAAGTTGAAGGCTTCCAGTTTGGGCAAGTCATTGAGGCCTAAACCCTCTACATTCAATGATGAAGACTGGAAGGACCTTCAAGAGCAAGCAGTGAGTATTGTTATACTCCATCTACAACCTTCAGTTCTGAAACAAGTTGATAAGTATGACAATTCTACGTTGTTGTTTGAGGCTCTTAAGCGACGGTTTCATCGCAAAGAGTTGTCAAACAGGTTGTACACCTCCTTGAAGCTGATGAGCTTCAAGATGAAAGATACAGGTACGAAGATCCAAGATCACATTGATGCATTTGGTGATCTTGTTATTGATCTTCAAAATCTTGGAGAGGAGATAACTGATGAGAGGAAGTCCCTTCATCTGTTAAGCTCATTACTTGCATCATATCAGTCATTGTCACGAGTGTTGCTCCATCGGGATAGACAAACAATTACTTACAATGAGGTTGTAAGTGCTCTCTTGACTGATGACCTACAACAGAAGATGATGTTGCCCTCTACTCCATCCTCTTCATCTGGTACGACACTGAATGTGATCCGTGGACGGTCACAATCAAGGAATGAGAAGGATGGGAAGAAGTTTGGATCTAGAGGTAGATCCATGTCTAGGGGTAAATCCCAAGACAAGAAGACGGTGGTCTGTTGGAAGTGTGGCAAGAGTGCTCACTTCAAGAAGGACTGCCATGTGAAGACCAAGGCTACTGATCCTCCTTTGGCCAATGTGGCTCAAGATTTTGATGAGGAGGATGACTTGCTTGAAGATGGACTATGAAGCCAGAGGTATGCTCTATGCAACTCACCAAAGGGCGTTGGTGATGTATGGATTTTGGATAGTGCTTGTTCTTATCACATTTGTTACATTAGAGAGTTTTTTCATACTTTCTCAATATCAAACGGTTGAGTTCTTATGGGAAATGATCAACCCTGTAGAATTGAAGGTGTTGGATCTATACAGATTCACATGTTTGATGGAGTCAAACGTACGTTGACTCACATCAGGTTTATACCTGAAATGAGAAAGAATCTTATCTCTCTTGGAATGTTAGATTCAAAAGTGTTGAGAAACTAACTCTTCAGGAATCACTCCAAGAAGAGGAGAACACACCAAAGGGACAAGATAGAGTGTACATGAATGGATGAGGAAGGCTTTGCCTTCCCTTGTATATATAGGGTGAGTACAAGGAAACCCTAATCTTGGGTTAGCCCTAAACGATTCTGTACCATCGGTATGTAACAACCCTAGATCTACGGCCTGTAGTCATCAGGCACGGATCGACCTATATCAACTAGATGAGCTTGGGATATTAACACTCCCTTCAAGCTCAACTGTACATCCTGAATTCCTAGACAATGCCGAAATGTAGCAAACGACTCTCTAGGTAAAGCTTTGGTGAAGATATCTGCAACCTGATCTCATGTATGTATATATCTAAGATCTACTACACCTGAAAGGACCTTCTCCCTAACAAAATGATAGTGCACCTCAATGTGCTTTGTCCTAGCATGAAAAACAGGATTGTTAGCTAACATCATGCTTCTAATGTTATCAGCTAGGATAACTGTAGGACTAGGATAATCTACTCCAATATCAGAAAGCAAGGAACGAAGCCAAGCTGCTTCACAAGTGGCATTCATAGCACCATGATACTCTGCCTCTGTGGAAGACAGTGCCACGGTCATTTGCTTCTTAGAAGCCCAGCTCACAGCCGCACTCCCAAGTCCAAATGCATATCAAGACGTGGATCTCCTCCCAGAAATATCTCCTGCTCAATCAGCATCGGTGTAGCCATGCAGGTTCAGCTCACCTCCAAATTTGTATCGAAGTCCAAAATGAAGTGTGAACTTTACATAGCGGAGAATCCGCTTGACTGCCATCATATGCGGTACCCGTGGAGCATGCAAGAACTGACTGACTACACCAACAACATAGTTTAAATCCGGTCTAGTGATAGTCAAATAAATCAAACTCCCAACCATCTGTTTGTATAGGTGGGGATCTGCAAGTAACTCTCCATCGTCTAACTCTAGCTTTAGACCTTGTTGGAGAGGAGTGTCTATTGGTTTACAATCAGACATCTTGAACTCCTTAAGCTTATCTAAAGCATATTGGCGTTGTATTAGCCACATATCCTTTCCCTCTATAATAAACTCCACACCAAGAAAGAATTTAAGATACCCTAAGTCTTGTATCTCAAATTCGGAACATAAGATACTCTTGATGCGAGAAATCATCTCCTCATGGTTCTCAGTGACAATAAGATCATCTACGAAGATGGAAATCATCACTACATGAATTCCTGATCTCATGCAATATAGCGATGAGTCGGAATGACATACTACAAATCCAAGAGATATGAGAAAGGAATTGATCTTCTCATACCATGCTCTCGAAGCCTGTTTCAAACCATAGAGGGATTTCCTTAACTTACAAACACGGGAAGGAAACCTCTGATCTTCGTAACTTGGTGGTTGTTGCATGTAGACTTCTTCTTCGAGATCACCATTGAGAAAGACGTTCTTGAAGTCCATCTGATGCATCCGCCATCCCTTGTTGACAAACAATAGCAACCACCATGCGAATCGTTGCCATCTTTAAGAATCGGACTAAACGCCTCTTCGTAGTCCACTCCATGCTATTGTGCGTAGCCCTTGGCTACTAATCTGGCCTTGTATCGAGATCAAAGTGCCATCCGAAAGGCGCTTGACCTTGAAGACCCATCTGCAACCAATCGCTTTCTTACCTTGAGGTAAGTTCACCAACTCCCATGTTTGTTGGTGACGAAGTGCAGCAAGTTCTGTCTCCATGGCTTCAATCCACTCATTTTTGTGCATCGCCTCCTCAAGCGTTTTGGCTCAGCAAGAACGTAAGTCATGTATGCATGATGATCAGCAAGGAAACTTCCATGCATAAATCTCTGAACCGGATGCCGAATTCTCTCAGATTTACGTAGGGCTGTATCAGTTGTACTGTTTGTCTCCCTTTGCTTCGGATGTGAGGTACTAGCAGCGTCATTCTGGGACGCTTCATCCAACGGATGAATATCGGTAATCCGTGATGAGGACATCATATGTTGCAAAATAACATGATCCTCAAGACTAGGAGTCGGTCTGGATGGTGCTCGATGAACTTCATCCGTAGCGGCTCCAGTACAATAGACTCGGCTCTAGGCGTGGTGATTCCGTAAACTCCACTCTGTAAAGGTACAGTGGACAGACTCCTTGGTGCAGTTTTAGCAGGAAGAGTGGGTATGACTGGAACAATCGCAGGTGCATACCAAGATTGCAACTCTTCAAATACAACATCTCTACTGATATAGAATTGCATAGAGGAAGGATTATAGCATCTATATCCTTTCGTATCTAAGGCATATCTAAGGAAAATACACTTCTCAGCTTTCGGATCTAGCTTCTTGCGCTTCTCATCAGGAATGTGTACATAACAGATGCAACCAAAAACTTTCAGAAATGAGTAATCAGGCTTGTGGCTTGTGAATACCTCCATCGGGGTCTTGTTGTGAACTGATGCAGTCAGAGTTCGATTCATGGGGGTCATTACAGAAAGTGGCTTTGTAATATCTGACATAGATATTTGACACGAGCGAATTGGGCATATGAACTTTCAAAAATTGAAGACTCTTCCGAGTTCAGATCTAGTCACAGGTTTGCCCAACTTCACTTCTGTTGGGCCCACTACAGTGTGTCCCCCTTGTCAGTTCGGCAAGCAAGCTAGACAACCCTATTAGGGATCAGGTAGGAGAGCAACCAAGCTTTTGAGCTGGTGCACACAGATGTATGGACTTCTTCTCAACCAAGTTTATCTGGTTTTGAGTACTTCGTGTCCTTCATTGATGATTTCTCTCTCTACATCTAGGTTTACTTCCTTAAAAGCAAGAGCTCTTCAGAAGTGTTGTCAGCTTTCCAGACTTTCCACACCTTGGTGGAGAAATAGTCTGGACAATCTATCCTTTGTCTACGTTCGGATGGAGGAGGCGAGTTTAAATGCGGAGAATTCACCGCTACTCACGAGAAAGCATGGCATACATCGCCAGAAGACTTGCAGTTATACTCCAGAACAGAATGGCATTGCGGAGAGGAAGAATCGTCGCTATGTTGAACGAGAAGAACCTGCCTAGACCGTTATGGGCAGAAGCTGTTTCCGTTGCTACGACAATACCTGTGGAGTCTTCAACAAAACATCCATCTTTGTTGAAATGCACTTGGAAACTTTGTTCTACCATATGACCTACTGATAACAGATTTTGAGTCAGAGTAGGAACATGTAAAACGTTTCCGATTCCAGAAAGATTAGATCCTGGAATATCAAGCGGAATTTTACCCTTATGCTTGATTTCGTAGCCGTATCATCTCCGGTCACCATGAAGGCGAGGAGTCTCCACATTGTCGAAGTGACGCAAAACCATTCTTGATGCGGCGTCATGTGGTTGGTAGCCGAATCGATCACCCAATTCAGTCAAAGTGCGAAAGCAACATAACTCTGGTGTGTCACAATGAGTAGTTGTTCTTCAGCAGCTACATGGCCCTGTTGGCCCGAAGCGCGCATTTCGTTCTGACGCTTGTAACAATTTTTGGCATAGTGGCCATTCTTGTGGCGATAGTTGCGAGGTGTTAACACCTTCTGGGCGGTGGCGCACAAGGCGGGTGCTGGTTGGGCGCCTTGTTCTGCACACGACCTCTACCACCACCATATCCGGCTCCTCTGCCACGACCTCCAGAACCTGCAAAAAACACACATTCTTGCGGGCTAGACGAAGCACTAGTACTGCCCAAAATTCGCACTTCTTCTCCCAACATCATTGGGACCAGTTCGTCAAACTTCGGAAGAGGTTCTCTGGTCGAAATTGACATAATGAACTGCTTGTACTCAGCAGGCAATCCTTGCAATGTTGCATCGATAATCACGGTCGGATCAAGTTGAACATTGACAGATGCTAACTGATCTGCCAGTTGCTTGATGTGATTGACGTAATCATTGGCACACATCGAGACTTTCTTGACCGTATTGAATTGATGCAAAGAAGCTGCGACTTCCGAGCTTACGTTCCCAAATGGAACATCTCGTGACAATGCGGCCCCAAGCTTCCTTAGGGGTGTCACGATCTTGAATATGACCGATCATCGAGCCTGAAATCGTGGCGCAATGTAGTGGATGGCTTGATACGATCGCTTTCTCCACTCCCCGCAATGTCCGCTCCACTACGAAGATCACCAAAGAACCACGATTGGTGCTTTCTCCTCCCCGGTCACAAGCTCCCATAGCCCTTGGCCTTGAAGGAAGGTTTTCATTCAAAATTTCCACGTTTGGAAATTGTTCTTGTCGAGTTTCTCTCCAGTGATCATGCTCACGGATTCTGCCATGGTTGTGGTCACAAGCGGAAATCACGACCCCAACACGGCAAGTACTTGCATAGACACAAAACGAACACAAAGAACACCTCCGCAACTATGGCGGAAAAATAGCTCCTCTGCACCTCGATCAAGAAACATGAAAAACTCCAGAAACTGGCGAAATGCGCCTGTCTTGACCTGCAGACGAAGAATGAAATGTGTTTGTGATTCTGTGCTTGCACAGTACTTAAGCGAAAACGACGAAGAAAGCTCGGATTGAGCTGAAATTTTTCCTGGTAGGACTCTGACAGAGGTGAGCAAAGTTTCTTTCCAAACGTAGGTAGAAACCCTCAAATCTCTAAAAAACCTTGTTTAGGCCTCCAAACAGCTCCTCAAAGATTTTGAAAAAGGCGATAACTATCACCAAGAACTCCAAATTGTACGAAAACTTCATGGCTACCAAATTCGACCAATCTGCGCAAGATAACTTCCTTTAGGGAGGTGGACGATTAGAAATAGGTCGAAAACGATCATCTTGAGCTCTGAAAATACGATTGAAGATTTTGAGAAAACACGAAATGGTTTCCCAACAATCTAATCGCTTCAGCGGGATAGCCTCCAATTCTGAGGCACACTTCTCACTGATCTCCATCACTCATCTATGTCTAATCTACAAAACTAATGCTCCCACCATGCTCTGATACCATGTTGAGAAATCGATTCTTCAGGAATCACTCCAAGAAGAGGAGAGCACACCAAAGGGAGAAGAGAGAGAGTGTACATGAATGAGACGAGGAAGGCTTTGCCTTCCCTTGTATATATAGGGTGAGTATAGGGAAACCTTAATCTTGGGTTAGCCCTAAATAGATTTGTACCATCGGTATGTAACAACCTAGATCTACGGCATGTAGTCATCAGGCACGGATCGACCTATATCAACTAGATGAGTTTGGGATATTAACAAAAAGGCCTTGAGTGGAGTTCTAAACAAGGAGTACTTGAGGTGAGAATAGGTGATAAGATTATCTTGAGAGGACACAAGCATAGGAATCTGTATCTGCTAGAGGGCAATACCATTTGTGGTGAAGTCAATCTTAACAGATCTCGGCATGAGATGGCTCATGTTTGGCATTCTAGAATGGGACACATGAGTAACAGGTACTTGACCTTCTTTCGAGATAAGGGCTTGTTACCTGGTTTAGGTAAAGTTGACATGGAATTTTGTGAGCATTGTGTTATGGGCAAGCAACATAGAAAAGCCTTTGGTGTTGGAACTCATTGTTCCAAAGAGTTACTTGAGTATGTACATAGTGATGTGTGGGGACCCTCTCCTAAAGCCTCACATCCTGGGAAGTGGTACTATGTATCGTTTATTGATGATTACTCAAGATTTGTGTGGGTATATTTTCTCACACACAAGTCTGAAGTCTTTGCAACCTTCAAAAGTTGGAGAACCCAAGTTGAGACTCAGACTGGTCACAAGGTGAGATATATACGTTCGGATAATGGCGGGGAGTATACTTCAGAGGAGTTTAGAAGTTATTGCAAAAAGGAGGGGATCACTTGTCATCTCACCACGGTTTATACTCCGCAACAAAATGCTGTTTCTGAGAGGCTCAACCAAACAATATTGGAGAAGGTGCTTAGTATGTTGAGCCAATCTGGTTTACCATATGAATTCTGGGCTGAAGCTATAAATACCGTAGTGTATTTGGTAAATCTGTCTCCTTCAAGTGCAATCAATTTCTTGACACCGTTTGAATTGAGGCACAAACGGAGGGCTGATTATAGTCGTCTGAGAATTTTTGGTTGTACGGCTTATCCTCTCATACCTAAAGAGAATAGGACCAAGTTGGATCCTACATCCAAGAAGTGTTGTTTTCTTGGATATGCAAGTGGTGTGAAAGGTTATAGGTTATGTGATCATGTAGCTTGTAAGGTGATTGTCAGTAGGGATGTTTCTTTCTATGAGCCCGGATCATTTAAAGAGGGGGAGATATCTCATGCTCCCCATACTGACAAGGGCAAATCTCCACTCACGGATGTTGTTGAGGGGGAGATTGATCATTATGGGTTTAATGATGCGCCACAAGGAGAAGCTTCAGAACAGATGGAGCAAATTCTTGAACAACAGGAATTGGAGGAGCAAGTTGTCGTTGTTGAGCTTCAAGACACAATACGAAACGATGGAGATCAACCAGGACCATCTACTAGGAGATCATCAAATCGGATTAGTAGAGCTCCCGAAAGGTATGAAACATGGGCTGATTCATCTATTCTTGAGTATCATGATATGGAATCTGAAAATGATGATGACAATGCGTTGATCTTGGAAAAAGGAGAACCTTGTTCATATAGAGAAGCTCAAGCCTCTATCAATAAGCTTGAGTGGGACATTGCTATGGAGCGTGAGATGCAATTGCTTGTTGAGAACAAGACTTGGGAGCTGGTGGAGTTTCCAAAGGGTCAACCTTTGGTTGATAGCAAGTGGGTGTACAAGTTGAAGGATAATCCAACGGATGAAGAGAAGAGGATCTTCAAAGCCAGGTTGGTGGCTAAGGGCTTCACACAAGAGAAAGGTGTGGACTACAACGAAGTCTTCTCCGTGTGGCAAAGTATGCTACAATTAAATGCAGTATGTGCACTTGTGCGATATTTGGTCTAGTTATGGATCGATGGATGTTGTCACGGCTTTTCTATATGGATCTTTGGAGGAAGAAATCTACATGAGACAACCTACTGGCTATGAGAAGAAAGGTCAGGAGAAGTTAGTTTGTAGATTGCTCAAATCTCTATATGGATTGAAGCAAGCTCATAGGCAATGGAATGCAAGGTTTGATGAGTTCATGAAAGCACAAGGATTTTCACGGAGTGTGTTTGATCCATGTGTTTACATGAAGAAGGTGAATAATGAGATCTTTAGCATCATTATTCTGGTACTCTATGTGGATGACATGCTCATTTTGGCAAAGGAACAATCCGGCGTTGACGGATGCAAGAGGCAATCGAAATCTGCATTCAAGATGAAGGATTTGGGTGAGTCCAAGAGGATATTAGGTATGGATGTTCACATGGATTTGAAGAAGAGAGGAATGGTTATGGTTAAGTCGGGGTAAGTACATTCAGCGTGTGCTTGCGGGGTTTAACATGCCGGACTCTAAAGGAGTGTGGACTCCTTTGGCACATTTTAAGCTCTCGGCCTGACTCAATGTCCAATTGATGCAACCGAGAGAGGAAAGATGTCGTCAATTCCCTATGACAAGGCAAAGGCGCCTCATGTATTTGATGGTGTGCACTAGACCCGATATTGCTCTAGTTATGGGCAAGGTGAGCGGTATATATCAAATCCCATGGAAAGGTGCATTGGGAAGGCGTGAAGTGGATTCTCGCAATACCTCAAAGTACTAAGGATTTTGGTCTTTTGTTTGATGGTTTATTGGACAATGCCAAATCCTTATTGGGTTACGTTGATGCTGACTATGGACAAGATCTGGACAAAAAGAAGTCTACAACTGGGTACATCTTTACACTTGGAGGTGGATACGTTAGTTGGAGATCTACCTTATAGAAGTGCATAGCTGAGTCAACTACGGAAGCCGAATATGTAGCAAAGGAAGAAGCAAAGAAAGGAGGCTTATTTGGTTGAATAGACTTATCACCGAGATGGGATTGAAATAGGATGTTGTAAATCTCCATTGTGATAGTCGAAAGGCTTTTACATCTTGCAAGCAAATCAAGTGATGGATAGCAGGATGAAGCACATCGACATCAGATATCACTTTATCAGAGATGCAATTTCTGATAGGAAGATTGAGCTAGTCAAGATTGACGGTAAACTCAATCCGGTGATTCTTTGACCAAAGTTATTCCTTTAGAGAGTTTCGGGGAGGCATTGTCTGCTACTATGGGTTTTGCACAAGGAGCACTAGTAGAGTTACGCTAGCAATTGTTTGATTCTTGTATATGTTTTACTCCTTCCTAGTTAGGCTATAGCTTAGTTCTAGTTAATCCTTGTTTAAAGGAGGGCCTATGCTTTAGGTTTCCTTTTAGGACTTCCCGCGGAGTATGTATATGGTGACAAGAGTTAGACATCCCAAGACATGAGTCAAGGGGAGATTGTTAGGGAGTTAACTCTGGCCTTGAAAGTAACTCTTTTTAGTTTGACTATATTTAGTTAGACTAGGCTAGGCTTTGATTAGTATATAAGAGGGCTGGCATGAGCTCTCTGAAACACAAAATTAGGGTTATTTAGTAAAGTGACTTTGTGTGTTCCATGGACGTAGCCTTAGTGAGGTCCCTAGAGGATAAACGTGGGGCTGTGCATAGAGAATGAGCAAATAATGATTTATCAAGACATAAAGGCTCCTTTGGCTGATACTCCAAGACCTCTAATGGTATCTCCTCGCCCATGGGTGGATGTAGAAGGCGTAAAGAGAAAATCGTCTCAGTGTAGGACTAGCCATGGACAAAGGATGAAGGGCCCGTGCAGCCCTGCTATACTCCCCGGCCTGCCCCAAGATCCTACACCGTCGCAATCGCACCGAATCAGAAGTATCCTGTGACTAAACCCGACTCCTAACCTGTGTGGCCCGAACAGACTTCTCCTGCAATGTAGCCCAATCCCATGCTCGGAATCTCCGAAATCTAGCTGCCACCTCCCTATGTAAAGCACGTCCCTCTCTAGTATAACGTAGACACCATCGCGGAAATAATAAAAATAAAAACCATGCTAACTCGTTCATGGGATCTCGCGCCAACCGATCGAGCGATAAGCGAAAAATACGTATAGCCTCGTCATGCAATGCCCGAGGAAGCCTATGGAATAATAAACGTGGACGTGGACATGAAAATCTAGTGATCTACGTGCGACTAGTGATCAGCACTCCTAGACTAGGACTATGTTCATGACATTATGACCTGAATCAACTCCAATCAAGCGTCACCGCTGAGGTCGAATCTGAGTTGCACATCATATTTAGTGCAGGACAGCGCCGCTTTAGCTCACGCTTCATGGATGCCTGATTCTACATGTGCCCTTCTTGGTTCTCTGTTTGTACGGTCTAGGGGGGGCCTGCTTGCCTCTTTCATGTCCTCGGGTTGTCTATTGTACATGGCCCACTGTATGATGATGGTTACCGTACTGTATGTGGAAGCTGACGCTGTGCTGGACTTATTGCCGAATCCTGATCTGAACGACACGTGATACCTTTTAAACAGTCTACGAAGAAGCCAGGTTTGCTGCAGCTTTCATGAATCCAGCTGCGATGCTGGGAACGATCGATAGATGAATGAAGCAATCAATCAAAGGATCGATCAATCAATTAGTGGCCTTCCAAAGCTGAGAAGCTAACCAGCACCAGGAGCAGCGCATGGAGGAGTTTCTGTCCGCATTTCAGTATTCTCCAAACTGGTCTTGGCCTTTTGTGGACGCCAGAAGAGTCCATCTGAGGGCCACGAGTCGCTTTGACCAAGCTACCGGGATCTTATTAAATCACCTAGATTTGTACTTTCTCAAAGCTCCAGAGTCCGGAGAGTTTTGAGTAGCTAAGGGAGGTACAGACACGTACGAACTCCGAAATCAGCTCATCAAGCTCGTCCTGATGCTATCTATGCAGGGATTAAAGGGCGACCTGCTGCAGACTTGGGGCAGCTCGATGCGCTCCCGGTGCTAGAATCAATGTACGAGCGTAGAGAACTCATGACATTGTTTGACGGTCAGGTCTTTGGAAATGCTTTCTACCATCGTGGAGTCATCAAATTCGCGAAGCAGCATCATCCATCGTCGAGACAAACATAACGTTTTGGTGACGGCGATCGAGATCGAAGGCTTGCGGGAACGCCAATAAGGAAGGATTAAGTTAATTCAAGATGCTTGAATATTATTTAAGTCATGTGTCTTGGTACTTCTTACAACATGTAGTTTACCTTTAAGAACGATTCTGGAGATTAGGGCAAGAGAAGAGATAGGGAGTAGTTTTTCACAAATTGTGAGCTAATACTTTGTCAAAAATTGAGAGTTAATAAACATTTTTTTTTCAATTTTGTTTCCTTTGGTGCTAAGTTGAACACTATAGATAATTGTATAAAAATTTATTAGTGAATTTCTTATTTTTTAATTTTCCAGTGTTTTTTTTTCAAATCCAATAGATGGGTGAGGGTTTTTTTTATTTCAAACCTAATTTTTTTTCGTGTATTGGTTCTATTGGGACATAGTTGGAAAATTATTGAGATGAAAATAGAAAGTTATGAGTGGTTTTAGATTTTAGGGTTTTGACAGTTTGGACATAGGGAGGTGGTAGCTAAATTTCGGAGATTCAAAGCAAGAGATTGGATTACATTGTAGAGGAGTCCCCACGTGCCACACAAGTTAGGAATTGGGTTCAGCCACAAGATACTTCAGATGTGGCTCGATTGTGATGGTGTAGGATCTTGGGGCATGTTGGGAAGTATAGCAGAGCCGCACAAGCCCTTCATCATTTGTATATGGCTAGTCATGTTGAGAAGACTATTTATTCTTTAGGACTTTGTCACGACTTATGTAGTGGTATCTCTAGTTAGGTAGGTGTGTGTATGCATGAGCAGATATAACAGTTAGAGCCGATTGTGTAGTTAGTGCCATTCATACTTGAACTACCGTTAGGACCAACAACGATGTTAGGTGACCTAGGGTTCAAGGGGTAGAGTTTGAATTAGGGCTCATTGGAGGGCAGTTTTTGAAGTTGAGCCTTTGAGAGTGTGGCTATGGTGGATAGTAGTTAGTGCGGGAACTTGGAGTCTTTGAAGCACAAAGTGGATTTGGCTCTATTGTAATATCTCTTTTATGCTATGATTATGAGCAGAGTGTTTTTGTGGACGTTTTGAGAGTAGAAAAGATTACTTCGGAAAGTCAAATTGGATTTTGTGGAGAGAACTGTGAGTTCTTGGAGCGGTGAAATTGTTTTGACGAGTTTGGATCGATGATAGCTTTGATCTATTTGCTGTTGAGTATGCAAGACGTTAATGGAATGAAGGTTGTGGTGGTGATCTAGAAGAAGAGTCGATTCAAAGTTTGATATGATCAATTTCAAATTTCTATATTTTTGGTTTTAGTGTGTAAATCTGAATCAAGAATTTTTGAGGGCGGAAGCGCTGCTAAAAATTGATAAAGTGGTTCAATGCTCATAGTTATCTTAGGGCTATAAATCGAGATATCCAAAAAAGATTTCAGATAGAAGTGCTCGAAGTACAAGATTTGATATATCGAAGTTTTTGGGTCGAAAATAGTAACGATAGGCTATCAGATTATCATATAGTGTCCGTTTGATCTGAAATTTGGTGAGGTGATAGGAGATGTAAAGTATCTTGCTCGGGGATAGAGACATCAGGCACAAGACTGACAATGTCAGAATTACAAAATTTTGACGTTTAGAGATATGAAATTAGATTGAAGATTTTAAAAGTCTCGCAGAAGTTTCAAAGTCCTGCAGAAGTTTCAAACGATGTCTGTTGCAAAAAAATAAATTACGTTAGGTAGAAAATTGAAAAAGGTTAGTTGCCCACATCGTTGAATACAACTAGAATGCAGACATCAGATTATTAATCTGGAGAACAGAAGATCTCCAAAACTGAGTTTTAGTATTTTTAAATACCCTCATGAGGCTATGTTAGTCCGGATTGGGTTGGTTTGACCCATGTAATGTATGTTTTTGAGATAGAGTATTGTTATTTATGTTTCTTGTGATTGATATACCTCCATCTTGGTTTTCTGTTTGTGCACCATGTTTGTTTGTGTTGGTGCTTTGTTGTTTGGAGTGTTAGTGCTTATGTGTGATGCCGATAGTGAGGTTGGATTTAAGGACCATTTAGACTATTCATGTATCTCCACAGGAAGACAACACTTGGGGACTTATAGACTAGGTGAGTGAGTGTGTGTGATGGCAAGTTTCAGGTTGCTCTTGTGTTAGCACCTTGTAATGCCTCACATACCTTCTCTTGCAGTTTCTGGTTCAAGTTGGGGACTTGTTCTTGTATGGTTGCGGAGGTGATACATTGATGTCGCAATGGAATTTTCAACAGGATCCAGAGGAGAGACTGCTTGGATTAGCATTGGGTGTACACGTAGCGGAATTCGGTACCAACCTTGAATGTTGAGGTTCATAGAATGTTTGATTTGGTTTCAGAGAATGACAGAATTGAACTTGATGATATCTTGGAGTGTGTACCCACACCGTTGTTGTGGGACATGGACGATATCTATGGGGCAACCAAGGGTCCCATACGATATTCGGGTATAGTTGGCACTATTGAGTTGGATGATTTCATACATGAGTTTGACTCATGATGTGATTTACAGCAAATGTGCAATTCTACGTTGTTTAGTCCGTTTATGGCTTGGAAGGGATTATTTCAATATTTGATGGGCCCGCCGATGGATGATTATCATGAATTCTTGCGTGAACATTCCTTGGGTGTTCACGTCGGAGTTTTGGAGACAATATTGGTCTCCAAACTACATTTCAATTACTTTGGGTATAGTGTTCGGTGGTGTGAGTTATGTGACTTCCGGACTGATTTTCACTCATGTTTACCTCCGATGGCTTTTTGGAAGCTTATCATGAATCTACAAGGATTTGTTCCAACCTGATGACCTTGAGCCTAATGCACACTTTTACACGAATTATCAAATTCCAAACTCCATGATGCAAATTCTCACAAACAGTCGATATCATTCAAAAATAAAGGATACTTTGATGATCAAAGTCTTCATTGAATCAAGGCTCCAACGTGAACATGACTTCTCCAAGAACCAACCTTCCCAAAACAAGATCTATCCTAAACTAAGATTACAAAACTAAGTTCTCCCAAAACTAACTTGAGAGGTGCTTCTCAACCTTTCTATTTATACACTTTAGAATTTAACTCTAGTAACTCTAAGTAACCACCATGTAACCTTCTCTTATCAAATTTAATCGAGGTAGAGATCACAAACCCCAATGAAAAGGGTAGATGACAATATACAATTGGTCCACTTGGATCTTCTAGAAATCCAACTAGCCTCCAATTGACTTTAGTGTACCAAGTCAATATTGACTTTAGATTTAAGGATCTTTACCAAGTCCAAACAATGAAAACTAGTCCAAATTAAGTAAAGTCAAGATAGCCATGTGATGAAATCTGTTCCTTGATTCATACTAAACAACAAAATAGTTGTTCTCATCTGTCTCATTAGGAGCTACTCTATTTTTTCCTCCAATTTAACTATAGGATCATACTTAGAGGTTTTGAGACTGTTTTTTTGTTTTTGGAATAAAAACGAACGATATTCGGAGGAAGTCTGGGCTGCCGAATACGAATATGTGAAATAAGTACGAAGATGGTCAAGACGAATGAGTTGTTAAGGAGGTCTGAAGCGTCAAACGGATTAGGGCAGTTAGTAACAACATCAACAAGTGCAACGAGCCGCGGAGGAGTAAGCATGAGCCGACAAGTCAAGTAGACGAAATGAAGAGGATATCGGTCATTCGATTGGGGGCTCATGAGGCTATTCAATTGCCAATGAAGAAGATGCCGACAGGAGTATATCTACCTTTGGTGCCAAAGCCAGAGTGGTCAGCTGGAGAATTAGCACGATTGAAGAATTTGGCACGATTGAGAGTTCTTGGCATGGCGTTGGGACTATGTGTGCCTAGAATTGTGCAAAGAAGTTCGAGCTAATAAGACGACCAACCCAATAGGCTGGAGAGGGCATCCAGATTCGTGGGATGCGCTACTTTGGGCAGAGACATTAGGAAGGGATTACTCGAAGGAGAAGGATGGAGTCGAATGGGAAGGGTTGGCGATGCATACTGCATTCACCTTCGATGAGACCAAGTGGTTTGACCCTAGGGAGAGGAAGGGTACAAACGGCTTCAAGATTGATCTTATTTGGGATGACTTTCGACGAAAGATAATGTATACTTTGAACCAACTCTTCTCACCACAACGAACTACTTATGTAAACATGCATAAGGTGAGAATAGTGAAGGGATTCGTCGGCGGATCGATCAAGATCAATTGGGGAGAGATCTTCGCTCGTAATGTGCAAACAATGGGACAGAGTCAGTGAGCGAAGGAGAAGGGAGTGATCTACATCTCTTCATTCTTGATGCACATGTATTCGCGCATGGGGTGGTTGACGCCACAAGAGAGGAGGCGCTATTAAGTAAATATGGTCAGCAATCTCGGTGGGCCAGTGGCGAGCAATGGCAGTAGTGGGTCGACAAGGAGTGTGGGACCCCATCAAGATGATGGTGTGCAATTGCCAATGCAACCAACTTAGCAGGAGATGCCTTCGGAGGCTAGAGCGAAGGCAGTGAGAGACGCGGAAGAAGCAATATTCGTGAAGGAGGACTCCGTGGGGACCATAGAGAAGAGGAGTCCAAGTGTGGAGATAATTGCGGAGCCCAACAGCAAGAAGCGGAAGCTGAAGGAAGTTGCTCAGCCAGGAAATCCAGTACCGAAGGCATCGAGACCTAAGGTAAAAATAACCAAGGTAACAGTAGAAGAACCACTTTCTTTGGTGTTACAGTTGGTACAAAAACTGGAGAAAGTGGTGGTGCCAGTTCTGATGGAGCTGAACAAGATGGGCAGCAGTTACATCCAAGGGCGGAATCCCCAGGAAGATGGTTACATGGAGTTGATTCTGTTGCTGAATTGCACTACTCGAGGGAAGAAGGATCAGACGGATACTTTAAAAAAATTGATAGAATCAGTGGGAGCGTCTGGAAAAGCAGAAGGAGACCGCTCAGAAGCTATCACGGTGAAGCAGACCTACAGTGAAGTCTGTAAAATTTGGAGCGTGGAAGTGAAGTTTGCAGAGAGGGAGAATGAGAAGCTTCAACAATAATTGAAGAGGGTGAAGCAACAATTGCATGAAGTTGATGTTGAGAGGCCGGCTAGATTAGAAGATTTGGTGAGTAGGTGCTCGCAATACCTTTTTGCTCGGTGTGACGACGTGGAGGCTGAAAGGTTGGAACGTTTGACAGTGGCAATGAACACCCCTTGCGATTCAAAGGATCGAAGGAAGGAGATGTACAAAGCCATGGGGCCGCGAAATGCCGGGAAGCTTATGCGAGTCCATCGGAAGGAGATCGCAGAAGACATTAGGGAGTTGCAGGTGAGCGTTGATGCTTTAGCATTGCAGGAAGAGATGTCATCGAAGGGACCAACAATTTTTTGAAGAAGTAGTCGGGTGCGATCCGTGTAGGCGACGATAAGGAATAAGTGCGAGTAGATTGTATAAATAGGAGTAGTGTTAGAGTAGGATTATCGCTTCCTTTACAAGTGTTCATTGAGAATCAAAAGTGTAGTCAGGATAGAACAAAGTGCTTGAGAAGCTGTTGAATATTGCGTTTGATTGGCATTGACTGGTGCGTGATACCTGTGAAGATACCTAGGTATTCGCCCATGAGCCATAGTCGGATTCACTTCGCACTAGAACTTCATCGAGAACATCGCCTCGTCGACAGCTTGTAAAGGAGTGATCAAACTCCCATCAATAAATCTGGAGTGAAATTTCAATTACATGTGTAATTCTGTGCAATGTAATGGATGGGTAATGATTGTTAATGAGTTGTCTTGGGCTACTTCGTCGCAACACTCTTCGGAATGTGAATGTCAAGAGTCTTGAAAAGAAGCATAAACACTCATACTCGTTGCTGACAGAAAGATAACACCTCATTCCCTTGGGAACGAACTGTAGTTCTGTACAAATGACAAAACCTTTGTGTAACTTGTCTGTTACACTAACCATAACTAGGTAAACATAGTAATGACTAAGATAGACTTAGTCACAATTTAGATATACTCATATTTCATCCTATATGTACAACCATGGGTCTTTCAATTCATCCTATGTACCTTGCATTGATGATACGGTTGGAGCTAGTCGAGTTGAGAAGAGGCATCAAGACCATTGCCATCCTTTTCAGGTCAACAATCAGTTGTTGGTATGGTCTGTTGGACATATGGTGGACCTCATCATAAGAAGGATTGACTTCAAGGTCGAAGGATGGATATTCTTGGATCAAAATCATGTGAGCATTGTCAGAGATATGGTCACATGATGGATTGATGTTTTGATCTCCATCCCAAATTACGATCACAAGAGTTGCCATGGCATTCCATGGAAGAGTACAAGGAGTTCAAGGTGGTAGAGGACCAACCTCTAGTCAAGCGTTAGCACATGAGGCTAGTCATGAGGTGAACATGGCATCTCGACTAGAACAGTTGGAGCAGAAGATAGCAAGTATGGTTATAATCCAACAAAGATTAGATTCTGGAGTTGATGGCTCTACATCATATGATGGAGATGTAGTAGAGTACATGTGCATAGCGGCACAACCATGTGTAGTTGCTGTGACTCATAGTGCAACACATACTACCGAGTCTAGAGGAGCGTCCATGGAATTGGATCCACAAAGAGGGGAGGCTAGCCAACAAGTTAGACTTCCTCACTCATTCACATTGTGTGAAGCATTTGTCGTGCATATACATATCACATTATAACATACATCACTGTCACATCAAACATCACAATACATAGATCGTCATACACCAACACAAGTGTATCACAATAATCTTTTCTACTCTCAAAATGTCCACAAGGACACTCCATTCATTACCATAGCATAAAGGAGAGATTACAGTCGAGCGAAATCCACTTTATGATTCAAAGACTCCAGGTTCCCGCACTAGCTACTATCCACCATAGCCACACTCTCAAAGGCTCGAATTCAAAAATAGCCCTCAAAGGAGCCCTAATTTGAACTCTACCCCTTGAACCCTAGTACTCCTAATGACACTGTCGGTCCTAACGGCAGTTCCAATACGAATGACACTAACTGCACAACCGGCTCTAACTGATATATCTACTCTTGCATACGCGCACCTACCTAACTAGAGATGCCGCTACATAAGTTGTGACAACTATCGTGCACATACATATCGCATCACAACATACATCGATGTCACATCAAACATCACAATACATAGATCGTCATACATCAACACAAGTGTATCACAATCATCCTCCTAATTGGCGGTTAGGTCCTCCTAACACATGATAGCCATCTAGTCCATAACATGATATGCCCTTCGTGGGGCTAAGATTAGAAGACCGGGTGCTACAGTGCCCTATCGTTTGTTGGCTATCTGCAATCATACCATATAACGGTTAGACTTGCTTACCTATTAAATGCATCGAGTACATCTCCACCGCCCACTGGGCATCACATTGAGAGGAGGTGTCAAACATGACATATGACATCCTTTCAAATAAGAACCACTTATCAACATATTGGCTGCTCTACCAACTGATCCACATAACATACGTCACAAGCCTGCACGAATAATGTCAGGCTTGGATCCATAGTACCATCAATGTTTGGAAGGTGACATAGTGCACAATTATGCACATGATACTTCCAAATCACACCATCACGACCTTCTAATACCAAAACTCTTGAAGGTAAAATCTCACGTACTCGTAGATTCATGCGACTTGCCGTAATATCCAATAAGGTTGGTACACTCAAGTGCAAGTAAATGTAATCACCAACATGAAATCTACAAATTGAAGGTCGATATCCACCTCCTTGGATGATATCATAATGCAAAGTATCTCTATGATGAGCAATAGCCAGGTTCTCAAATGCCATGGGCATTACTCTACGGAAGAATTCTTCCCTTTGAGAACACACCCTAACCTAAACATCAGGGTTATCCAACTCCAAAACTTCAGTTTACTCTCGAAGAATAGCTATAGGTAAGTCTGAATCTCTACCATATAATAAAAGTACGGTGAGAATGATGCTAGAGATACTTGTCGGCTAAATCAATAACCCATGGCCAATCATAGTAGCTAGATGCCCAGTCTCCCAAATGATATTTCTCCAAGCCAAAGTTTTGTTGTCCTCTCTTCACCGTTTGAACAACTCTCTCTGCTAGACTATTAGCCTCAGAATGATCTCTTGAGGTGGTATGATGATCGATCAACACTTGATCATACAAAGTCTGAAACTCGTACAAAAACTCAGTACCCTGATCAATGAATACTTCCGCTAGTGCATCAAATCTGCTAAACACCTCAGCTAAGAACACATAAGTTGTTCAATCACTTGACTTGTCAAGCAAGACCACCAACTCAATCCATTTGGAGAAATGCTCCACCATGACCAACACATATCGATGATGTCATATAGTCAATGGCAAAGGTCATGCAAAATCCAAGCTCCATGCAAAATCCAAGCTCCAACCATAATCAAGTCCCATAATTGGTAGAGGATGTAATTGTGGTGTAGGGGCATTGAATGATGCTCGAACACGATCACATATCATACATCTGGCCACAAAGTGTTGCACCTCAGTAGGCATACCTCTCCACCAATAGTGACTTTGAAGTAAACTATATGTCCGTTTCACTCCAAAATGACCTAACTCCTCATGAGCATGTCTGACCAATTGTGTTCTCTAATATAAAAATGGCACAACACGAATGCTGCCATCTCCCCATACTCAAAGAAGGTGCCTACCTTTCCATTTGAACCGTCGAGCCTTCTATAAAACTTGATCCCCTTCCTTGGCACTCAAAGTGCCCACCAAAGCACATGTACAAAGATACTCCAACACCACCATGTCGTCATGGATGTCTCAGTTTATCATTAAACGGTACTCACTCTCAACGTTCAAGACTAACATATATGCTCTATGATCCAATAGAGATATCACATAGCTCTCTAGCGCCAACATAGTAAAAAAGATGCATGCCAACCTAACACCATCTCCTCATTTGTATCACAGTGCCATCGAGCCCTGGTTTTGTCAACTTGACTTATACATAGATTTCGACTTAATCCATCCACATCACGATTCATCACTCAAGATCCTTGAACAACCGTGAAATCATACTAATATAGAATAAGAGCCCATCGTGCAAGCTTTTCTATAAGCTTGTATGATTCCATCAACCATTTCAATGGTTGATGATCAGTGATGAGAGTGAAGGAGTTTCCAAACAAATAACATATGAAATGTGAAAGAGCGAGCTATGGGATTTTGTAGGTACTACAATAATACCTACATTCTTAGAGGCATCACAACGTCATGTGTTGGATCAAGATATAGAACTGAACTGTTTGACATGGATTGTGAGCCTCGGATTGGTTAAGTAGAGATGCATGTGGTCCACATGTATGATTGCAAGACCATTGGTAAGCTTTTTGCCTACCGAGACGGTGGAGTCAAAAGCTGGGGGTGAGAAGTGCCCAAGATCCTTGGTCTTATGGGGATGTTAGAGAAGGAGAGGTAGACTTTTCTTTAAGTATGGTTGGAGTTTTTTGCGTGGAGCAAGTGGTGGTTATCATTATAGACCTTTGTGATACAACACAAGAGGTTACAACTAGAGCAGTTGGAGTTGTTAACACTGAGATAGTGGAGCCTTCTATGAGAGAGCAGAAAAAGCTTTATGCTCAAGAGATTGTCATTTAGACACTAGATACTATGTTTTCTATCTCTAGTGTTGATGGAGGGGAGATTTGAAATATTGAGATTGGTCCCAAAGTGATAGGAGAAGAAAGACGTAGGGTGTGGAGGTTTCTGAGGAGTTTCAGAAACTGTTTTGCCTTTAGTATGAAGGATTTAGGTTGTTTGAAGGGATGTGGTATACTGATTGACTTGACAACTAATGCACTAGTCTTCTTTCATCCCTATCAATACATCGATATGGAGAGAGATCTGATCCAAAGTAGGTCTCAAGACCTTCTTGATGCTAGATTAGTGGGAAGATCATATGGAGAGTATGCATATGCTGTGGTGATGCAAGTCAAGAAGGATAAACATGACAATTATACAGATAAACTCATGTATGGTGATTACCGATCTATCAATCAATAGAAAAATCTGATCGATATGCTATGCATACACATGAGGAGGTCTTTGATGCGGTTGGGCATTCAAAGGTTTTTTGTACATTGGATTTTAGAGCAAAATATCATATGTTGTGGATTCAAGATGAGGATAAGGCCAAGACAACCTTTTGGGGAATTGATTCGTATAGCAAGGATGTGTTGTATCAGTGGAAATTCTTACCATATGGATTGAAGAATGCACTTGCTGAGTTCCAAAGAGTGATGGATAGGATCCTAGCCGGACTTGATTGTGCGCGAGCCTACATCGATGATATTCAAGTATATAGTGCTACAGTGATGGAGCATGAGATACATTTGCATGAGGTATTTCAATGATTGATTGTTCATGGCCTCAAGTTGCATCTTGGAAAATGTAAGTTCTTTCAGGAGCATGTAGAGTACTTGGGTCATACCATATACCTAGGAGGATTGGGGGTAAAACAAACCAAGGTGGAGGCAATCTTGCATATTCCACAATCCTCATATATGTGTAGGGTGCAAGCCTTCCTTGGACTTGCAAACTTGTATCATTGATATGTGCAAGGATTCAACATTATTGCCAAAGCCTTGACAAAGCTAACAAAGGTAGATCAAGAGTGGCGTTGGGGAGATGGAGGAGAGAGCTTTTGTTGAGCTCAAGGAAAGGTTGACATCTGTCCCTATTTTGAGAAGCCCTGTCAAAGGTTGTCCCTTTCAAGTACATACTGATTGGAGTATATTGGGTTTGGGAGTAGTGCTTACCCAACATGATGATGAGGGAAAGGAGTTTGTAATAGCTTATGCAAGTCGCTCCAACATTGCAGCGGAGTCAAAGTATAGTTCTTATGAAGGAGAATGTTTGGCAACTATTTGGACGGTGGCACATTTCATATGTTATTTGTTTGAAAACTCCTTCACTCTCATCACTGATCATCAACCATTAAAATGATTGATGGAATTAGACAAGCTTACAAAAAAACTTGCACGATGGACTTTTATCCTACAAAAGTATGATTTCATGGTTATTCACAGATATAGATGGATTAAGTCGAAATCCATATACAAGTCAAGTTGAAAAAATTGGGGCTTGATGGCATAGTGATACTGATGAGGAGATGGTGCCGGGTTGGCATGCATCTGCATTTTTGAGTATGTTGGTGCTTGAGAGCTCTTTGATATTACTCTTGGATAAGAGAGCGGATATGTTATTCTTGGACGCAGATACTAAGGACGGTTTGATGGTAAGCCGAGACATCCATGACAAGATGGTGGTGTTGGAGTATCTTCGTACAAGTGCTTTGGTGGGCACTTTGAGTGCCAAGGAACGGGATTGAGTTTTACATATAGCTCGACGGTTTAGATGGGAAGGTATACACCTTTTTTGAGTATGGGGAAATGACATCATTCGTGTTGTGCCACTTCTATATTAGAGAGCATAATTGGTCAAATATGCTCATGAGAAGTTAGATCATTTTGGAGTGAAATGGACATATAGTTTACTTCGAAGTCACTATTAGTGGAGAGGTATGCAAACTGAGATGCATCAATTTATGACCAATGTATGGTATGTGATCGTGTTCGACTATCATTCAATGCCCTATACGAAAATTACATCCTCTACCGATTATAGGACTTGGTTATTGTTGAAGCTTGGATTTTGCAAGATCTCTCCCATTGACGTTACGACATCATCGATATATGTTGATCATGATGGAGCATTCTCCAAGTGGATTGAGTTGGTGGCATTGCTTGACAAATCAACTTATGTGTTCTTAGCTTCGATGCTTAGACAATTTGATGCACAAGTGGAAGTGTTGACTGATCATGATACTGAGTCTTTGGGCGAGTTTTAGGCTTTGTGTGATCGAACATTGATCAATCATTGTACCAATTCAAGAGATCATCCCAAGGCTAATGATCTAGCAGCCACCATGGTTGGCCATGGGTTATCAATTTAGCCGGCAAACATATCTAGCGTCATTCTCATCGAATTTTTTATTATATGATAGAGATCCAAACTTACTTGCAACTATTCGTTGAGAATCAGATGAAGTCTTGGACTTGGATAACCCTTATGTTTGGATTAAGGTGTGTTCTCAAATGGCACAACTCTTCCGTAGGATAATGCCCATGACATTTGAGAACCTAGCTATTGCTCATTGTAGAGATACTTTACGTTATGCTACCATCCGAGGAGGTGCATATTGACATTCAATTTGCATATTTCATGTTGGTGATTACGTTTACTTGCATTAGAGTGCACGAGCACATTGGATGTATTAGCTGGTTGCATGATTCTACCAGTACGTGAGGTTCTACCTTCAGGAGTTTTGTATTAGAGGGTTGTGATGGTGTGATTTGGAGGGATCATATGCATAATTGTGTGCCATGTCAGCTTCCAAACATTGATGGCACTATGGATCCAAGCTTGACAGTTATGCGGGCAGACTTGAGATGTATATTATGTGAATCAATTGATTTATGATTCTTGTTCGAGAGGATGACATATGTCATGTTTGACATCTCCTCTCAATGAGATGCCCAATGGACAGTGGAGATGTCCTTGATACGATTAGTAGGCAAGCAGATTTGACCGTTACATGGTATGGATTACATATAGACGACTAACGATGAGGCATTGTGGCACCTGACCTCCTGATATTAGCCCCACAAAGGGCATATCATGTTATTGACTAGATGGTTACCCGATGTTAGAGGGACCTAACCACCAGTTAAGCAGACGATTGGAATACACTTGTGTTGGTGTATGACGATCTATGTATTATGATGTTTGATGTGACGAGGATGTATGTTGTGATGCGATATGTATGTCCACGACAACTATCATAACTTATATAACGGTATCTCTAGTTAGGTAGGTGCGCGTATGCAGGAGCATATGCAGTAATTAGAGTCAATTATGTAGTTAGCGCTGATTGTAGTGGAACTGCCTTTAAGACCGACAGCGCAGTTAGGAGACCTAGGGTTCAAGGGGTAGAGTTTGAATTAGGGAATCTTGGAGGGCATTTTTCAAAGTTGAGAGTGTGGCTATTGTGGATAGTAGCTAGAGTGGAAACCTTGAGTCTTTGAAGCACAAAGTGGGTTTGGCTCAACTGGTATCTCTCTTTTATGTTGTGGTTATGAACGGAGTGTCCTTGTGGACTTTTTGAGAGTAGAAAAGATTATTGTAATACACTTGTGTTGGTGTATGATGATCTATGTATTGTGACGTTTCATGTGACAGTGATGCATGTTGTGATGCAATATGTATGTGCACAAAAACTTTTATATCCATCCATGGATGAGGGAGTATTATTAGAGGCCTTGGAGTGTCAGCCAAACAAACCATTATGTCTTGATAGATAGCTTTTGCCCATTCTCTATGCTCAACCACACGTTTATTCTTAGGGGGCTTGTCAGACATCTTAGAGATTGTTATTAGGAGATGATTCATCTAATGGTTTCATGGCGTTGTTCCAAGTGGTTGCATTAGTTGCGAGAAGGGAGATTCCGTTATTGGTTAGCCAGGTGTAGGTGCTAGTCGGATTCTCGCATGGAGAAATAAATGAGGGATATTTGACTGATTACTATTGGGGAGATTTTATTACATCTTGTTAGTCGTACCGTGGTCATTTAGCATAGTTCTCACTTCAAGTATTACCTTTGTCCACACAAGTTTGGAGTAGCCACACCATGAGGTTGTGAGGTGATATCATTGGATATCAGAGCACTCATAGATATCCATATGGATTGGATTGTTTTGCAAGTGGACATTGAGATCATTTTTTATAGTGTCTCTCATGCATCCATCCTTAGAAAGCTTATAGAGGCTGGTGGACCTTTGTCAAGCCTCATTATTTTTATATGATCTTTCTATAATTCATAATCTTTTCTTTTCTATCAACTCATATTAGACAATCCTTTGATTACTTGACTATCGAGCTTCATCTTGTAGGCTTGAAAGTCAAGATGTCAAAGTGTAGAGCATGATCTCCATTGGCCATTCCTCCTCATATGTAGCTTCTAGAGGGATGTATGATATCAAAAGATGACTTATGCATCATATGAGTGCCAATAGGATCTGAAGATTTTGTCTCACGCTACCTAGACACTGCATTTGTGGAGGATGTACTCCGTGTAGATAACCTTCTTCTACTACAGGATCTGCATGTGATGTTTGGTATTCTCTCCTCTAATATTGTTTGTTGAGCCACCTACCTACTTTGCATGATTAGTCTTTCATATGCATTCATATCACACTTGCCAACCTTTGATAGGAGGATCATGGGTGTTTTTTGTGACATCATCAGACCAGAGACCTTTGAATGTGTGACAAGATATTTGGCACGGAGACATACATCTTTACTGATTTTGTGTGGAGGGGTAGACATATAGTGTTTTAAGATGAAATCTATAATGTTTTTTGCTAATTGAGCACTCTCAACACCTTTGTTATCTTCCCGATTGTGATTGCAGATAGACACATCCTTGAGATGTATGTAAGAGATGTGGATGGGACATCATATCTTTTACATAAACTATTACGGTAGACGAGATATGGTTCATCATGAGTTCACGTCTTTTTTCTCTTTGTTCATCGATTGAACTAGAGACTTACAGTATACCTTGATGGAGTGACAGTTTCAAGAGGCTCTACACTTTGGATCCAGCCATTCTTGATACTACCAGTGCTTGTCTATGCTCTTGCTCCGGCAAGGGTGGAGACTCATGGATCTTGATTCAACCATGCATTAGGATATTTTGACTCGAATTAGCTACCTTTTGTACATCAATGAGGTTTCGTCATCTTGGCTTGATCTAACCATATGCATCTTCATTAATCAATTATGAATGTAGTAATACCTTAGATTAACCTAGGTTCCATATGACTTGTTGCCCATTAGGGATGTGGTGTTTGCTATGACATGAGAGGGTGGATATCTCACACGGAGGGAGCATTGGTATGTCTTGCAGTCAACTTGGATTAGAGCAAATCTATACTTAGTTCGGGAGGACTAGATTATTGTAATAGATTTGTGGTTACACATGACATAGTTTTGGAGGGAGTGATTATCCATCCTCATGGATCCGCATTGAGTGGAGGGCAACAGAGAGGAACCTTTCAAGTATAGAGGTATGGAGAGAGGTCACATCTTTGTTCCTCTAGCCTTGGAATTAATGGATCTATGGACGTCGACTTTGACACGATGGTTAGAGAGCCTACCATACTATGTGGCATGTGATATCATTTCTTTTATCATATTGTGTAGTATATTTTAGGCAGCATGTATCCATTGCTCTATAGAGAGCATTGGCTGGTGCAATCCAATTCTTTGGAAGCTCATGTAGTATGTAGACCATTTGAGTTAGATAGTTAGGATATCTTAGTGCAGTAGATCATATTTCCGATTGAGATGCTATTGGGGCCTAGCCCCATCTTACCCTTTTGGTTTCATCCATGTACTCCTTGATGGGGTCTTCCTATACTTTCTTTAAATATTACTTGGTACCAACGAGAGGAACCTTCTTAAAGTTCGAGTGCCTTCAGGTTCCACGTTGTCCTTTTATCTGAGCATTGGTGAGTAAGGTTTTGGAGCACGGGAGTAAAGAGTTAAGGACCTTAAATATGGTGGCCGAACTTGACAACTTAAATATTCATCCATCCATTCTTTGCAATGGCATGGTGGGTTAACTGGGGTTGGGCGTCTTCTCGTTGACTTGATATAACTGAAGTCACTGATCGGACACCAGCGCAGACTCTCTGAGTTCAGATTGAGAAGCTCAAATCCGTGAGTAGACTTCTGAAACAGTTGTGTAATTCAGAATTTTCATCCAATGGGATTCTTCTTCTCGTTGACTTGCTGAAGTCACTGCGAGAAATATGATGCAGATTCTCAGTTCACGTCAACAAGAGTTTCGGCATCTCACGCTGTCTACAATATTATCAGAATCAGCTCGCTCGATCGCGCTGGTGATGGTACTTCCACAACAAATGGAAGTTTCCGAACTCAGAAACGTTGAACCACACTACTTGTTTCTTGGACTCTTGCTAACTCACTGACATTTCAGACACATCGGGGACCTGTGCGAAGACCTACAGCGAATAACAACATACAGAGCAGATAAGGGTTTCCATCAACAGGTTTTTGGTTTCAGTAAGGAAGTTCGTGCATGGTCACAAATTGTAACACTTGTCACGTGTTGTTGACGTAAAGGCTAAATATTGGAGGTTGCACGAGGAAAGCTATTCCACATCACTAGACACACTGTTTTCGCATAGCTGGTAATACAACAGATCATTGATGCAGTGCTTTTGTATCCAGTCACAAAAAAAGAGGTCTTCCAGACCCGAGTTGTGAAAATGCCTATCTCACGGTGTAGTATATCGTAAAATTCTCAGCTAGTGTGACGTAAGAGTGAATGAGCTACTTCAAAATAACTATCACTAAAATTATCTTCATTATTTCCATGAAGCTTGGAACCTGTACAAGACGTCCAAATTTGTGTTTATCAGAAGACAATCTGTTCAGTAGTGATCTAAGGTAGTCTTCGATATCTCATGTCCGAGAGTTGTACTAGTTGCACCCACAATCTTATCTACTTGACTCCTCCGTTTGATCGGGTTACTCTTAAAACCCGTTTGCATGCATAAACTTGACTTTTGTAACAAGCGCTCAACTTTGGGCAGCTACTAACCTGACTGAGTACATGGCTTTGTCTTATCAAATGTTGACCCCACGTTTAAGCTCGAGTTGTTTATGGACGGAACCGCTTATACAAGAAAAGTATTCCTTTTGTTAGACTCTAACCTAAACAAATCCTCGAGATGTTTTTTGCTCAAAGTGAGCCAGAGGATGGACTTAGTCTAAAAGATTGCTGCAGAGTGGAACGGGGAAGTTGGACAATGCCCAAGGAGTTTGAGCCTGCTTTTGATTTCCCCTCCTCCACGAATTCAAAAGCAGGTTGTAGAGTCTGCAGAGATCGTGGTTTATTATAACACACCAAGTCTTCTAGGTACTGAGTATCCCGCAATCTAACTCTCAAACTTGAATTTTACTTCCTCGTACCCCAAAAATTGTAAAATTACTCCCTCATGCCCCAAACCAAACCGTAAAAGTGACTCCCTCATACCCCGATCTGACAAACGCTCACTACAGGCCTGTCACGGAACTTTCTTTTTGGAAGAAGAGTCCTGACTAGATTAATGCCTTGTGATAATGTTCTAGTTAGGACCCTAGTGACGACTTGGGCTCTGAAAGGCTCCACCTCTACATGTTTCACTCAGCTGTACCTGCGAGCATGTGGTGTTGTAACTATGTATGTGAATGAATCACTGGCATTAGCCTTGCTTCCCCGTGAGAGTAACAATGTCTCTCTCTTGCTTTCCTGACTAGAACAATGCCAAAGTCTTGGATCAATGACTTTGTTTTCAATTGCAATGCTTTGAGTGAAAAACGCAGTCCCACCACCTTACTACGCCACACTGTGGCCATGAGAACGAGATCGACTACCGGGCCGTTTTTAAGGTCTGGTCTGGCGGGCTACGAGGAAGCAAATTTTACGGTCTGGAGTATGAGGAAGTAATTTTACAGTTTTTGGGCACGAGAAGTGAAAACATGTTCTCCAAAAAACACGATATTGTTGGGTTGAACTTGATGTGATCAATGGTTGTACGGGTACGTAACATCAACTCGTAGTAGAAGTTTCTGAACATATTCTCTATGAAATCTCCAAATCATTCTCAAGCGAATGATACTTTTAGAAAAGGAAGCTTGGCGACGGCCAGTCCGGGCAACTCATTGATCACTTTTAGGCTGAGCGATGACTCCGGTGTTGTGTTGTTGCATCCATCGTAGCCATGTGCCATCGTGTGTGTGAAAATATCTTTACGTGATAGAATCATGGTCGTCCTTCACACACACGTTGCAGGACAAGCAAGAACATGGGAAGAAGTAAGAACTGCCTTTTGATATTGTAGTAGTTGGTTGTTCATTGAAATAGAAGTGCGGCTTGAAATGCTGCTGCATGGCCAGATTCTCCGCTAGTGCTGAAGCACGTGTTATTAAGACGATGGGAAAGAGATGAAATAGATTTTGGTTCATGGGTCCAGGTTCGGTGCCTTGGTTCCAGACCATGTGCGAGCTATTTTGGTAGGAGCCAGATCTCCTAGTTTGCTCTATTCCTTGTTCACTTTCCGACGTCATGTCTTTTCATACCCAAATTAAATACTGAGAGGCAGTATAGCGTAGTATTTCAAAAAAGTGTTAAAGCCGGGATATATGTTATAGTAATATCAATGCACATAGAACCCACGGTGACATAGGACACGTGGAACCAAAGATGACAAACGGCGACATGCGACCTTCACTATGATTGACTGGATTTACTACACCGTGAAATATGTAAATATCATAAATGTCTAGGGAGGAAAAAAATCCTTTTTCTTCTTTTCCATTCTCTAACTTCCAGAATTCATTGATGTGAGAGTCAGTCTATGTTATCTGACACGACACGTTATCAGCATGATCCAAAGTACAATGTCACTCCCAAAGATTACAATCATGATCCATATAATTGGATTGATGTCGTATATATATATATAGCACCATAACATACGTCGCTGTCACATTAAACATCACAATACATAGATTGTCAAACATCAACACAAATGTACCACAATAATCTTTTTTATTCTCAAAATGTCTACAATGACACTCTGATCATAACCATAGCATAAAAGAGACACAGTCAAGCCAAACCCACTTTGTGCTTCAAAGATTCCAGGTTCCAGCACTAGCTACTATCCACCATAGGAACACTCTCCAATACTCAACTTCAAAAAATGCCATCCAAGAAACCCTAATTCGAACTCTACCCCTTGAGCCCTAGGACCCCTGTTGGTCCTAACGGCAGTTCAAGTTCGGATGGTGCTAACTGCACAACTGGCTCTAATCAAGAATATTTCCTTGTTCTTGGTTCACATGTACTCAAGAATGAGCTAATTAACACCACTAGAGAGGAAGAGATATCATCTAAACACTGCAGATGCCTCAAGTGGGTTAGAGGAGAATGAAGGTACAAGTGGTTCGACTTGAAGTCTAGGACCCAATGGAGGAGAAAGCTTGCAGTCACATGTAGAGGAGAATAAGCAGAAGATGCCTTCGGAGGAGCTAGATAAAGTAATGTGGGATATTGAGTAGACCGTATTCGGACGAGAAGACTTAATGGAGACCACATGGAGGAAAAGTCATGTATGTACAAGTCAAGTTGATGAGTTTCAGGCTTTGTGTGATCGAGCATTGATTGAACATCTTACCACCTCAAGAGATCATCCCGAGGCTTTTTTGATATAGCAAAGAGAATTGTTTAGATGGTGAAGAGAGTACTAAGAAAGTTTGGCTTGGAGAAAGGTCATCTGGGAGAGTGGGACATCGAGTTACCATGGTTGGTCATGGATTATCGATTTAGCCGACAAGCATCTCTAGCGTCATTCTCACCGTACTTTTTATTATATGGTAGAGATCCAGACTTACATGCAACTATCCGTTGAAAGTCAGGTGAAGTCTTGGACTTGGATAACCCTGATGTTTGGGTTAGGGTGTGTTCTCAAAGGGCAGAACTCTTCCGTAGAGTCATGCCCATGGCATTTGAGAACCTGGCTATTGCTCAGCATAGAGATACTTTGAGTTATGCTACCATCCAAGGAGGTGGATATCAACCTTCAATTCGCAGATTTCATGTTGATGATTACGTTTACTTGCAGTAGAGTGCACCGACCACATTGGATGTTACAAGCTGGTCATACGATTCTACGAGTACGTGAGGTTTTACCTTTTGGAGTTTTGGTAATAGAGGGTCGTGATGGTGTAATTTGGAAAGATCACGTGCGTAATTGTGCGCCATGTCACCTTCCAAACATTGATGGTACTATGGATCCAAGTCTGACAGTGCACGCTTGAGATGTATGTTATGTGGATCAGCTGATGGAGCAACCTGTATGTTGATTTGTGATTCTTGTTCGAGAGGATGACATATGTCATGTTTGACATCTCCTTTCAATGCGATGCCCAGTGGCCGGTGGAGATGTCCTCGATGCGTTTAGCAGGCAAGCAGGTCTGACCGTTACATGATATGGATTGCAGATAGACGACTAACGATGGGGGCATTGTAGCACCCGCCCTACTGATCTTAGACCCATGAAGGGCATATCATGTTATGGACTTGATGGCTACTTGGTGTTAGAGGGACCTAACCGCCAGTTAGGGGGGCGATTGTGGTACATTGTGTTGGTGTATGATGATCTATGTGTTGTGATGTTTGATGTGACAGCGATGTTGTGATATGATATGTATGTGCACGACAACTGTCACGACTTATGTAGTGACATCTCTAGTTAGATAGCTGCGCGTATGGAGGAGCAAATATAGCGGTTAGAGCCAGTTGTGCAGTTAGCGCCGTTCGAGTTGGAACTTCCGTTAGGACCGACAGCGCCATCAGGGGTCATAGGGCTCAAGGGGTAGAGTTCGAATTAGGGCTCCTTGAAGGGCAGTTTTTGAAGTTGAGCCTTTGAGAGTGTGGCTATGGTGGATAGTAGCTAGTGTGAGAACCTGGAGTCTTTGAAGCACAAAGTGGGTTTGGCTTGACTGTAATCTCTCTTTTATGCTATGGTTATGAGCGGAGTGTCCTTGTGGACGTTTTGAGAGTAGAAAAGATTATTGTGATACACTTGTGTTAGTGTATGACGATCTATGTGTTGTGATATTTGATGTGACAGCGATGTATATTGTGATGCGATATGTATGTGCACGACATCCAACATAAGCTCTTTGGGAAATTTTCTCTTGTTGGATAAAGTAACTACATATAATAGACTACAAGTGATTTTTTAGTTCATTGAAACTAATGATTCGGCACAAGATCATCACCATCATTGGTAATCAGTCCATACAATAGAAGATTAGTGATGCATGTCTTGTCATGCCTCAAGATATGCATATCAATGTCCCAAATGCTATCTACTCTCCAAGATCTACCAGAAATATTCTTAGTTTTAAGGATATACGTAGCAAGGTTTTCTATTTATGAATTGCTACTCATGATGGAAAAAAATATTACTATTATTAGATGATGAATATTGTTTGATGGAGTCAATGCATGCCTACTCCTCAGATCTTTATGTTGCTAGTCTTACTTTTTCACTTAAGGGAGATATCACGATGATGTGTGTGAACAAGTGGCATAATCAGATGGAAAACCTTGGAGAGATCATGATAAGATGCATCATCCTCAATACATTGGGACACAAGCTTCAAGTCTCCCAAATGAGCAAAGATATTAAAATTTGTAAATTTTGTCCATTAGGGAAGTTAATCACTCGTCCTCACAAGTAAAAATTTTCACATTAATTCTCTATTATGTTTCAAATAATCCAAGGAGATATTTGTGACCCAATAGATCTTGCAAGTGGACCATTTAGATACTTTCTTATCTTGATAGATGCTTCTAAAAAGTGGTCATATATTTTATTCTTAGCAAGTAGAAATTTAGCTTTTGTTTGCTTATTAGTCCAAATTATCCAAATAAGAGCTAAATTTTCAAACCACTTTATCCATATTATTAGGCTAGATGGAGAAAGGAAATTTAAGCCACTTGCTTTTGAATCATATTGTGAGTCTATTGGTATTAGGATAGAAAAATCAATAACTTAGGTGCGTGAAACTAATGGTTTGACAAAGTTATTTATCAAGTGTTTACAATTGATAGTCTTACTATTACTCATAAGGTCCAAACTTCCCTCCTCATCTTAGGATCATGATATTAACCACACTAGTACACTATTTTGGCTAAGACCATCAGTTTTAGACCCCATTACATCTTCAAAAGTTATTTCTCGTAAGGTACTCAATGTTAGTCATTCACATAAATTTGGATGTAAGATGTTAATGACTATCCCTCCACCACAAATGACCAAGATGGATCCTTAAAGTAGAGAAGGATTTATGTTGGATGTGAATCACCCAACATAATCAAATATTTTGAATCCACTATAGGAAACCTATTACAATGTCATTTTGTTGATTGTTTTTTAGATGAAGATGTATTCCCATGTTTGATTGGACAATTTAATCCTTGTAGAGATTTAAATTTTGCTGGCCTTTTTTCACCTAACATGCAGTAACATCATCGTACTTAAGAATTTAAAAGTTTTGTTTTACAAATCAAGGATTTTACACCTTAATCGAGTGTTAGAAAGACTGCTTGATTCTTTTAATAATGCATCAAATGTGATTGAATCACTTGTACCATCAATTACTGCCCCATCTTGTATTGAGCCACATGTAGTGATGGTGTGGATCCTTCCCACGAGTGGTCATGGGAAGGATCCACATCACATATAAGACTTATGTAAAGTTTCATGCTGCAAGTGAGTTGATGCCTCTAGAGACAAAAATATTACATTCTAAGAGAGATTTAAATAGAGTTAATAGAGATGACTGTGAAATTATGTCCAAAAGAGCAAGATTAGGAATCATGAGGAAGTCAAAATTAATGAGATCTTTTCTTTCCATATTTCACAATGTCTTAAAGTCGATCGGAATGATTCGACTACTCTACATGAGGCTAGTAGTCGTATTGATTGGCCCAAGTGGAAAGAGGCCATGAGATATGAACTTCAATCCTTGAAAGAATGGAAAGTATTTGGTCCACTAGGCTTCATACCTAAGGGAGTTAACCTTGTAGAATGCAAATGGATATTTGTTAGAAAACGTGACAATGATGGTAATATTTCTCGAATCAAACTATGCATTGGGGCTCAAGTCTTTATTCATCATCCATGCATTAATTATGAAGAGGCATACCCTATGATGGATTCCATCATATTTAGATATCCATTAAGTCTTGTAGTTGATAAGATCTTAGAAGTATAGTTGATGGATGTTGTCACTGTATATTTATATGGCAAGTTGGACATTGATATATATATGTCAGTTGTAGACTGATTATAAGCCTCAAGAACAACCTTAATGCTTCGAATGAATACAAAGTATAATAACAAAAAGGATGGGAAGACCCCATCAAAGTGGACAAGGATGGAACCAAACCGGTAACATGGGACTAGGCCCCAATATTAGGAAATACACTAGGAAATATGTCCTACATCACCTAAGATATCTAAACTATCTAGGTCAAAAGGTCTACAAACAACAAGGCATCCGAAGAAACATCACCTAACATGATTGCTCTCTTATGGATTTTTGACTAGTGCTCTCTGTAGAGCAATGGAAACACGTTGCATAAAATAGGCTACACAGTAAGCTAAAGAGAGTGATACCCCATGTCGCCTAGTATGGTAGGCTCTCGCGCACTCCCTCACGAATATGTCGAAGTTAGTATCCATAGCTCCTTATAACTCCAAAGCTAGAGGAACAAAGAGGTGACCTCTCTGCATACCTCTATACTTGGAGACCTTGGCTGCTGTGGCTTCACTAGCCGCCCATCTTGGAGGATGGATGATCACCCCCTTTGAAACTGTGTCTCTAGTAGGATCGGTAACCACCACATCTGCCACAGTGACCTGGTCCTCCCGAACCAAGTACAGGTCTGCCCTAACCCTAGTTGACTTCAAGGCATACCAATGCTCTCTCTATGTGAGGTATCCACCCTCTCACGCCATAGCAAACATCACATCCCTAATGACATCATGGGTAGCTATCCTCTACCCTTCGAATGAACAACGAGTCATATGAACACCTGTTGCATCTAAAGTGATACCACACTCACATATGAGTAATGAAGATGTAGATGGATGGACCAAGCCAAGACGGAACCTCATCGCTATGGAAAAAGTAGCTGGTGCAAGTCGAAAAGCCTTGATGCATGGTTGAGCCAAGATCCACGAGCCTGCACCCTTGCCCGAGCAAGAACGTAGACGAGCTCTAGTAATATGAGGAATGGCCGGATCCACTAAGAGTGAATGTAGAGCATCCTGAAACAGTCGGTCCATCAAGATAGACTGTAGACCCCTAGTCCAATTGGTAGCCAAAGAGGAAAAAGATAGGAACTCATGTCGTACCTCCCATGGTAAAGCATATGTAGGAGCGTAGTTCTTAGGATAAGTAGGATTTTTTTTGGTTTTTGTGAATAAAAAGTTATATTTGGGTTCTCATGAGGGTATTCGTCCGAATATATGTTGGTAAGACATGAATACCATTAGGGAGTTAACACGAGTGAATTGCGAGGGAATTTAAGCGCACATTTGGACGACGGATTGAAGAATTGTTGAGAGAAGGTCGATGCCAAGAACTTGCGGAGCGGCCGGAGCAGGAGAAGATAGTTGCAATGTCGAAGCGTCGAACCGGAAGAGTTCCAACAGGAAAAAGTGCAACAATGGGGAGAATTCGACCGCTTATTCTGATGGCAGATTGGACTCCGGCGGAGTTGCTGAGGTTGAAGAACCTCGGTGGAGCATTTCTGTCATGGCAATGGGACTACGTGTGCATGGAGCTGTGCGATGAAGTCCGGAGACGGAAAGCATTGACAGCACTTGGAAGCAGAGCTCAGCCGGAGAAGTGGGATGCAAGGGTGTGGGCGAAGGCTCTAGGATGCAACCACGAAGAAGACAAAGGCGGCGTCAATTGGGAGGACTCGGCGATGCATACTGCATTCACCTTCGACGAGTGGAAGTGGTTCAACCCTAGAGAGAGGAAGGGGACGAATGGCTACAATCTCGACTTGATTAAAGATGTCTTCACGAGGAAGGTGGCTCTCACCTTGAATTAGCTTTTCTCACCGTAGAGAATTACGTACGTAAGCATGCATAAGGTGAGGATTGTAGAAGGGTTCATCGGCGGAACTATTCGGGTGAACTGGGGAGAGGCAATTGTATCGATTGGAGAATGGACTGTCAGACTTGGATGTGGACCTCAACAGTGCCAGTAGTGGGTCGACGAGGAGTTAAAGAACGAGTGCTCCTCTTGAACCGAAGAGAACGGGAGAAGTCAGGTCGGCTGTGCAGAGTAAGCCTAATTCGGATTCGGACCTTGAAGTGATTGGAACTTCAAGGAAGAGGAAGAGAGTAGTGGAGGACAGTCCACCAGACACTTTGACAATTAGGAAGGATGTAGGGAAGAAGAAGATGGAAGAAGTAGGGCCACCGAAGACCTCTCGGCCAACGATGATGGCAATGAAGCTAGGGCCGAAAGCCTCAAAGGAGATTGCAGAACCTATGGCCTCGGTACTACAGCTGTCGCAGAAGCTGAAAGCTGTGGTGGTCCTGGTATTGCTAGAGCTAAACGAGATGGGACCGATGTATATGCCAGGGTGGGATCCTCAAGCCGATGGATACATGGATTTGATTCAGATGATGAACCGGTTGGCTTTGGGAAAGGAAGACCAATCCATTACAGTTCGAGAGCTGACAGAGAATGTGGACAAGTTGTCCAAGGAGAAGACTGAAATGGAGCAGAAGGTCCAAAAGGCGAAGAAGGCCTACAAAGAGATCTGCCGTATTCGGGGTGCAGAGATCCATTTTGTGGAGAAGGAGAATGCCCAACTTCGGGAGACGGTGCATGACATGAAGCGAAGACTAATTTAGGTGGATGTGGAGGCGCCTGCGAAGTTGGAGAACCTCGCTAACAAATATGCGTAGTATATGTTCACTCGGTATGATCGAGTTGAGGTGCAACGGTTAGAGCAGTTGGTGGCCACGATGGAGAATCCCAGTGACTCAAAGGACAGATGAAGGAGATGTATAAAGCGTTGGGTCGACATTTCAGGGAAGCCATGGCTCTTCATCGACAGGAGATCACAGCAGATGTATAGGAAATGCAGTTAGAAATTGACGCATTCATGCAAGCAGCGGAGGTGCGATCGAGCGGCTTAGATTAGAGTAGAAGACTTAGGATAGAGCGATCCGTGTAGGAGTAGTTAGGAGTAGCAGTTAGAACATTCATTATAAATAGTCGTAGGAAATAAAGTGGTGGGATCTTTTCATCTTTGCAAGTGTCCAATCTGTTGGGCTGCAAATTATAGTCAAGGTAGAACGAGCACTCAAGGAGCAGGTGTATGCAAGCTGACATTGTGTTGACTCATTCATGTATCCGCGAAATTACCCGGATATTCGTCCATGAGCTGAGCTATCTATAGCCATCAGAAGTACTATGTAGAGTGTTTTCACCGAGACGCAATCTTGTAACGAGAGAGATCCCCATCCCGAAGTAAAGCAATCATTGAAATCTACTTGCTATGATATGTGGAATTGATATTGTGATGGGATTATGAAGGAATTGAGATTGGATCGATTGCCTTCTTTGTGAGTACTCTTCGGACTCTGCAGTCCAGAGTTGGAAAGATGACTAAATGTGTGTTTCTCTTCTTTGCTAATGTGGTTTGATCCCTCATTCCCTTGGGAACGAATCAATCTATACGAATTTGGACTTGGTAATGCACACCCAAGCTATTACATCATCTCTCGTATATTGTAATAATACATGTAAGGGAAATGATCCCATATCGACGTCCCTCGTATATATATATCCAAGATAGATCTATCTATAATCACAAATCAAAAAGATAACAAAGGTGCAACGAGCGCCCAACTCGCCAAGAATGTCGTAGGTGCCGTCTCCTCCATCGATAATAAGCCTACCCCTCCATACAAAATTGGCAAAGATGTCTGTCTCCTTGCCAAATCTCTAATCACACACTCGAATGTCCCTGGTCTGATGATATCACCAAAGACGCCCATGATCCTCCTATCAAAGGCTGTCAAACGTGATATGAATGTAAGTGAAGGAGGAACTGTGCGAAGAAGGTAGGTGGATCGATGAGCAATACTAGATGACAATATACCAAATGCACCTGCGGATCCCCTAGTAGAGGAAAGTCGTTTAGATGCAAAACATCCTCGGCCAATGCAACGTCAAGGTAGCGTGAAACAAAATTCTCAGACCCTACTGGCACTCCTAGAATATGTAAGCCGTCTGTCGATATCATACATCCCTCTAGAAGCTGAAGATGAGGCGGAATGCCCAAAGTAGACAAAGCCCTACACTTTGACACCTTGACTCTCAAACCTACAAGATGAAGCTCGGTAGTCAAGTAATCAAAGGCATGCCTAATGTTGTTTACAGGGCCCACAATGTGTGTATCATCCGCTAAGGAGGGGAACACACAACCGGGACGGCCAAAGCAGTAGACACAAGAACTCTATAATGAGCCATGGAAAATAGGGGTCCTCCCAAAGGATCTCCCTGTCTAGTGCCAGCGGCGGACTGTAGAACGATGACTCACTCCTTGGAAAAGCCATGCTGATAAAATAGAGAAGAATATGAACCGTAGAAAGACCGTACGAAAGGAATGAGGCTTGATAGGGGTCCATCAGCCTCTCTAAGCTCTCTAAAAATGGATGCACGTGAGACGTTGTTAAAAGCGTTTTCAACGTCCACCTGCAAGACAACTCAATCCGGATGAATATCTAGAAGTGCTCTAATGCCCAACGATACGTAGGTCGTGTTGACATTTACTATATGAAGATGATGACATGTGTCATCTTGAGTTGGTTGTCATGACGGCAATAGTTTAGGTTAGGATAACCGACGGCGCACTGTAAGGCTGTTAAGAGCCCACCGTTGGATCTATTTTATAGGGTCATGATGTTGAAAAGGCTCCAAGAGATATTATCTTGGACCTTATCAGATATAAAGCGCAGTTAGGATGGAAAGGGTATGGGAGAGTGCTAGACACATCACTTTGCTGACTAAGGAGCATATCTGATCGAAGTGGAGCCGACGAGGACATGGATAGAGGACAACATGATCCTCCAGATGTACCGATGCCTAATCCATTTGTGATCAACATCCGGTGTCTTCATCGTGATCATTTTCGGGCGTGGTTAGTGTATCATTTTGGAGATAACTTTATGCAACAAGTGATAAACTCTCCAGACCCGATTATTCTTCCGATTGTTTCCACGGCGCGATTTGGGGACGTAATAAATTAATACGTTTTGATTTAGTTTGGGTGCTATGGATTTGAACTTACCGGTAGTGGTGGCTTTCAACACATGGGTTCCAATCCATCACTATTGCTTACCGAAAACAAGCCATAGGGAGTTGATTGTTAGGAACTTTGGCGAGGAGTATTATTCTCAAGTTATAAACTCCCCGGTTCCGTTTGTAGTTCCGTTCATACTTAGTCGGTTTCGAGTTGTCATTTTGTCTCTTTATTAGTGGCAACTCGTATTGTGTATAGGATGGCTAAGTAGTGTGTTTAGGATAGTTGTAAAGCTCTAAGTTAAAATGGAGCTAATTTGGCCACACTAGAGGTCAAAATAACACTCTTCATTCTCATTGGTCTTGGGGTTTGGGCCAATGAGGGCTCTTGGGTAACTTCTTCGAGGTTTTGATGAGTTTTGGAGACCTTCTAGGGGGACATTCGGAGATCTGAGATTGGGTTGGAGAGCTGACGGGACGAGCTACGACGTGGGCTTAAGAATGGATGGATTTGAAGGATTTGTCACTCTGAAGTGATGACTCAAAGTTAGAGTAAGAAATTTAGACCTTTGAGTGTATTTGGAGAGTTTATGAGAACCTTACAAGGAATCTGAGTCAACAGAAATATAGATTTCAACTCAGGCTTGTGTTATGATCAAAGTTTTGACTCGATTGGACGAGTTTTGAGTACGGAGTGATAACTTGAAGTTTGTGTATACAAATCGAATTGCGGGATCGCACCGACTATCACGGTTAGTAATGAGAGATCATATCTTTTGATATCAGAAATTTCTGTCAATAAAACTTTGCACAGTTCAAGTTTTGATGATGAGTGACCTTCTCATAAAATCTGGGAGCAATTGAAGTCAAAGATTGGGATGTGTGACGGGTTTTGTACACAGGGGTCTGCATATCGCCTTGTGTTACAGTGGGTAAATCACCAATTGTTTTGAGAGATCTAGAAACGAAAAACATCTAAAACTTTTCTGAGTGATACTAAGAGTCGTGGAGCAATTTTCTGTAAAGTTTGAGCGAAAGTTATCGGTCGAATCATTAGATATCATAGTCTTCTTCCGCTGAAGTTTTACCGGCTATAATGTGGAGTGCTGAGGAGAAGAAGAAGAGATTGTCAACTCACACGAGGTTCTAGAAGGTTCTTCTACAGCCAGGCGCTCGGGCGTTCTCAGAGCAAAGAAATGTCCATGCGACACCGCCTCACAGCCTCCTGGTGTGGCGACTCCAAACTGATGTGGACAAAGATACTCATGGAAGTGTGAGCGATGATGCAAGACAACGATACGACTGACTAATCGTAATAAGACCTCTCCAATAGCAATCGGTCTGATGCCCCCAATGTCCTTCTCCATCACAAGAAGCCGACTAGCACATGGAACGTGACTAACTGATAACGGAATCTCCCCTCTCTTGGCCCGATGCAACGACCCACGGAACAACTCAGTGAAACCACTAGAGGGATCATCCGCATGGAAGCAATCTTGAAGATGCTCATATACCATCCCTGACAAACCCCTAAAGGATAAACATGGGGCTGTGCATAGAGAATGAGCAAATAATGATCTATCCAGACATAATGGCTCCTCTGGTTGATACTCCAAGACCTCTAATGGTATCTCCTCGCCCATACTAGAGACACAAAGGGGGTGATCACCCATCCTCCAGGATGGGCGGCGAGTAAAGTGGCACCAAGGTCTCCAAGTATAGAGGTATTTAGAGAGGTCACCTCTTTGTTGCTCTAGCTTTGGAGATATATGGAGCTATGGACACCAACTTTGATATGTTTGTGAGAGAGTGCGGAGAGCCTATCATACTAGGCGACATGGGATATCACTCTCTTTAGCTTAATATATAGCCTATTTTAGGCAACGTATTTTTATTTTTTTACATAGAGCACTAGCTGGTGCAATCCATAGGAGAGCAATCACATTAGGTGATGCTTCTTCAGATGCTTCTGTTATTTGTAGACCGTTTGACGTAGATAGTTTGGATATCTTAGGTGTTGTAGGACATATTTCTGAGTGTGATGCTATTGGAGTCTAGTCCCAAGTTATCTTTCCTTGTTTGATTTGATGGGGTCTTCCCATCCCTTTTGTTGTTATACTGATATTGTTCACAATAAAGATAGTTAAAATGTGGGTTTTGGACATTGTCTTATGTGGATGACTTATGTCCATATATCTTCGTGAACTTCCATGCACATAACAATGAATGAAAAAATAATTATGGAAAAAGTTGTACATTATGATACTTTAAATCTGTCATAAAAACTATAAACAATCATGCATTTGGATTCAAACTGAATTTGGGAATATTAAATTGGATTACAAAAAGATGGGAATAAATCCAACGATTTCATTTGTTCTTGAGATTCTACGAGAAATTCTACAACTTTCCACCATTTCGTTTATTCTTGACATCTAGGAGAATAAAAACCTAGGATCTGGTCTACACGTAGCATAAGAACACGTCCATATTTTTAGAGAAAACCTTGTATAAGAAGAACACACCATGTTGATGACTGATCACCATTCCTTTGATGCACGGGCATGCTATGAAGCTGCTTTTGAGAATAAGGTTATTATTCCATCAGAATAATAACATTGGTAAGAGATCCACTTTTATCTTATCAAATCAAAATTATTTTTTAAAACTAGCATATACATTGGAAGATTTTTCAGATTTTTTTTTTCTATATCACAATATTCACAATCAATTTTATGAGCTAACACCAAAATATATATGGACATCTATCCATTCTGTGGCCACATCATTTATTCCTTGGAATGGAATCAATTGCAAACGAGTTTGTCACTTACACATATACCTTCTTGTCATATCTCTCTTTGAATATGCTAAGACCTACACCGTTTGATCCGAACGAAAGAATATCATGGACTATGATACAATGTTATTTTCTCTGATTTTACTCTAAAATGTATGAAAAACTTGAAACATTACTAAGTTAGTTGTTAAAATTTACTTTCAGATAAAATAATATACTTCCGATTCGGCATGTATTATCTGAGTTAAGAAGAAGAACCTTTATTTTGAAATAGGAAATTTGTTGGAACATTTCTTTCTAAACCACTCATTTCTCCATATGGTGTGCAGACGAGATTTTGTCGAATCAAACAAATTCCAATAAATATAAACTGGTGTGAGCAGATTTACGTCATCCGTCGGTGCATACTTTCCCTTCAAATTCAAACTATATCTGAGCCACCACCACTTGAGGTCAACAAGTAGAGTTTGTGGTGGGTTCTGATAACGTACAAAAGAGCACAAATGATTTCCTCACGAACAATTAATATTTTGTTCGGAATCACCAAAAAAGTAACTTCAACATGATCGGAAATTGGAGATTCTGCAAGCAAAGACAACAAGTTCATGAAAAGAATATTCTTACCGAACGTCACATGCAGGATGCAGATAATCTGGGAACGACAAATATACGAAAAAGATAACAGCATTATCACCACTCTTGCACAGCAGTCAGATGGAGAAACAAGGAGAAAAGGTGGAGTACTGTACGGTAGCTCTTTTGGTGCGCATTGGCATTCCATGTAACGTTGTAAAGTTTTTCCCATTCCAGACAAGAGGAAGGATTGTAAACTCCATGCACTGGGACAAAGAAACGAATCGCCATTTATCCAACTCACTTCATGATTTGATCTCTTTGGTATATTGTGCTGGATTTGCAACTCTCAGTCGATCTCCGATCAATGGTATGGGGAAAAAGCGCAAAACCGCGTTTATTGCAATAGGTCCTATTGAAGCGGCAAGAAATGAATTCTTGAGACAGTGTGAAATGAGAAGTTTTTGAAGTCGTAAGTCACATGATAACTTGAGGGTCATCATTTACTCGTGCTCTTGGGTAGCAATGCAATGGCTGTAAAGGCGCCCACATTGCCAATCTGGGTCCTCCCTCGGAACCCCGTGTGTTCGTTACTTCACTGGCAACTTTAGCACCTACGGCCAGAGCACTTGTAGCTACACAAGTTCCACAATGCAGACCCCATCCACGAGCCGTAGATCCATGCACTTTATTTACGCTTCACCAACGACGGTCATTCCATGCATGCCCGCCTACAAAGGAACGGTTGTACAGGTGCAGTTGCAACTTTGAAGAAATATAGACGGAATGATTCGACATACTGAAGGTGGTTAAAACACCCAAGTTTCCAGAAACACTTGACTACTTGTGTGTGTGTGTGAAGTCAGAATGCCCGAACACACATCCTGGGGATAAAATATCACTTGGTTCTAAACTCACCAACAATAGTTCGGGCATTGCACCCGACCACCCCCTTTCTAAATAAAAATTGTTTATTTGGAAACATTCTCCAAAGAAACAAAAGAAGAGATGGAAGATAAAGTATGTCACCTAATGATGGTTCCTATAGATTAAAATTATATACTGATGTGTATATTGATACCAAGATTATTAGATATTTCCAAACAACTTTAGCTAAGTTGCACTCAATCAAACAATGTAGTTTTGGATCCACAAGTTTGCACCATGACATTGATGTGGTTTATCCTACTTTTGTATGATAGAGTCCATCATGAGTGTGTGTGTGTGTGTGTGTGTGTGTGTCTATATATATATATGGTACAATTAAATTTAATATTTCCTAAACTAAGTTATATGCTCTAATGATATACATTGTAACATAGCAAAGTAAACCAAGTAATATAGCAAAAAAGATACAAAGTCGGACATGGATGAAACCAATGGCATAGGATGGGGCTAGACCCAAATAGCATCACAATGGGAAATATGTCCTTTTTTATCTAAGATATCTGAATTATCTAGATTAAACGGTCTACATACTACATGAGCATCTAAGGAAGCATCATCTAACGTGATTGCTCTCATATGAATTACACCAGTCATTGTTCTATGTATAATAATGGATACACACTGCCTAAAATAGGTTACACAATATGATAAAAAACTGATACCCCATGTCATTTAGTATGGTAGGCTCTCGCGTACTTTCTCACTAGCATGTCAAAGTCGACGTTCATAACTTCATTTAACTCCAAGGCTAGAGGAACAAAGAGGTGACCTCTATCCTTGGAGACCTAGGTTGTTGGCTTTCAAAATCATGTCACCTGTAACCACAACGTTTGTAATAGTAACTTACGCCTTCCGAATAAATATAGGTATGCTCTAACTTGAGTCGACTACAAGATATACTAATGCTTCCTCCATGTAAGATATCCATCCTCGCGTGACATAACAAACATCACATCTCCAATGGCATCATGGGTAGCTATCATTTGCCCTCCGAATGGAAAATAAGTCATATGGATCCTCACTTAATTTAAGGTAATATCACATTCAAAACTAAGTAATCAAGATGCACATGGGTGAACCAATCCAAGGCAGAATCTCATCGATGTAAAACAAGTAGCTAGTGGGAGTCAAAAAGCCATGATGCATGGTCGAACTAAGATTCATGAGCATATATTCTTGCTCGAATAAAATCATAGATGAGCCCTAGTAGTACGAGGAATGCACAGATCCACTAAGGATTTACTAAGAGAGAGTGTAGATCCTGTTGAAATTGATGGTCCATCAAAATAGACTATAGCTCTTGTTCAATCAGTGGACAAAGAGAAAAAGGACGTGAACTCATATTATACCTTAGGGCACAAAGCACCTCTCATATGTTATAATAGTTTATGTAAGAAAAATCACCCCTCCTCCATGTCCCTTGCATACATCTTAAAGATCATCCGCAATCATAAACCGGAAGGATAGCAAAGGTGCAAAGAGTGTCCAACTCGCCAAAAAATATAATCTACTTCATTGATAATAAACTTACTCCTCCACATAAAATCATAAAAAATGTTTGTCTCATTGTTAAATCTCCTATCACATAGTTCAAGGTACTTGGTGTGATGATGTCATCAAAGATGTCCATGATCCTCCTATCAAAGGATGTCAAGCGTGAAAGAAATGAGGATGAAGGAAAAATTGTGCAAAGTAGGTAGATGGATCAAAGAGCAATACTAGAGGAGAGTATATCAAATGTCTCATTCGGATGCTTTAGTAGAACAGTTCATCTACATGCAGTATATCCTCAATAAATATTATGTCTAAGTAGTGTGATATAAAGTCCTCGGATCCATTGTCACTCCAAGAATGTGTAAACCGTCTATCGATGTCATACATTCCTATCAAACTGAAGATCAGGAGGAATGACCAAAGAAGACTATGCCCTATACGTTGACATCTTGATTTTGAAGCCTACAAGATGAAGCTCGGTAATCAAGTAGTCAAAGGCTTGCCTACTCTGCTCTACATGGCCCACAATGTGTGTATCATCCGCTAAGGAGGGGAACACACAAACAGACATGGCCAAAGCAGTAAACAAAAAAGCTCTATAATGAGACATAGTAATTAAGCATCCAACCAAAAAATATCACTGTTGAGTATTAGTGACGGACTGTAGAATAATGACTCCATACTATGAAAAGTCATGTTGATAGAAGAGAAAAGAAGGTGAACTGTAGACGGATTGTACGAAAGGAACGAGGCTCGACAAAGGTCCACTAGGCTCTCTAAGCTTTCTATAAATGAATATATGTGAAATGTTATTAAAAACATTCTCAATGTCCATATGCAAGACAACCTAATCCAAATGGATTTCTAGGATTGCTGTAATTTTCAATTATGCTACATCATAACATCATGGTGTGGTGAGTTCAAATCGGTGTGGACAAAGATGATGTTGGCAGTGGAAATGATACTAAAGGATCATGGTAGGTCTAATAAGATGCAATAAAACCTCCCCAATAGCAATTGGTCTAATGACTCCCTAGTCCTTCTCTATTGCAAGATGCCAACTAGCAAATGGCACCTAACTAATTGACAAAAAAATCTCCCCTGTCGCAACTGATGTTGTGCATAGAAAATAGGCATAGACACAGTGGTTCGTCTATCAAGACATAGTGGCTCCTTTGTCTGATACTCCAAGACCTATAATGGGACTCCCTTGCTCATGGGTGGATGTAAAATCTGTAAAAAAAAATAGTTTTTTCAGTAAGACTAATCATAGACAAAGAATGTAGGGCTCGTCAAACTCTACTATACTTCCCATCATGCCCCAAGATCATACACAGTTGCAATCGAGCAAAATCTAAAATATCATGTGGCTAAACTTGACTTCTAACCTGTACGGCCGTACAATATAGTTCAGTTGCATGCTCAAAATCTTCAAAATCTATCAGCCACTTACCTATGTTAAGCAAGTTCGTATAACGTAAACACCATGTCAAAGTAGGAGAAACCAAAACCATACTAACTCATCCATGGATCACGTGCCAACCGATCAAGTGGTAAGCAAAAAGTCCATCTAGCCTTGTCATGGAGTGCACAAGGGAGCCTACGGAAAAGACTAGGTTCCCATGTTGGGTACATATCATACGTTATAGAAATAATTTTATGGAATATTTAAACTCTAAAGAATTACATTTTATAAGTGTAATCCACAAATAACTTAATTATTTGTTTTATTTTTATGATAGTTTGGTTTGTTGACCTAACAATTGTGCAAACTCTTTCATGTAGGATTAGACATTTCAAGTATGTGTCAAGTCATCATAACACATGTGAAATTTCAATCTTTTGATTCTGATCTCACACATGTAAAAGTGACTTGATAGTAGCATAAGGCTCTCCACAACATGTTGGTTTCTGCTACACTTTTATATCCAAGGTATTTGAATTCAAAAATTCTTCAGCCTGGTTTTTGCGTGAAGCCTCCAACTTCAGACCGACAATATGAGACCCCAACTCCTAAAATCTACTGTCAAATGTAGAGATTGACTGCTAGCCACGGACAACTTGATGCCAGGTAGTTCCACATGACACATATGGATGAGGGGTATCGATGAGTTTTTCTCTGTTTTAACTTGGGATGTTGTTAAGTCTAATTGCTTGGGGTAATGTTAAGTCCATCTCTGATTTTCTTTCCTTCTAGCCCATTATGGTCTGTACTTCAAACTTCCTGGATTAGTCAGACTCAACTGCTCATGATCTCCAGTACTTGTTGATTTTTACTTGAAATGAGGATGCAGGCCAAATCTGGATTTGCACTTAAATAGATTGAGGTTGGAGGAAGATGAGATAGTCATGTCCGAATGGTGAAGAGTAAGGACAGAATTGGAATTTAAATTGAAGATCAATCTTTTACTTGGGACATGATTTGTTATGTCTATGAGCAAACACAAGTCTGGTGATAAGTATTTGGATTATCTGACGTGTTTCCCAAATCTGATCATGAGATTATGTTATATTAAAGAACCTTCGACGATCTTCCTGATACGCATGTGGCTATGTGAACTTGAAAATTACCACACGCTTACATTCAAGAAATTGTCAACGGTCAGTAAAGTTGTACGTGCTGATGGGGGGATTTTCACTTTGTGCCGAAAGCTATAAGATGAGGTCCAATCAGACCCAACAATACACAACCTTTGGATCTCGGGCCTTGAATGGGTTGGAGGCCGCCGAATTCCACAACAGATTTACAATGTTGTCCACTCAATGAAACTGAATTCTCAACATATTGGAAGTCATCGGCGTGTGTCTCTCCCACACTATTGGGCAAGTGTCATCGTAACCACAAGGAAGTTATCTTCCTTCTCCGATTTGCTTCTGTATGATCATAGTCATCTCTAATCTGCACGTGTGGTGTGTATATATTTGTACATAAAGAACACCGGTTAGAATAATCCTGTGATTCTAATCGAATAAAAAGAGACGAAAGAACAAGAAAGAAGAAAAGAGAGTTGTGACTTCTCTATTATTCTTTTGTACTTCTAATATTGTTTAAACAAGTCATGATGTCTGCAGAGAAGAGAAAAAGTGTGAAGTTTTTCGAAGAAAAGCTTAATCTGCACCCAAGAGGGTTTAAGAAGGGATTTAAATTCAGAAGGGCATGTTTCTGAATAAACAAAGTCAAATATGGTCCAAATCCAATATGGAATGCACTTTATGATCCCAGAGAAACATCATATTCACGTAAAAAGTAGTAATCTTTGTGCTAGTCATTACATTTCCTGATGGATAAATACAATATAAGCATTATACTTGCGTGCAGGTCCTTCTTGGAGTGAGAGCTTGCCCTTCTCATCTTCACGTCGCTTGGGATTTTCGTTCTTTGGCCTTGTATTTCACGGTGGAGGCTCGTCCCATCTTTCCGTTCATCGTGTAGCCGAAAGCTTGCTTCATCATCTTGTCACAGTCCGCACATTAAATAAATAAATAAATAAAATCATTTCTAAAAGTTGATACTGTTGCAGTGAAAAAACGATGGAAGTATGTCTCACTCTTGGGTGGCAGACAATTTGGTGGAAGAAATCACGTGTGTTCATCAGAAGAAAAGCTTTGCACTTGTCGCTGTCTCAAGTACAGACGAATAAAATGAATCGTCGAACGTCCCATTTCGCATGACGTCTTCACCTTTAGTTGTGGGGGGCGGGGCGGGGTGGGCCGGGCGGGGGCCGTAATGGGCGAAAGTCTTCTTGCCATTTGCTAAAGCGGAAAAACCTTTCCACATTTATGCGAACCATGTGATTCCTTGATCTTGACGGATGATGGAAGCATTACATCCTATGTAATTTGGGCATCTTACTTCCTAGGGTTGCTATGGAAATGCACATGTGGTCATCTTGACACTTCGCAACATTCTCCTGCATCAGCGCTCAACAACAATTCATATATGAGTTATGAGTCGCTTTGTAAAGAAGGGTCGGAGGAACTACTTGCACCTCTTATGTACATTATAATACACGGGTCCAGTTTAGAAATGCATCATCAAGGCAGAATTACTAACATTTCATGGGTGGGGCGAGCCTCGAACTTCACTCTTACTATTTGCTAAGTGTCCAATAGACTGGTGCTATGACTACACCATGTGGGAATCCTATCAAGCATTATGGACTGGTGGCGTTAGTGAATGCTACCAGTTAACCTCCAAATCACCTACATATACGTGCAGAGCCAAGTGAAATTTTTTCAATATTCCTCTTTGACAATATTTCCAAGCAAATATTGGTCACACATACTTTGTGGCTAAATAATGTCAACTTGACTGAGGTACATCACGCATAACTCACTACTAATAACAATTCTGAATCATCGCTGAAGATGTATGTTTTTAGATTATGCAAACATAATGACTTATGGCTTGACGAGATGAAGATGTCCTCCGTATTCTGGACGGTGGAAATTCAAAGCGAATACGTCAACATGAGCTCAGTAAACAAGGCCATATTCCGTACATCTCTCAGTACTACTCATTTATAAAGGTACCAGCAGTACGTAGCTGGTAGCTGCAACTTGTGTTCAGACGCAAAGACATGAAAAGGTGAGAGTGTAGCTCAACGTGAAACATACCAGCTTACTCCTTCACTTATGACCACACTTTTTCGGGATATGCTGTACCGTATGTGTTCAGCAAGCATACATTCCAATGCTCGGGAATAGATGCTTTGGATATTTGCCGCTTTAGACCTATGCACAAGACATACCGGTAGGATATGATACTTGTGTGCTCAAACTAGTAGTAACGACCACCCGAGAAAGTATAATAACAACTAGTAGTAACTAAGAATCGAAGTTTGAGCATAAAGGCCAATGTGACATAAGCCCGGATGCCCGGAGGAAACTTAGTCTAACGAAATTGCAGTAAAAGAAATGACATGTGAGAGAAAAATAAGCACAAGCTAAAAGACTTTAAAAATTGCATGCGTGTCGAGGTTTAATTGACTTATTCTCTTAGCTATACACGTAGCCCACCGTAGCGACAACGTACACAACTTTGTGCGGGGCTATTTTTGGAAGTTCTCCTCGTGATCTGCCACTAGGTCGCATAATAACATTGGGTTAGATTTACAGGCATGTTTAATGAATTCTTTCATCTTCTCGTGAGGTTATTATTTTTCATTTGTTTGACATTTAGGTCTCCATTTCCTCTTAGTGTCATTCCACGCTTTTGTCATATGTCCACTCTTGCAATCCCATCTACTTTTTCATCTCACTTTTGTATAAATGGCCTCTCGCCATTTTACAGATGTGAATGTGACTAGTCATCCCTACAAAAAGCGTGTGTTGACCAATGTTGACAAGCGTTACGGCATAGACGAATCATTAGGGAAGGAAAAGCTACTTAGAGGTTTAACAAAATAATATAGCTCGACTCTAATAAAAGCAAAGTTCCAATGAATATTGGAGAATACAAAAACTGGTTCACACTATAATGAATTCTGAAAGTTAATTAGAGAGTGAAAAAGAAGAAAAGGGTTTTTCCTCCCTAGACATTTATTTATGATATTTATGTATTTTACATTTCAAGGTATAGTGAATAAAGTAAATCATAGTGATGGTTGCGTGTCGTCCATTGTCATCGTTGATTTGACATGTCGTCATGTATCACCGTCGGTTCAAGTGGTGACATTTCGCCCCCCCCCCCCTCGTATTGTAAATATTTTCGTATTTATAAACTGAATTACATCAATTCTTGAGTAAATAAATGTAATCCTATCTAGCTTTACTCCATAAAAACCTTATGTTCATCTAATTATGTTGGAGGTAAAAACTCACAAGTAAAGAAAAATGAGTGGAAATATTTAGACTGACCTACCATTACATGTCTCTTCTAGATTTGCTAGCCTATGCATACTTATCCCAAATACAAGCTTCCTATGGATTGTTGCAAGTAGAGATTTTGTAAATAAGTTTGCAAAGTTATTTGTTGACCGAACCTGTTTCACATCGATCTGAGAATCCAAAAAAAACTTGAAGCAATGTGTTTCATGTGATCACCATTGATGTAGCATGTCTTGACTTGCATCATGCATGATGCATTGTCCTCGTACAATGGGGTTGGAGTAGCAAGTACCTCTGAAAAATCAAATGAACCTCAAATAAAGTCATCAATTGACCTCAGCCACACACATTCATGTGATGCTTCATGTAAAGCTAAGATCTTTGCGTGATTAGATGATGCAACCACCATAGTCTACTTCGTTGACTTCCAAGAAATGATAGCTCCTTGTTTAAGGGAGATATAGCCAATCGAGGATTGCTCATGATGAGGATCAGAGAAATATTTTGCATATACATATCCAATAATTTCACTATTGTCTCCAACGTTGAAGAATAAATCCATGTTTTGAGTCCTTTTAAGAAAAGTATACCAATGTATCTTGATAGACTTAGCGTTGGAGCGAGCTAGCAAGTTCACATAGAATGTGATGCTAGGTCGGATGAAGTTTGCAAGGTACATAAGTGTTCCAATTAGTGTCAAGTATGGAGTCTGAGGTCCTAGATATTGCTCCCGCTCATCACAAGAATTGTATTCATCCATATGCACATCTAAAAAATGAACCAACATATGTGAATCCAAAGGATGAACAATATCCATGGCAAATCCTTTTAGTAATGTAAGAACTTTGATGGAGAAAAATTCCCTCAACAAAATGCTCAATCTGCAATCCTAGGAAAAATGAGGTAATACTAAGGTCATTCATCTCAAATTCTACCTTTAATTCATCAACAATCAACATAATGGCATTGGTTAAGCCAATAAGGTTGAGATCATCCACATAAACAACAACGATAAAAAAATAATTTTCATCAGTATGTTTGATAAAGATGCAAGGGCATTCATCATCATTCTTAAAACCTCGTTTAACAATAAAATCCTTGAGATGTTGATATCACATTCGTTCAGCCTGCTTGAGGTCATACAAGGATCTCTCTAGTTTGAAGCATTTAGATTATGATTGGACTACTTGGGATGCGCATGTGAGGAGTATGGTCACATCGACATCGGTATTTGTCACTTTGGGAAACACGTAGACTACATCGACTCCTTCAACGAGCATTCCGGATATACCGTTCTGTGACCTCCGGGCTGACTCTCACTCAGGTTTACCTCCGATGGCTTTTTGGAAGCTCATCATGAATCTAGAAGGACTTAGTCCCACCCTTTGCCCATGATCCTATTGCTCACTCTTACACAAACTCTCAAAGTCCAAGCTCTATTATGCACATTATCACCAAGAGTAAGATATCACTCACAAGGAAAGGGATACTTTGGTAATCAAAGTCTTCATTGAATCAAGGTTCCACTCCGAACATGACATCTCCAAGAACCAAGCTCCCCAAAACTAAGATCACCACACTATCTTCTCCCAAAACTAACTTCCATTGAAAAACTACTTGAGAGGTGCTTCTCAACCTCTCTATTTATACTACTTAGAATCTTACCCTAGTAACTACAAGTAATCACCATGTAACTTCCTCTTACCAAGTTTAAACGAGGTAGAGATCACAAACCCCAATGAAAAGGGTACATGGCAACATGCAATTGGTCCACTTGGATCTTCTAGAAGCCCAACTACTCCCTAATTGACTTCTAGTGTACCAAGTCAATCTCGCCCCTAGATTTAAGGGTCTTCATAAAGTCCAACCAATGAAAACTAGTCCAAGTCAAGGGAAGTCAAGATACCCATGTGATGGAATCTATTCCTTGACTCATACTAAACAACAAAATAGTAGTTCTCATCTACCACACCAAAAGTTACTCTATATTTTCCTCCAACTTAACCATAACTAGCTAAACATAGTCATGACTAAGATAAACTTAGGCACAATTTAGATATACTTTCATTTTATCCTATATGTACAACCCCGGGTCTTACATTTACCCCGGACCAAGATTTCACTCCGTCCTCGGAGTGAAAGAATCTGATCGTCGATGAAACGGCTTCAACTTGTCGTGATTCACCCGGTCAAAATGTCGTCCTCCCAACTCCTTCAAATCGTAAGTAAAGTTTCCCCCACACCTTGTGAACTATGAAAGGACCAAAGTACTTTTGGAAGAAATTTCTTTCTTGCTCTCTTATATCTAATGGAGTCGTGAAAGCATTACCCAATCACCTTCTTTGAAAATCTTCATCTTCTTCGTCCCCAAATCGATTATCATGATACTTCTTACGCAATTGTTGAGCCCGCTCCACACGTACCATGGCCATGGCTTGAGCCTCCTCCGGCTCCAACGGTTGTTGACATCTTGATTTGATAGCTTCTACTCCATTCTTCCTCTTTAACTTCCGTTGGATAGTTAAGAAGGTCGTCAAATCAAATTGAATTGGAAGCTTTGACTCGACACCATATACCATACGGAAAGGTGAGTACCTGTTGATGTCTTCCAAGTCGTCCGATACTCCCACAAGATAGCATGCGACCTCTTGTCCCAATTTTGCTTGCTCCCGTCCATGTATGCATCCTTGGCCAACATCATGCAAAAACGTATAGTTGGTTCGCCTCGCCAACCCATTAGCATTTGGTTTGTAGGAAGTAGTCACCCGTGCCTTGATGGAGAAATGACCTAGCATGGCTTGTATAATGCTTCCAACAAACTCACCACCTCTATCGGATACAATTTCTAGGGGGGCATCCGAATCTAGTTATTATCCTCTCATATAGAAATCTACCCACTTCTTCCTCACTAGTAGATTTTAGAGGTCTAGCTTCTACCCACTTGGTTAGATAATGTGGCCAGTCTACCACAATGAACTTGTTACCCCGAGGGAGTAAGATTCAAGGGTCCTACAAAATCTATTCCCCACTTTTCAAAAGGACCAAAATATAACCGATGTCAAAGGAGGGGTTTTCATGGACTTTTTAGCAAAAGCTTGACACACATCACAACTCTTGCAAAATTCCACACAATCTTTGAAAATGCCCTTCCAATGATAGCTTTGCATCTAGGATCTTAAATGCGATTTACCTTTCCCCAAAGTGTCCTCCACATACCGAGCCTTCATGAAACTCCTTCATAAGTTGAATTGACTCCTCCCTTCCAACAACCCTTCCGAGTAGTCCATCCGCTCCTTGATGAAACAACACGTCCTCTATGATGGTATAAGGTTCACATCGCTTCACCAATGCATTCCTCTCCCGTGAATGCATGCCTTGGGGAAACTCTCCCTCCGAGATGAAATCCCATATCCCCTTGTATTCAACGGTACCTTTTGTTATGGTGTCCATCATCGGCCAAATCCTCATCCGGAAATGTATCATCCCTTTGGTTGATCTCCTTCCTCATCGTATGCTCGAGACATCAAATCAACATTGGCATGTTTCTTACCGGAGATTCGATCCTCAATGATGTAATCAAACTCCGCCAATAATAACTTCCATCCCGGCTATCCTACCCTCAAAGATTAGGCTTGTTGAAAATGTACTTCAAAGCCTTGTGGTCAAGAACGATAGTAAACTTCCCTCCCCAACGAGATAGTGTCGAAACTTCTTGAGTGAGAAGATCACGACTAAAGCCTCCCCTTCGATCCTTTGAATAATTTCTCTCACTGCACCATCCGTCTACTAGCATAAGCAATTGGATGATCATGGCTATCTTCATCTAACGGCTTAGAGTGCATCCTATAGCAATGTTTGATGCATCCGTGTAGAGAGAATGAAAGGTTTACCCCAATTTGGTTTGGCTAAAATAGGAGCCGTTACCAACGCCTTCTTAAGAAGTTCGAATGCCACAATGCCTCTCCATCCTTGAGGATTAAATCGTAATCCGTCCCCCTTCTTCATGTAAACCGTCAAGGCATAAGCTTTGTTGGAGAAGGAAAAAGATGAACCGTCGATAGTATCCCACCATTCCAAAGGAAGCGCCTCAACTTGGTCAACGTCACCGAAAAGGTAAGTCGAGGATGCGTTTCACCTTTTCTCGGATCCACCGCTATACCATCTTTGGAGATGATGTGCCCTAACAACAAACCTTCCTCACATCCAAAAATGCATTTTTCTGGATTGAAGCGAGGCCTTGGCTTTCTCCAACCGTTGTAGAATTTTGATCAAATGATCAAAATGATCCTCCCTTCTTCCGTATACACAAAAAATCATCTATGAAATCTCGCACAAATTTCCCAATAAAAGGTTCAAACACCTTGTTCATGAACCTCTGAAAAGTTCTTTGGAGCATTACATAGACCAAAGGGCATTACCCTAAAGGCAAAAGTTCCCCATGGCGTGGTAAAAGTGGTTTTGAGTCGATCTTTCTTCAGGAGCAATTTGAATTTGGTTATAACCACTATAACCATCTCCAAAACTATACCACTCATGACCCGCCACCTCCTCTAGAATCTCATCTATGAAAGGTAAAGGATAGTAATCCTTCTTTGTGACAAAGATTCAACTTCTTGTAATCTACGATACACGTAGCTTACCATTCTTCTTCTTGACTATCACTATAGGAGAAACCCATTCAGAATTCTCTACCTCATAGATGAAACCCGCATCCTTTAGCTTGTCGATCTCCTCCTTGACCACCACAAACCGTTGGTGGATTTATCCGACGTTGTTTTCGACGCGTCTTGGACGAGCCTTCTCCTCTAACTCAATGCGATGAGTTTCTAAAGGTTACTTCCTTCAAATCCTTGTAGCTAAAGGCAAAGACATGGATATATTTTCGAAATATATCCAAGAACCTTGACTTCTCCTCCATAAGAACCTTTTGGGACCAAACTTGAGAGTGGAGAGCCGCCGAGTTATCTCATCTTCACTCATCTTCATCTTGTCGGGATCTTTTCACCACCCCCTATAGGAAGTAAATCCATTGCAAAGAAGAACTTGAACTTGAACATCATCGTCCGAGGTATCTTCGGATGATGTCTCCTCATCGATCGACATGTTGGTGTCAACCTCCGAAAAACTACCACTTTCTTCACTCTCGGACTACGAAAGAATCACTCGTAGGTCTATCCGATCCGAGACCGCTCCTCCGCCACTTGTGAGAGGGACCTTCACTCGATGGTTTTTTCGGCCCTATACGGAAGGTAACCCTTATGCCACCGATCAGTTGTCCTCACGCCCTCAAAAAGGTCTTCCTAACAACAAGTCGTAGCTAGCCTCCCTCAAGCACTTGAAAGGACAACAAGGTTTGAACTCCCATCACACTTACCACCACCTTGTCCACCACTCCAATGAGTCGCACCTTTTGCTTGTTGGCCATCCCAACAATGATGTTGGAAGGTCTTGAAAGCTTCATCCCCAACTTCTTCAACAAACGTTCGACATGGCATTCACCGCAGATCCACCATCCACTAAGACATCCGAAACATCACGCCCATTAATGCGTACTTCAATCTTGAAGCTCGAGTGCATACCTCCGAGGCAGCCGGCATCCACCACTCCTACTCCAACATTCGCCATGGAAGCTTTCCCCTTGGATCGCCGCTTCTTGGTCCTTTTTGGACTTAGGCCTCCCCTCAACTCCTTTCTTATCGTGAGGATTTAGAGCAATCAATTGGCCAACAGTTATATTGGCTTTTTTGATTCCCCACATCCTCCACCACGTCGTATTTGAAATTTGGGTAGATGAAATGGAGAAATCATCCATTCCCAACTTCTTTTCTCGGTGCTCTCGGGTTGACTCACACCACCTTTGGATCGAGTGCTCGGCTTGGTTGATCTTCCATTGAGATGGACTCCTCGCAAATCTTGCTCTCTTCTTCTCGTGTGCAAGAATATCAACTCGGAACTTATAGAGCTCTCTCCCTTCTCAAACGTAACCGATGAGGAAACACATCAATAGACTTTTACTCCCTTATCCTTCGATTGACTTGGAGCGGGAGTAGAATTGTTGTGTCTAACTCCATCATGTTGTCGAGGATTAGGACAATTTAGATTTGGAAATGAGGGCCTCCACAACTAAAGCATGAAACTGTGAAGTTCCCTTGTGGTGGATTTCCTTTTGGAGGATAATTCCCATACCCTCTAGATCCTCCCCCTACATTCGATTCCTCCTCTCCCATAGTTGTACTACGTTAATCTTGAGATCGCGAGTGTTTACGTGATAGATTTCAACTCATGGTGCAAAGTCTACCCCTTTGGAGAATTTACTCTTGGCAAGCAAACAACAAAGAGGAGTTGCCATTCTAACCACGGTGGTGATGCTTCTCTAGCCACCAAGCTAGAATCATCGTCTTCTAGGCTCTCCTCCATTCGAATAGCAATGCGAATAGCCTCAACCTTAGAAGAGGGCTTTTCATATCTCACCTTGCTTCGAATCGAGGCTTCAAACCTCCAATGAAGTTCTTTGTCAACATCGCCACAATCCCCACCATGGTTGGCTCCGACCTCGTCTCCACTCTTTCTCAACACCACCTAAAGCGTGACTCCGGCTTCTCCGTTCTCTCTACGTATGATCTCACCCTTCTCTCTCTCCTTGCTTCAAAAAGCCGACTTCACACATCGGCTTCTCGTAACTTTCATCCGGAAGAAAGTTTTCAACAAGATTCTCCGTCAAACTCTCCCAAGTGTCTTCCTCCACATGCTCCTTCTTGTACTCATTGTACCACTTCAATGCGAGAATCCTCCAAGAAGTCGGGCAAAAGGATAGCCCATTCGGGTTTCCTTCTCTCATTGTTTCCTATGCATGCCCTCTTGAAGTCTCTCACAAAAGATTCTACATCTTCTTTCTCTCTCCCATAGAACACCGGAAGCTTCCCATTTCCAACTCCTTTTGTCGTTGTTGTTGGAAATTTATACGGGACTCCCTAATACAACACAAACAAAACTAGCTCCATTCTAGAGTAATTCATCAATGGCAAAATGAACGGAATTGGTTGGTCCAAGATTGCCATGGCTCTCTCCTCTCCTAAACACACTATGAGCCTTACCCTCATCGACATCTTCTCGATCATTCTGAAAATGATCTCCATCTTGATTAGAACTTGAGCCACCCGGAGATTTCAACTTTTCGGTATCGCACTCAATTTATCTTCAAAGCCCTCCACTAGTGACTCCAACAGGCTTTCACGCCACTACACTCGTGTCCTAAGGGAAGTCCGGTCACTCCACAATTTTCACAATAGTTTCCACTCTTGGATTCATGGGGAGATGATGGTCCCGGATGAAGGTTTAGCTCTCCCACGTTTCGTCTCTCTCTCAACCTCCGATCTTTGGTCCTCAAAGGACAACTCACAAGCTTATGTCCTCCCTCTCCACAATAGAAGCAACTCTCACGTTTCGCTCTCGGGGAACTTTTTAGTGTCCTCTCTTCAAACTCCACTCTGAACTCCCTCGTGTTCGAATCATTTGAAACAATCACGCCCAGCCCTTGAGGTATCTTAGATAACCGGATCTTCCAAAGAGGTTGATCTCCCATTTTCCAATGAGTGTCAAGTCATCCTCACTATGCAAAACACTCATGCACTCACTCTCTCGGAATGACCATAAACAAGGAAAAAGTAAATCTGAAAAGTAAAGCAGTTTTGCTCACTTTTATACCCCCTATACTTCAGGTATCATAACTTTCTCTATAAAAATGATCTCTCAACGAAATTTGAACCCACATGTAGCTTAGCTCCTGATATACAATCGTGCAAAGTTTCAAATCCTGATTCAATTCTTGCACGAATTGATAAGCTGTGTACACTTTTTCCCGAGAGCTATCTTTCAAAACCCGTCAAGACCCTAGTAAATTCTAAACATCATAACTTTTGATCTAGACATGATATGACTGTTATTTCAAGTGCAAAACGTATCCCATCTACTAATCTAAAATCAATAAAATTATCGGAAAAACTTTGGAAAATAAAGTTTTCCTCCCAAATACGTACTATAGCACTCTCGCCTCATCCCAAACAACACTTAAGTAAACAAAATGTACAAAATAACTTCCAGGCTATCATATAACACTACCGGATACACAAATGGTACATTACTATGCATCATGATCTCGGTTCGCTCTTCCCCCACAGTCCCTCTCCATATGAGTTCTCATCGTTGCGCTCTCACGGGCAATAAAAGCTGGATTCGGAACATCTCTTCTCCTTCTAGGACCGAGGTCCGGAAACGGAACCAAAAATGTGACCTCCGGGCTGACTCTCACTCGGGTTTACCTCCGATGCTTTTTGGAAGCTCATCATGAATCTAGAAGGACTTAGTCCCACCCTTTGCCCATGATCCTATTGCTCACTCTTACACAAACTCTCAAAGTCCAAGCTCTATTATGCACATTATCACCAAGAGTAAGATATCACTCACAAGGAAAGGGATACTTTGGTAATCAAAGTCTTCATTGAATCAAGGTTCCACTCGAACATGACATCTCCAAGAACCAAGCTCCCCAAAACTAAGATCACCACACTATCTTCTCCCAAAACTAACTTCCATTGAAAAACTACTTGAGAGGTGCTTCTCAACCTCTCTATTTATACTACTTAGAATCTTACCCTAGTAACTACAAGTAATCACCATGTAACTTCCTCTTACCAAGTTTAAACGAGGTAGAGATCACAAACCCCAATGAAAAGGGTACATGACAACATGCAATTGGTCCACTTGGATCTTCTAGAAGCCCAACTACTCCCTAATTGACTTCTAGTGTACCAAGTCAATCTCGTCCCTAGATTTAAGGGTCTTCACCAAGTCCAACCAATGAAAACTAGTCCAAGTCAAGGGAAGTCAAGATACCCATGTGATGGAATCTATTCCTTGACTCATACTAAACAACAAAATAGTAGTTCTCATCTACCACACCAAAAGTTACTCTATATTTTCCTCCAACTTAACCATAACTAGCTAAACATAGTCATGACTAAGATAAACTTAGGCACAATTTAGATATACTTTCATTTTATCCTATATGTACAACCCTGGGTCTTACAGTTCAGGTCGTGGGAGTGGTTAGCTTTCCGTGCAAGTTCGATTCTAGGGCTTTTTGAGACTAGATTTCCATGTCCACGTTTATTCCATAGGCTTTCTCGAGCGTTGCATGACAAGGCTAGACGTGCTTTTTGCTTACCGTTCGATCGGTTGGCGTGCAATCCCATGGACGAGTTAGCATGATTTTTGTTGTTATTTCTTCCGCGATGATGTCTACGCTATATTAGAGGGGGATGTGCTGGACATAGGGAGGTGGCAGCTAGATTTTGGAGATTCCGAGTAGGGGATTGGACTACATTGCAGGGAAGTCTGTTCGGGCCACACAGGTAAGGAGTCAGGTTCAGTCACATGATACTTCTGATTCGGTGCAATTGCGACGGTGTAGGATCTTGGGGCAGGCCAAGGAGTATAGCAGGGCTGCACGGGCCCTTCATCCTTTGTCCATGGCTAGTCCTACTGAGGAGACGATTTCCTCTTTACGTCTTCTACATGTAACCACCACATCCGTCACAGTGACCTGGTCCTCCTGTAACCAATCTTGGTTAGTCATAGTTAGTTTAGCCAAAGCGTAGAGTGGTCACTAGATCACAAAAAGACAAGATAGTGGTGTGCACTATCCAAAAAGTAAAAGGGTTAATGACGAGGTGGCTACCATGCATTGGTGGATCAGATTGTGTGCTAGACGCCTGTTAGGAATTGGTTAGGATAAGATAACAAAATATGCAACCTACGCATGTTAGCCATGTGGCATAGTTTGGATTTCGGACTCCTCTAGTCCCACAAAGATATAAAGCAAGGAGAGGTCTTGAGAAGACCATCTCTCATCTTGGAAGTCATTTCGAGTCATTGCTTGGTGTTACAATGGTATCGAGCAGGGGCTTATTGTTCCTATGAGTGTGGATCACCCCTCTTGGAAGAATAGTGCTGGGTTGGTACAATTATTTGAGGAGAGAGAGTGTTTGTTAGAGGCCTGGCAAAGTGGCCATTGAGCTGCAAGTAGTGTAAGGGGGTTATTGTGGAGTGCGGGTTATGGATGGGGGAGATAGAATAGTACCGAGATTCCCATTTCTTAATCCTTTTCATGTCAAACTGTTATACATTGAGAGAGCAAGGTTGACTCAATTATTTGGTTTATCATTTTGGTGCCAACTTCATGGACCAAGTGATGAGATCTCGAGATCCCTGTTATCTTACCTATAGTCACCTACGATGTTACTTGGGATCTCACGATTTACATTTTAGTTTAGAGATGGACCTCAATAGACCACCACCGGTGAGATTCAACACACGGTGTGAAATCTATTGTGTGTATCATCCTAAAGCTATGTTTGAGCCTAGTTATTAGAAACTTTGGAGAGGAGTATTACCATGAGGTGATAGCATCACCTATTCCTTTTGTGTTGCCAATCTTGAGAAATTGGAGAGTGTTCATCTTAACCCTATACTAAGAGAGAGTGGACGGAGGCGAATCATGGAGGACACTTTGAGAGAAATGATTCGGGAGTTGAGAGATTTGAGAAAGCATTTGAGCAAAAAGTCGGGACTCAAGTACAAGAGTTAGCTCAAGAATTAACTTGTGAGTCAAAAGCGAGAGGAATGGAAAATGAGAGAATGAGAGAAACTCCAATGGAGATGGAGGCGTCACCATCCATGGTGGAAAGTGAAGAAACAGTGAGAGCCCGTGCTCTTGAAGCCCAAGCAAAGCACAACGAGCAAGAGAGCTAGATCTTTGGACATCCATGATTCGAAGATGACAAAAAGCTTGTAAGATAGAACCTTACCGGGGTAGTCGAACCATGGGAGTTTTGGAAGGTTGGATTGAGAGAATGGAGTATCATCTTGCTTTGTTCAATATCAATGATCACATTGCAGGTCTTTTTGTTCGTACTTTGTTGTTGGAGAAAGCATCTACTTGGTTTCAGGGTTGGATGATGGAGCTCAATGAGTCAGGCCAACAAGTTACTTGGAGTGCAATGAAGCGAGGTTTTCTTCAGAATTTTCAAGCAGTTGATCCCATCATCACGGCACGGATGAGGTTGTGGAAACTTGAGCAGAAGGGAAGTGTGGAGGAGTACATTGAGGAGTTTCGAGATCTTGAATTCAGATCGAGATATGAGTGGGGCTGAAGCCCTTGATTTATTCAAGAGAGGATTGAAGAAAAGATTCAACGGGGGGAGGTGATTCGGGACAATCCAAGCAACTTGAGCGAGGCTATTGCTTGTGCACGATTTAATGTTCAACGTTTATCACAACGGTGGAGAGGTATCGGTTCCCTCAAATCAATACTATGGATCCATGCCTATGGAGTTGGGCAACATAAGGAGGAGAGAAGATTTCATTCCAAGGGAGTGAACGCACAAGGAGGAGATCGTCGCAACTCGAATCCTCATCGAGAAGCAAATTCAAGAGGAGGAGACGGAGTGGAGGGAAGGCGAGAAATGAGGCGGTGCTATAATTGTGGAAGATTTGGTCACATTGCCATGAATTGCCGTATACCGAGTTACGGCAAGAGGAGCTAGACCCCCCCCTATCGACGAGCCCTCAACAATCTTGAAGGTGGAGGCGAAGTGACCGATGGAAACTTGGGAAACGCGAGCACCAAGTAACCTTGCCTCGCGGCCTTACTGGTTCGATGAAAAGGAGGAAGGGCGAGGGAAGGAAGCACAAACATGAGGTAAATGGTTTGAGAAAGAATCAAACATGTTTGATTGTGACAGATGGCGAGATAGAAGGAGTAAAAGTGAGAGTATTGATTGATCCAGGAGCTACAGAAAATTTCCTATCTGGATCTATTGCTATAAAGTTGGGATTAGCTTTAGAGAAAGATGAGAGTGAAAAGATAGAGTTGCCAAACGGGCAAACAGAGAGCATTGAGAGCATTCCTAGGAAAGTGGAGTGGAAGATTGGGCAATACAAGGAATCGTTGGAGTGGAGAGTAATTCGATTAGCTTCGCTATGATGCTATTTTGGGTATGCCTTGGATGGAAAAATATAATCACGAGGTAAATTGGCGAAGGAAGATAGTAAAAACTATGAGTTGGAGGATCTTTGGAGATAGACTTAGATCGGGACACAAAAACTTACCTCTCTATGTGATAGGAAGAACCGCTATCAGTCACAAAGATGTATGTTTTTGGGCCTAATAAGAGATGTAAGCGCTCCAAAAGAGCAATCTTTTTATACATGAGGAGTTAACTTGTATCTTGAGCGAGTTTCAAGATGTTTTTCGGATGATTTGACTCGGGTTTACCACCAAGAAGGAGAGTGGATCACAAGATAGAGATCTTACTGGGAAGTTCACCTCCTTGTAAAAGTCCCTATCGACTTGCCTCGAACGAGCAATTTGGAGGAATGCAAGGCACAATTGGAAGAGTTGTTGGAGAAAGGGTTTATCCAACCTAGTGTGTCACCATATGGAGCTCCGGTATTGTTTTGTGAAGAAGAAGGACGGTTCCATGCGGATGTGCATGGACTATCGTGCTCTAAATCAACAAGCGGTGAAAAACAAGTATCCATTACCGCGAATGGATGACTTGTTTGATCAACTTCATGGAGCTAAGTATTTCACCAAACTTGATCTTAGAAGCGGATACAATCAGATCGAGTGGCGGATGAAGACATACAAAAACGACTTTTTAGAACTAGATATGGTCATTTTGAGTATCTAGTTATGCCATTTAGTTTAACCAATGCCCCTGCCACATTCATGGGACTGATGAATGATATTTTTTGTAAATATCTGGATAAATCAGTGATTGTGTTTTTAGATGATATCTTGATATATAGCAAGTCCTTACAAGATCATCAAAAACATCTACGAGAAGTATTCCAAGTGTTGAGAGAAAATAAGCTCTATGCTAAGATGTCAAAATGTGAGTTTGGCAAAAACGAAGTAGATTACTTAGGCCATAGAGTTAGCGCTGATGGCATCCAAGTCATGAGTGACAAAGTGGAAGCCATTCAAAATTGGACTGCCCCGGAGAATCAGACTCAACTACGTAGTTTCTTGGGATTAACCGGCTTTTATAGAAGGTTTGTGGAAGCTTTTGCTCGTATTGCTCAAGCTTTAACAAGTCTCTTAGGCCAAGGGCAGAAATGGCAATGGGGTACAGCTCAAGAGATTGCATTTCAGGCTTTGAAAGATGCGTTCTTACATGCACCAATCCTTAAATGGTACGAACACGGTAGACCAACAAAACTTGCTACGGATGCATCGGGTGTGGCGGTTGGAGGAGTGTTACAACAGGAGTGGAAAGATGGATGGCACCCAATTGCTTTCTTTTCACGGAAACTTTTGCCGGCGGAGCAAAATTATCATACCATAGAGAGGGAGGAGTTAGTAGGTTTGTCTTGGCTACTAAACATTGGAAGCACTATCTCGGAGATAAGGAGTTTGTGGTTGAGACAGACCACAAGCCTTTGGTTTATTTAGAAACTCAAAAGGACCTCTCAAGCGGCATTCGTTGGCTGAATGGCGACGGCGTTTCAACATGAAGATCGTGTATGTGGAGGGAAAAACTTGCCGATGCATTGACACGAATGCCATGCATTAATCACATCACCGAGGTGAAGATTCACTCATGAATGGTGGGAGAACACCGAATCGAGCTACCAAGGAGGATGAGGAGATTGCACAAGCCCTTCAGCAGGGTCGAGCATATTTGGAACGGGGATTGGCATTCTACAAGGGAAAGATCTGGATACCCTCAGATGTTGCCCTTCGCACAACAAATGTTAGAGGAGGCACATGATTCGACTATTGCGGGCCATGTAGGAGTGGAGAAGACCATTGAAGGCGTCCAAAGGGTATACTTTTGGCCAAAACCAAGAGAGGACATCACCAGCTATGTTCGAAGTTGTGTGGCTTGTCAACAAAATAAGGCTAGTTATCAGAAACCAGCAGGTCTACTACAACCTCTACCAACACCGACTAGAAGATGGGAGCACGTCAGTATGGACATTGTATGTGAGTTACCAATGACGTCTACGGGTTATGATTCAATAGTCGTTTTTGTGGATAAATTGAGCAAGATGATCCATATTAGGCCCACAACAAAGGCGATTCATCGCACCTAAACTTGCTCGAATTTATATGGATGCAGTTTTTGCTCAACATGGCTTAGCTAGAGTGCTCATCACCGATAGGGGCACTCAATTTACTAGCATGTTTTGGAAAACTCTATTTGGGCTATTCAAAACAAAACTAGCCATGTCCTGACTTATCATCCTCAAACGGATGGGCAAACTGAAAGAGCAAATAGGACTATTGAGGACATGCTTAGAGCTTTCACTTTGGAAGAGCAAGACGGTTGGGATGCACTTTTACCCTTGATTGAGTTTGCCTATAGTAACTCAATCAATGCATCCACAAAAGTCAGCCCTTTCTTCTTGATGTATGGAGAACACCCTATCACACCATCTAGCTTGGTGAGTGTAGGTCACATGCAGGAACCATCAACCCAAGTTGAAGCAGTGAATGAGTTTGTGGCACGAGTCCAACGAGGAGTACACCAGGCAAAGCACAAATTAGCCATTGCCCAAAATCGGCAAAAACAATATGCTGATACTCATCGACGATATGTGGAGTTTCAAAAAGGCGATCAAGTGTGGTTGTCTACTACCAATTTGTCATTAATAGGGGTCCAAAAGTTTAGTCCACGGTTTATTGGACCTTTCTTGATTATCCAACGGATTGGAGAAGTTGCCTACAAGTTAGAGTTGCCAACACACATGAAAATACATCCCGTTTTTCATGTGTCTCTCTTGAGGAAGTATACCCCACGATCTCCTTCCTTTGGCAACCCATATCAACCTCCTCCTTTACCAGCCATGATTGATGGTGTAGAGGAATATGAGGTTGAGAGAATCCTCAAGAAACGGACAAGAGGGCAGCGGAACACCAAAGTGGAATATCTAGTCAATGGAAAGGTTATCCACTTTATGAAGCTACTTGGGAACCATTGGCAAATCTTACAAATGCCAAGATACTTGTAGAGACTTTTGAGTCTTCTTGCAACGAGGACGTTATGACTTAAATGGGGAGGTTTGTAACCAATCTTGGTTAGTCATAGTTAGTTTAGCCAAAGCGTAGAGTGGTCACTAGATCACAAAAAGACAAGATAGTGGTGTGCACTATCCAAAAAGTAAAAAGGGTTAATGACTATAGGTGGCTACCATGCATTGGTGGATCAGATTGTGTGCTAGACGTCTGTTAGGAATTGGTTAGGATAAGATAACAAAACATGCAACCTACGCATGTTAGCCATGTGGCATAGTTTGGATTTCGGACTCCTCTAGTCCTACAGTATATAAAGCAAGGAGAGGTCTTGAGAAGACCATCTCTCATCTTGGAAGTCATTCCGGAGTCATTGCTTCAGTGTTACACCTCCTGAACCAAGTACAGGTCTGCCTTAACCCTAGTCGACAGCAAGGCATAACAACGCTCTCTCTATGTGAGTATCCACCCTCTCGCGCCATAGAAAACACCACATCCCTAATGGCATCATGGATAGCTATCCTCTGGCCTCCGAATGGGCAACGAGTCATATGAACATCTGCTGCATCTAAAGTGATATCACACTCACATGTGAGTAATGAAAATGTAGATGGGTGGACCAAACCAAGACGGGTATTCATCCGTTGGATGAAGCATCCCAAAACGACGCTGCTGGTACCTCAGATCCGAAGCAAGGGGCGACAAACAGTACATCTGATACTGCACTACAAAAATCTGAGAGAGTTTGGCATCCTGTTTAGCGATTTATGCATGAAAGTTTCCTTGCTGATCATCATGCATACATGACTCACGTTCTTGCTGAGCCAGAACCGAGTACGCTTGAGGAGGCAATGCACCAAAATGAGTGGATTGAAGCCATGGAGACAAAACTTGCTGCACTTCGTCACCAACAAACATGGGAATTGGTGGACTTACCTCAAGGTAAGAAAGCGATTGGTTGCAGTGTTGAGAAAACGACTCTTCAGGAATCACTCCAAGAAGAGGAGAGCACACCAAAGGGACAAGAGAGAGAGTGTAATAGGGAATGAGATGGGGAAGGCTTCGCCTTCCCCTATATATAGGGTGAGAACAGGGAAACCCTAATCTTGGGTTAGCCCAAAAAGCATTTGTACCATCGATGCGTAACAACCCTAGATCTCTACTTTAGTAGTCATCGGGCAAAGATCGACCTATATCAACTCGATGAGCTTGGGATATTAACACTCCCCTTCAAGCTCAACTGTACATCCTGAACTCCTAGACAATGTTGAAATGTAGCAAACGACTCTCTAGGTAAAGCTTTGGTGAAGATATCTGCAACCTAATCTCCTATATGTATATATCTAAGATCTACTACACCGAAAGGACCTTCTCCCTAACAAAGTGATAGTGCCACCTCAATGTGTTTTGTCCTAGCATGAAAAATGGGATTGTTGGCTAACATCATCTTTGCTAATGTTATCGACTAGGATAAGCGTAGGACTAGGATAATCTACTCCAATATCGAGAAAGCAAGGAACGAAGCCAAAGCGCTTCACACGTGGCATTCATAGCACCACGATACTTCGCGCCTACGTGGAAGATAGTGCCCACGGTCGGTTGCTTTCTTAGAAGCCCAGCTCACAACCGCACTTCCAAGTCCAAACGCATATCCGGGCGTGGATCTCTCGCCCGAAATGTCTCTGCCCAATCGGCGTTGGTGTAGCCATGCGGAGTTCAGCTCACCTCCAAATCTGTATCGAAGTCCAAAATGAAGTGTGGACTTCACATAGCGGAGAATCCGCTTAACCGCCATCATATGCGGTACCCGTGGAGCATCACGGGGCCGGCCGACTAGACCAACGGCATAGCTCAAATCTGGTCTAGTGATAGTTGGATAAATCAAACTCTCAACCATGCATGCCGGGCGCGGGGATCCGCAAGTAACTCTCCATCGTCTAACTCTAGCTTTAGACCTTGTTGTAGAGGAGTGTCTATTGGTTTACAATCGGACATCTTGAACTCCTTAAGCTTATCTAAAGCATATTGGCGTTGTATTAGCCACATATCCTTTCCCTACGTGATAAACTCCACACCAAGAAAGAATTTAAGATATCCTAAGTCTTGTATCTCAAATTGAACATAAGATCTTTCTTGATGCGGGAAATCATCTCCTCATGGTTCCCGGTGATAATAAGATCATCTACGTAGATGGAAATCATCACTACATGAACTCGATCTCATGCAAGTATAGCGATGAGTCGGAATGATGACTACAAATCCAAGAGACATGAGAAAGGAATTGATCTTCTCATACCATGCTCTCGGAACTGTTTCAACCCATAGAGGATTTCCTTAACTTACAAACTCGGGAAAGAAACTTCGGATCTTCGTAACCGGTGGTTGTTGCATGTAGACTTCCTCGCCGAGATCTCCATTGAGAAAGGCGTTCTTGAAGTCCATTTGATGCGATCGCCATCCCTTGTTGACAACAATAGCAACCACCGCAGACGAATGGTTGCCATCTTGGCAAGCTGGACTAAACGTCTCTTCGTAGTCCACTCCATCTTTGTTGTGCGTAGCCCTTGGCTACCAATCGCCTTTGTATCGAGATACAGTGCCATCCGAGTTGCGCTTGACCTTGAAGACCCATCTGCAATCAATCGCTTTCTTACCTTGAGGTAAGTTCACCAATTCCCATGTTTGTTGGTGACGAAGTGCGCACAAGTTCTGTCTCCATGGCTTCAATCCACTCATTTTTTGTGCATCGCCTCCTCAAGCGTACTTCGGTTACGCTCGGCAAAGCATTGAGTCATGTATGCATGATGATCGGCATGGAAACTTTCATGCATAAATCGTTGAACGGGATGCCGAACTCTCTCCAGTTTTTCGTAGAGGGCGGATATCCTTGCTTGAATCGAGGTTCAGCGTCGTTGCGGGACGCTTCATCTAACGGATGAATATCGGTAATCCGTGGTGAGGGCATCATATGTTGCAAAATAAGATGATCCTCAAGACTAGGAGTCGATGCGGATGGTGCTCGGTGAACTTCATCCGTAGCGGCTCAGTACGAGAGACTCGGCTCTAGGCGTGTGTGACTCGTAAACTCCCACTCGTGAAGGTAAGTGTGGACGGACTACTTGGCGTAGTTTCAGCAGGAAAAGTGGGTATGACCGGAACAATCGCAGGTGCATACCAAGATTGCAACTCTTCAAATACAACATCTCTATTGATATAGAATTGCCTAGAGGAAGGATTATAACATCTATATCCTTTCGTATCTAAGGCATATCCAAGGAAAATACACTTCTCAGCTTTGGGATCTAGCTTCTTGCGCTTCTCATCCGGAATGTGTACATAACAGATGCAACCAAAAACTTTTAGAAATGAGTAATCAGGCTTGTGGCCTGTGAATACCTCCATCGGGGTCTTGTTGTGAACTAGCTGCTGCGATCGGAGTTCGATTCATCAAGTACACCGCAACGGAAACAGACCGCCGCCGAGAATGGTCTAGGCGGGTTCTTCTCGTTCAACATAAGACGAGCAGCCAGCCGCTATGTGACGATTCTTCCTCTCCGCAACGCCATTACATTTGTGGAGTATAACCGCAAGTCTTCCGGCGTATGCCATGCTTACGTAGGTAAGCAGTGAATTCTCCAGATAGAAACTCGCCTCCTCCATCGGAACGTAGACAAAGGATAGATTGTCTGCATCTGTTTCTCCACCAAGGTGTGGAAAGCCCGGAAAGTCGACAACACATCCGAAGAGCTCTTGCTCTTAAGGAAGTAAACCAGTGTAGCGAGAGAAATCATCAATGAAGGACACGAAGTACTCAAAACCGATAAACTTGGTTGAGAAGAAGTCCATACATCTGTGTGCACCAAATCGAGAAGCTTGGTCGCTCCTCCCACCGATCCGTTAAAGGGTTGTCTAGCTTGCTTGCCGAACCGACAAAATTTGGACCGCTTGGGTGGGGAAGCAGGAAGTGAAGTTGGGCAACCCGTGACTAGATCTGAACTTCGGAAGAGTCTTCGGTCTCGAAAGTTCATGTGCCCAATTCGCTTGTGCCAAATATCTATGTCGATACTACAAAGCCACTTTTCGTAATGACAGGAGTTGGTACGTTTCTCGACATTAATCAGAAGCATCTAGCTTGAAGCAGTCTACCACTCTTTACCTCGAGCCACGATAAAGATTGTGGAGTCTTCAACAAAGCATCCATCTTTGTTGAAACGCACTTGGAAATTTTGTTCTACCATCCGGCCTCTCGACAATATGATTCGAAGTCGAGTAGGAACATGTAAAACGTTTCCAATTCCAAAAAAATTAGATCTTGGAATATCAAGCGGAATTTTACCCTTATGCTTAATCTCGTGCTTGGTATCATCTCCGGTCACCATGAAGCGAGGAGTCTCCACAAAGGTCGGCGGACGCAAACCATTCTTGATGCGGCGTCATGTGGGGTAGAGCTCGGAATCGATCATCCAATCAGACGTATCGAATGCGCAAAGATAACTCCTGTGTGTCACAAGCAGTAAATGTTCTTGGCGACTACATGGCCCTGTTGGTCCGAAGCGCGCAGTCGTTTTGACGCTTGTAACAGTCTTTGGCATAGTGGCCATTCTTGTGAGAGTAGTTGGTGGTGTTAACACGCCACAGCGACGGTGGCGCCTGGGGGTTGAGGGCCTTGTTCCGCATACGACCTCTACCACCACCATATCCGGCCTCCCGCCACGACCTCTACCTCTACCTCCGTAACCTCAAAAAACACACCTTCTATGGGCTGGACGAAGCAAGTGCCAGTCGCACTTCTTCTCCCAACATCATTGGGACCCGGTTGATCGAACGGAAGAGGTTCTCTTGTCGAAATGGACGAATGAACCGCTTGTACTCGGTAGGGTCCCTCGCAATGTCGCACCGATAATCTGAGTCGGATCAAGTTGAACATTGACAGATGCTAAGCGATTCGCCGCTTGCTTGATGTGATTGGCGTAGTCACTAGCACACATCGAGCCTTTCTTAATTGTATTGAATTGCCGCAAAGAATCTGCGAACTTTTCGAGCTTCGTTCCCGAATGGAACATCTGTGACAACGCGTCCCAAGCTTCCTTGGGTGTGTCACAGTCTTGAATGTGACCAATCATCGAGCCTGAAATCGTGAGCGCAATGTAGTGGATAGCTTGATACGACCGCTTTCTCCACTCATGCAATGTCTTTCACCGAAGATCACCAAAGAACCACTATTGGTGCTTTCTCTTCCCCGGTCACAAGCTCCCATAGCCCTTGGCCTTGAAGGAAGGTCTTCATTCAAAATTTCCACGTTTGGAAATTGTTCTTGTCGAAGATTTCTCTCCGATTGATCATGCTCACGGATTACGCCATGGTTGTGGTCACGGCGGAAATCACGACCCCAACACGGCAAGTACCTGCACAGAAAAAAAAACACCTCCGCGACTAGGGCGGAAAAAAAAAAAAACCTCTGCACCTCGATCAAGAAACATGCAAAGTTCGAACCGGCAAAAATGCGCCTATCTTGACCTGCAGATGAAGGGGGAAATGTGTTCGCGATTCTGCGCATGTGCAGTACTTAAGCGAAAATGACGAAGAAAGCTCGGTTTGAGCCGAAATTTTTCATGGTAGGAGCTTTGACAGAGGCGAGCAAAGTTCAGTTCCAAGTCAAGGCAAAAGCCTTGGCTTTGGTAGAAACACTCAAATCTCCAAAAACACTCGTTTAGGCCTCCAAACAGCTCCTCAAAGGTTTTGGAAAAGGCGATAACTACCACCAACAACTCCAAATCGCACGAAAACTTCATGACTACTAAATTCGACCATTTCGCGCAAGACAACTCCTATAGGGAGTTGGGCGATCAGAAATCGGTCGAAAAAGATCATCTTGACCTCCAAAAACGTGATTGAAGATTCTGAGAAAACACGAAATGGTTCCCCATCAATCTACTCGCTTCAGTGGGACAGACCTCCTCACCGATCTCGGCACTCTACTATGTCTAATCTACAAAACCAATGCTCCCACCAAGCTCTGATACCATGTTGAGAAAACGACTCTTCAGGAATCACTCCAAGAAGAGGAGAGCACACCAAAGGGACAAGAGAGAGAGAGTACGAGGAATGAGATGGGGAAGGCTTCGCCTTTCCGTATATATATAGGGTGAGAACAGGGGAAACCCTAATCTTGGGTTAGCCCAAAACAGATCTGTACCATCGATGCGTAACAACCCTAGATCTACGGCCTGTAGACATCAGGCAAAGATCGACCTATATCAACTCGATGAGCTTGGGATATTAACATGCAGATGGGTCTTCAAGGTCAAAGCGCCTTTCGGATGGATGGTATCTCGATACAAGGCGGATTTAGCCAAAGGGCTATGCACAACAACATGGAGTGGACTACGAAGAGACATTTAGTCCGGGGTTGTCAAGATGGCAACCATTAAATGCGGTGGTTGCTATTCTTTGTCAACAAGGGATGGCGATCGCATCAAATGGACTTCAAGAACGCCTTTCTCAATAGAGATCTCGGCGAGGAAGTCTACATGCAACAACCACCTGGTTACGAAGATCCGAAGTTTCTTTCCCGCGTTTGTAAGTTAAGGAAATCCCTCTATGGTTTGAAACAGGCTCCGAGAGCATGGTATGAGAAGATCAATTCCTTTCTCATGTCTCTTGGATTTGTAGTTTGTCATTCCGACTCATCCCTATACTGCATGAGATCAGGAGGTCATGTAATGATGATTTCCATCTACGTAGATGATCTTATTATCACTAGGAACCATGAGGAGATGATTTCCCGCATCAAGAGTATCTTATATTCGAATTTGAGATACAAGACTTAGGATATCTCAAGTTCTTTCTTGGTGTGGAGTATATTATAGAGGGAAAGGATATGTGGCTAATACAACGCCAATATGCTTTAGATAAGCTGAAGGAATTCAGGATGTCTGATTGTAAACCAGTTGACACTCCTCTCCAACAAGGTCTAAAGCTAGAGTTGGAAGATGAAGAGTTACTTGCAGATCCCCGCCTGTATAGACAGATGGTTGGGAGTTTGATTTATTTGACTATCACTAGACTGAATTTGAGCTATGCTGTTGGTCTAGTCAGTCAGTTCCCGCATGCTCCACGGATACCGCATATGATGGCGGTTAAGCGGATTCTCCGCTATGTGAAGTCCACACTTCATTTTGGACTTCGATCTGCATTTGGAGGTGAGTGAACTCCGCATGGCTACACCGATCTTGATTGGGCAGAGACATTTCTGGCAGGAATCCACGTCTAGATATGTGTTTGGACTTGGGAAGCATTTGTGAGTGGGCTTCTAAGAAGCAACCAACCGTGGCACTGTCTTCCACAGAGGCAGAGTATCGTGGTGCTATGAATGCCACTTGTGAAGCAGTTTGGCTTCGTTCCTTGCTTTCTGATATTGGAGTAGATTATCCTAGTCCTACAATTATCCTAGCTGATAACATTAGCAGCATGATGTTAGCTAACAATCTGTGTTTTTCATGCTAGGACAAAGCACATTGAGGTGCACTATCACTTTGTTAGGGAGAAGGTCCTTTTAGGTGTAGTAGATCTTAGATATATACATACAGGAGATCAGGTTGCAGATATCTTCACCAAAGCTTTGCCTAGAGAGTCGTTTGCTACATTTCGAAATTGTCTAGGAGTTCAGGATGTAGAGTTGAGCTTGAAGGGGAGTGTTAATATCCCAAGCTCATCGAGATGATCTAGGGTTGTTACGTACCTATGGTACAGATCTGTTTAGGGCTAACCCGAAATTAGGATTTCCTTGTACTCACCCTATATATATACAAGGGAAGACAAAGCCTTCCTCATCTCATTTTTGTACACTCTCTCTTGTCCCTTTGGTGTGCTCTCCTCTTCTTGGAGTGATTCCTGAAGAGTCGATTTCTCAACACAAGAAAACTATAAGCATCAACCTACTTCGTCAATTTCTAGCAACGCTTCCGCCCTTGAAAATTCCCGATTCGAATTTACACTAAAATAAAAAATCTAAAAATTTGAAATCAATCACATCTACTTGGAATCGACTCAACTTCTACATCACCACCAGGAGATGCACTCCATCAACGCCCTGCACACTCAACAACCAACAGATCGAAGCTACCATCGATCCAAACTCGCCAAAATACCTTCAGCACTCCAAGAACTCACAGTTCTCACCATAGAATCCAATTTGAGTTTTCGAAGTAATCTTTTCTACTCTCAAAACGTCCACAAGGACACTCCGCTCATAACCATAGCATAAAAGAGAGATTATAGTTAAGCCAAATCTACTTTGTGCTTCAAAGACTCCAAGTTCCCGCACTAGCTACTATCCACCATAGCAACACTCTCAAAGTCTCAACCTCAAACCATTCTTGATGTGGCGTCATGTGGCTGGTAGCTCCGGAATCGATCACCCAATCTGTATCACGTGAAAGCAAAGATAACTCCGGTGTGCCACAATGAGTAGTTGTTCTTCGGCAGCCTACATGGCCTTGTTGGCCCGAAGCGCAGCAGATCGTTCGACGCTTGTAACAATTTTGGCATAGTGGCCATTCTTGTGACAAGAGTTGCGGTGTTAACACGCTTTTTGCAAGACCGGTGGCGCACTGGGTCTGGTTGGGTGACTTGTTCTACACACGACCTCTACCACCACCATATCGGCTCCTCCGCCCACGACCTCGACCTCGACCTCCGTAACCTGCAAAAAAAACACATTCTTCTTGGTTTTGGATGAAGCACTAGTACTACCTGCACTGCATTTCTTCTCCCAACATCATTGAGACCAATTCGCCGAACCGGAAGAGGTTCTCTCGTCGAAATTGACGTAATGAACCGCTTGTACTCGGAAGCGGGTCCTTGCAATGTCGCACCAATAATCACAATCGGATCAAATTGAACATTGACGGATGCTAAGCGATTCGTTAGTTGCTTGATGTGATTGACATAGTCACCAAGACACACATCAAGACTTTCTTGACCAGTATTGAATTGCCGCAAAGAAGCGCAGACTTCCGAGCTTCTGTTCCCGAATGGAACATCTGTGACAATGCGTCCCAAGCTTCCTTGGGTGTGTCATAGTTTTGAATGTGACCGATCATCGAGCCTGAGATCGTGAGCGCAATGTAGTGGATGGCTTGATACGACCGCTTTCTCCACTCATGGAATGTTTGCTCACTGCGAAGATCACCAGCAATCACGATTGGTGCTTTCTCCTCCCCAGTCACAAGCTCTCATAACCCCTGGCCTTGAAGGAAGGTCTTCATTCGAAATTTCCACGTTTGGAAATTGTTCTTGTCGAGTTTCTCTCCATTGATCATGCTCACTGATTCTGCCATGGTTGTGGTTACGAGCGGAAATCAGGACTCCAACACGGCAAGTACCTGCATAGACACAAAACGAACAGAAAGAACACCTCTGCGACTACGGCGGAAAAACAACTCCTCTGCACCTCGATCAAGAAACATGTAAAACTCCAAAAATTGGCGAAATGTGTCTATCTTGACCCGCAAACAAAGAATGAAATATGTTCGCATTTCGCATGCATGCCAGCATTTAGTTTAAAATGACAAAGAAAGCTCGGATTGAGATGAAATTTTTCATGGTAGGAGCTTAGACATAGGCAAGCGTTGCTCAAACCTCTAAAAAACCTCGTTTAGGCCTCCAAACAGCTCCTCAAAGATTTTGGAAAAGGCGATAACTACCACCAACAACTCCAAATCGCACGAAAACTTCATGGTAACCAAAATCAACCATTCTGCGCAATACAACTCCCTTTAGGAAGTTGGGCGATCAGAAATAGATCGAAAACGATCATCTTGACCTCCGAAAATGCGATTGAAGATTCTGAGAAAACACGAAACGGTTCCCCAACAACCTAATCGCCACAGCAGACAGACCTCCAACTTTGAGGCTCACTCCTCACCGATCTCCAAAGACTCCTCTATGTCTAATCTACATAACTAATGCTCCCACCACGCTCGATACCATGTTGAGAAATCGACTCTTCAGGATACACTCCAAAAAGAGGAGAGCACACCAATAGACAATAGAGAGAGTGTACATGAATGAGATGAGGAAGGCTTTGCCTTCCCTTGTATATATATAGGGTGAGTACAAGGAAACCCTAATTTCGGATTTGCCCTAAACAGATCTGTACCATAGGTACGTAACAACTCTAGATCAACTCGATGAGCTTGGGATATTAACATCTTGGAGCATTAATTTGAGATTGGCCGAAAAATATTTTGGACAGAAGTGCTTGAAGTTCAAGATTTGATGTTTTGAAGTTTTCGGGTCGAAAATAGGAGCATCAGTCTATCAGATTATCATATAGTGTCCGTTTGACCTGGAATTTGGTGGGATGATAGAACATGTAAAGTTTGTTGCGCGGGAGAAGAGATGTCATGCCCAAGGCTGAAGGTGTCAGAATTGCGAAATTTTGAGGTTTAGGGGTCTGAAATCAAAGTTGAAGATTTTCAGAGTCCTGTAGAAGTTTCAAACATTGTCCGTTTGCAAAAAAAATATTTGGGTAGGTAGTAAATTGAAAAAGACTATTTATATCATCACTTTATCCATCTAGATTATCAGTGTTAGTTTCTCGATCTGGAGAGCAGAAGACTTCTAAAATTGAGTTTTTGTGTTTTTAAATGTCCTTCTGAGGCTATGTCAGTCAGGGTTGGGTTGGTTTGACCCCTTTGATGGATGTTTTTGAGATGGAGTATTGTTCTTTATGTTTCTTTTGATTGATATACCTCCATCTGTTTGTGCACCACGTTTGTTTGTGTTGGTGCTTTGCTGTTTGGAGTGTTGGAGCTCCTATGTGTTGTCAATAGTGAGGCTGAATTTGCGGACTAGTCAGACTATCCATGTTTCTCCCCAGTAAGACAGGACTTGTGGACCTGTAGAGTGGGTGAGTGCCTCTGGTGATGGCACATTTCAGGTTGCCCTTGTGTTAGCACCTTATGGTGCCTCGGGTACCTTCTGTTGCGGTTTCTGGTTCTAGTTGTTTCTCGTTCCAGTTGGGGACCTGTTTCTGTACGGTTGCGGAGGTGATACATTAGTGTCACAGTGGAGTTCTCTGGAGGTTCCGGAGGAAAGACTGCTTGGGTTAGCATTGGGTGCATCCGTAGCAGAGTGCGGTACCAACCTTGGCCTTTGAGGTTCACATAAGACTTTGATTTGATTTTAGAGAGTGACGGAGCTGAGCTTGATGATATCTTGGAGTGTGTACCCACACCGTTGTTGTGGGATATGGACGATATCTATGGGACCACCAAGGGTCCCATACGATATTCGGGTACAGTTGGCACTATTAAGTTGGATGACTTCATCCACGAGTTTGACTCATGGTGTGATTTACATCAGATGCGCAACTCTACGTTGTTCAGTCTGTTTATGGCTTGGAAGGGATTATTCTAGCATTTGGAGGGTCCACCGATTGATGATTATCATGAGTTCCAGCGTGAACACCTTGAGGAGATAGAGTTCTTGAGATAATATTGGTCTCCAAACTATATCTTTATTACTTCGGGTACAGTGTTTGGAGGTGTGAGTTCATCCTCTGTACCTGGCATTGATGATACGGTTGGAGCTAGTAGAGTTGGGAAGAGTTTAGAGTTCCCAACCTTTAACCCTATTATGGAGTTCTTCGCACGTTTGAGGAGAGACTACCAAGGGGTGAGAACTAACAAGCTACGAGGCTTGCAAGAGTTTCAACAGAAGACTAAAGAGAGTCTTCGAGATGCGTATACCCGAATGCGTCGGTTGAAAAGTTTTACTCATGGGGTGACAGAGGCACAAGTTGTCCAATATTGGTATGGGATATTGGATAGGGAGTTGAGACGTAGAGTGAGAGATGCTACCTTACTACATGAGACATCACCTACGGTGGCCATTGTGTTTTGTTTTGTTGAGCATATTGAGCTCAACATGCAAGAAGAGAGGGTGGTGACTGTTGGGTTCAGCAAGGATTCACCATCTTCATCAACTTCTTCACGTTACCAGTCTACAACACAAATCCGGAGTTGTTATGGTAGACATGTGGGACAGTCTTGACCATCGGGATAGAGTGGTGAAGGTGCAGCATTGTTGGGATGGTGTGTTGGACATGTGGTGGACCTCATCACAAGAAGGATTTCCTTCAAGTTCGAAGGATGGATCGTGTTGGATCAAAATCATGTGAGCATTGTCACAGACATGGTCACATGATGGATCGATGTTTTGATCTCCATCCAAAATTACGATCAACAAGAGTTGGCATGGCAGTCCCTTGAAGAGGACGAGGAGTTCAAGGTGGCAGGGGTGGTGGTAGAGGACCAGCCCCTACTCAAGTGCTAGCCCATGAGGCTAGTCATGAGGTGAATATGGCATCTCGACTGGAGCAGTTGGAGCATAAGATAGCAAGTATGGTTATAGCCCAACAAAGATCAGATTCTGGAGCTGGTGCCTCTACATCATATGATGGAGATGTTGTGGAGTACATGTGCGCAGCGGCACAACCATGTGCAGTTGTTGTGACTCGTAGTGCAACACATGCTATTGAGTCTAGAGAAGCGTCAGTGGAGTTGGATCCACAAAGAGTGGAGGCTAGCCGACAAGTTAGACTTCCTCAGTCTTTCACATTGTCAGAGGCATTGAACACTTCATCCATGACTGCTAGACAACCTATTGGAGAGATGAGGGTGCAAGCCAATGTGGATGTACTTGGAGATGGAGCAAGTAGGGACCAGCCATCAACATCATCTGAGGTAGCATCCATGGCAATGTTGGGGGCAGCAAAGACTCTTGTTCACTCTCCTGTTTTCTCAGCCAAGGATTTATTTGCGTTGGGGGTGTCATCATCCCATGTACTACGATTGGCAGCCACATTTTGCAAAAGCAAAGAAGATGTGCTGGTTGCTTCTAGTAGTGTTGATCCTAGGATTAGGACAACTACTAGTGGAACTTGGCAAGTTGTTGCCGCATGAATGATGGAGTTATCAGCGAGGTCGTCATACGAGCGTACCAGGATGTCACCAAGTGTGGTGATGTTGGATAACAGAAGTGATGTCTTCTGTTTGGTCGGACCTTCAGGAAAAGTTTATCGACCTAAACATGTGTTGTTGGATTCTAGTGCACAACCTTTTATGTTGGGTAAGGATGCACTACTTGGTCTTGGTTTGCGAAAGACCGATGTGGAGAGATGTCCATTCTAGATTCAGACATCTCTTGGAGGTTCTAGTGATGCCCCGACATCATACATCACCCGGGTGGTATTGACTGTGCAAGTGCAACCGGATCATGTCACGGATAGATCTACAATGTGAGCACGTGATGTGGTTACACTTGCAGAGTCCTATGATGTATTGGTGGGTGTGGCAGTATTATACCCGATGGGATTTAGCATTGATTATTGGGAGGAGATAGCCTCTTATTGGCCAGGTTGGCAATATGGCGAGGGCCGAGTGAGTCGATTACCTGGATCGACTCACTCGGCCGGTTCATTAACGGTTCTAGGCCTTTACCAAGTGTAGGTTTGGCGTATGTTGCAGCCTTCAGTACTTGTGTTACTTGGCATGGTGATTTGTTGGAGGATAACATGGGTGCTCATGATAGTCATGATCGAGAGGATGTGGCTATCATACCAAGTCTTAGTGGAGTAGTGTCATCCACGTTGGATGGAACACTAGGTACTTCATGTATGCAGCTACAACAGATGGCTGATTAGCTCATACATCAAGCTTGGAGTGAGTCTTTTGCTCCGGAGAGGGAGGAGACGAAGGAAGTTATTCCCACTTCCACTATGATGTCACCTTTAGATACAATGCCTATTGCTTGGTAGTATCCAAAGGAGGGTATATGTGTGCTGGATTTGTTTGGAGGGATTAACACAGGTTTGGCTACTGTTTTGCAATCTGGCATACGAGTACATTGATACTTGTATGTGGAGCGAGATGAGATTGCAAAACGCGTCTCATTATGCCATGTGGCACAGTTGGTGCGGAGATATCCAGATCTTCTACCCGTGTTGGCAATTCAAGGATATCAGCAGGCCTTGCCATCAGATATTTTGTTGCTGGGGGTGCAAGACCTTGCTCGGCATGGCACCATACATTTGGTTATTGCTGGATGGCCATGTCAGGGCCACACACGTGCTGGCAATGATCATGGGCTACATGATTCACGTTCTGACATGTTTTGGGAGATGATACGTGTGTTACGTTCTCTCCAATCACAACAAACCTATTCTCCGGCATACATTTTGGAGAATATTCCCTTGTTGGATGATCCACGTGCACTGATGATGACGAGTGCACATCACGTGCGGTCATGGATTGACCAATGGTATTGCCGGATGCAAATGAGAGTAGGATCTCATGCATACCGTCCACGTCTATGGTGGACAAACCTTCTTGCAAGGGAGGTTTTATTGCGAGCATATGACGGAGTGGAGAGGCCCTCACATCTCACAATGGAGAGAATTTTGGATGTGGGTAGACACTCCCAGGCAGTGGTCTATGCTGACAGATCACCCACGGTAGTGGTGACCCTTGTGGGTCAGCCAAGAGCTGCATTACCCACGTTGTTGAGTTATCCAGCTTTCCATGCTTACAGAGAGGGAGGACATGGACTTGTATGGGATTCTCGCTTGCAGCCGTTGGTGGAACCCAACGCTGAAGAAAGAGAGCGAGCTATGGGATTTTGTACCGGTACTACAGCGGTACCTACATTGTCAGAGGCATCACGACGTCAGGTGTTGGGTCAGGATATGGACCTGAACTGTTTGACATGGATTGTGAGCCTTGGATTGGCTGAGCTGAGATGCATGCAATCCACATGTATGACTGCAAGACCATTATTAAGCTCTTTGCCTACCGAGACGGTGGAGGCAAAAGCTGGGGGCGAGAAGTGCCCAAGATCTTATCCTTGGTCTTATGGGGATGTTAGAGAAGGAGAGGTAGGGTCTTCTTTGACTATCGTTGGAGTTTTTTGCGCGGAGCAAGCGGTGGTTACCACTTTAGACCTTTGTGATACAACACAAGAGGTTACAGCTATAACAGCATGAGTTGTTCACATTGAGAAAGTGGAGCCTGGTATGAAAGAGCAGAAAAAGCTTTCTACTCAAGAGGTTGTCATTTAGTAACCAAATACTATGTTTTCTATCTCTAGTGTTGATGGAGAGGAGATTTGGGATATTGAGATTGGTCCCAAAGTGACAGGAGAAGAAAGACGTAGGGTGTGGAGGTTTCTGAGGAGTTTCAAACTGTTTTGCTTTCAGTATGAAGGATTTAGGCTGTTTGAAGGGACCTGACATACGGATTGACTTGACAACAGATGCAACAGTCTTCCGTCGTCCCTAACGATATAGTGATATGGAGAGAGATCTGATCCAAAGTAGATGTCAAGACCTTCTTGAGGCTGGATTAGTGGAGATATCATATGGAGAGTATGCCTCTGCTGTGGTGATGCTAGTCAAGAAGGATATACATGGCAATTATACAGATAGACGCATGTGTGGTGACTACCGATCTATCAATCGACAGACAAAATCTGATCGATATGTTAAGCCTACACCTGAGGAGATCTTTGATGCATTTTGGCATGCAAAGGTTTTCAGTACATTGGATTTACGAGCATGATATCATCAATTACAGATTCGAGATGAGGATAAGGCCAAGACAGCCTTTTGGGCAATTGATTCGCATGGCAAGGATGTGTTGTATCAGTGGAAGTTCTTACCATTTGGGTTGAAGAATGCATCTGCAGAGTTCCAAAGAGTGATGGATAGGATCCTAGCCGGACTTGATTGTGCCCGAGCATACATCGATGATATTCTAGTCTATAGTGCTACAGTGAGGGAGCATGAGATACATTTGCAGGAGGTATTTGAGCCACTGATTGCTCATGGCCTCAAGTTGCATCCTGGAAAGTGAAAGTTCTTTCAAGAGCAGGTGGAGTACTTGGGTCATACCATATATCCATGACAATTGAGAGTTCATCAAACCAAGGTGGAGGCAATCTTGCGTATTCCACAACCCTCAGATGTGAGTAGGATGCGAGCCTTCCTTGGACTTGCAAACTTCTATCGTTGATATGTGCAAGGATTTAGCACTATTGCCAAAGCTTTGACAAAGCTAGATCAAGAGTGGAGTTAAGGAGATGAACAAGAGAGAGCTTTTGTTGAGCTCAAGGGAAGGTTGACATCTGCCCCTATTTTGAGGAGACCTGTGAGAGGTCGTATGTTTCAAGTACATACTGATTGGAGTATGTTGGGTTTGGGAGCTGTGACCTCCGGGCTGACTCTCACTCAAGTTTACCTCCGATGGCTTTTTTGAAGCTCATCATGAATCTAGAAGGACTTAGTCCCACCCTTTGCCCATGATCCTATTGCTCACTCTTACACAAACTCTCAAAGTCCAAGCTCTATTATGCACATTATCACCAAGAGTAAGATATCACTCAAAAGGAAAGGGATACTTTGGTAATCAAAGTCTTCATTGAATCAAGGTTCCACTCCGAACATGACATCTCCAAGAACCAAGCTCCCTAAAACTAAGATCACCACACTATCTCCTCCCAAAACTAACTTCCATTGAAAAACTACTTGAGAGGTGCTTCTCAACCTCTCTATTTATACTACTTAGAATCTTACCCTAGTAACTACAAGTAATCACCATGTAACTTCCTCTTACCAAGTTTAAACGAGGTAGAGATCACAAACCCCAATGAAAAGGGTACATGGCAACATGCAATTGGTCCACTTGGATCTTCTAGAAGCCCAACTACTCCCTAATTGACTTCTAGTGTACCAAGTCAATCTCGCCCCTAGATTTAAGGGTCTTCACCAAGTCCAACCAATGAAAACTAGTCCAAGTCAAGGGAAGTCAAGATACCCATGTGATGGAATCTATTCCTTGACTCATACTAAACAACAAAATAGTAGTTCTCATCTACCACACCAAAAGTTACTCTATATTTTCCTCCAACTTAACCATAACTAGCTAAACATAGTCATGACTAAGATAAACTTAGGCACAATTTAGATATACTTTCATTTTATCCTATATGTACAACCCTGGGTCTTACAGAGCAGTGCTTACCCAACATCATGATGAGGGGAAGGAGTTTGTAATGGCGTATGCAAGTCGTTCCAACAATGCAACGGAGTCAAAGTATAGTTCTTATGAAGGAGAATGTTTGGCAGCTATTTGGGCGGTGGCACATTTCAAATGTTATTTGTTTGGAAACTCCTTCTCTCTCATCACTGATCATCAATCATTGAAATGGTTGATGGAATCATACAAGCTTACATGAAAGCTTGCACGATGGGCTCTTATCCTACATGAGAATGATTTCACGGTTTTTCATAGACCTGGAGTGGTAAACCGTGATGCAGATGGGTTAAGTCAAAATCCATGTACAAGTCAAGTTGACGAAACCGGGGCTCGATGGCACGGTGATACTGATGAGGAGATCGTGCCGGGTTGGCATGCATATGCCTTTTTGAGTATGTTGACGCTTGAGAGCTATATGATATCTCTCTTGGGTTAGAGAGTAGATATGTTAGCCTTGGACGATGAGACTGAGGACGGTTTGATGGTAAACCGAAACATCCATGATGACATGCTGGTGTTGGAGTATCTTTGTACATGTGCTTTGGTGGGCACCTTGAGTGCAAAGGAGCAAGATCGAGTTTTACAAAGAGCTCAACGGTTCAGATGGGAAGGTAGACACCTTCTTCAAATATGGGGAGATGGCAGCGTTCATGTTATGCCACTTCCATCTTAGAGAGCACAGTTGGTGAGACATGCTCATGAGGAGTTAGGTCATTTTGGAGTTAAGCGGACATATAGCTTACTTCAAAGTCACTATTGGTGGAGAGGTATGCAAACTGAGGTGCAATAGTTTGTGGCCATATGTATGCTATGTGATCGTGTTTGAGCATCATTCAATGCCCCTACACCACAACTACATCCTCTACCGATTATGGGACTTGGTTATCGTTGGAGCTTGGATTTTGCAGTACCTTTGCCATTGACTTTACTACATCATCGATATGTGTTAGTCATGGTGGAGCATTTCTCCAAGTGGATTGAGTTGGTAGCCTTGCCCGACAAGTCAAGTGAGGGAACAACTTATGCGTTCTTAGTTGCAATGCTTAGCCAATTTGGTGCATCAGCAGAAGTGTTGACTGATCAGGGTACTGAGTTTTTGGACGAGTTTCAGGCTTTGTGTGATCGAGCGTTGATCGATCATTATACCACCTCAAGAGATCATCCCAAGGCTGATGGTCTAGCAGAGAGAGTTGTTCAGACGGTGAAGAGAGGACTGAGAAAGTTTGGCTTGGAGAAAGGTCATCTTGGAGATTGGGATATCTAGCTATCATGGGTTATCGATTTAGCCAATAAGCATCTCTAGCGTCCTTCTCACCGTACTTTTTATTATATGGTAGAGATCCATACTTACCTGCAGCTATCTGTCGAGAGTCAGGTGAAGTCTTGGACTTGGATAACCATAATGTTTGGGTTAGCATGTGTTCTCAAAGGGCAGAACTCTTCCGTAGAGTCATGCCCATGGCATTTGAGAACCTGGCTATTGTTCAACATAGAGATATTTTGCGTTATGCTACCAACCGAAAAGGTGGATATCGACATTTAATTCAGAGATTTCATGTTGGTGATTATGTTTACTTGCAGCAGAGTGCATCAACCATATTGGATGTTATGGCTAGTCGCAGGATTCTACGAGTACGTTGTCGTGTTCTGACGCGGCTACTATGAGAAGATGATGACATGTGTCATCTTCAGAGCTGTTGTCATGACGGCGATAATTTAGGTTAGGATAACCGACAGCGCACTATAAGGTTGTTAAGAGTCCACCGTTGGATCAACTGTGTAGGGTCAGGATGTTAAAAAGCTCCAAGAGATATTATCTTGGAGCTTATCAGATATAAAGCGCAGTCATGATGGAAAGGGTATGGAAGAGAGCTAGACCCATCACTTTGCTAACTAAGGAGCTTATCTGATCGAAGTGGAGCCGATGTAGGACATGGATAGAGGACAACATGATCCTCTAGATGTACTGATGTCCAATCCATTTGTGATCAACATCTGGTGTCTTCATCGTGATCACTTTCGGGCGTGGTTAGTGTATCATTTTGGAGATAACTTTCTGCAACAAATGATAAACTTTCCAAACCCAATTATTCTTCCAGTTATTTTCTACGACGCAATTTGGGACGTAACAGTATACATTTTGATTTAGTTTGGGCGCTATGGATCTGAACTTACCAGTAGTGGTGACTTTCAACACGTGAGTTCCAATCCATCACTATTGTTTTCTGAAAACAAGCCATATGGAGTTGATTGTTAGAAATTTTGGCGAGGAGTATTATTCTCAAGTCATAAACTCCCCGGTTCCGTTTGTAGTTCCGTTCATACTAAGCCGGTTTCGAGTTGTTATTTTGACTCTTTATTAGTGGCAACTCATATTGTTTATATGATGGCTAAGTGGTGTGTTTAGGATAATTGTAAACCTCTAATTTAATATGAAGCTAATTTGGCCACACTAGAGGTCAAATTAACACTCTTCATTCTCATTGGTCTTGGAGTTTGGACCAATGAGGGCACTTGGGCAACTTGTTTAGAGTTTTTAGGAGTTTTGGAGATCTTCCAAGGGGCTATCGCATATCGGAAGATAGGGTTGGAGAGCTGACGGGACAAGCTACGACGTGGGTTCAAGAATGGATGGATATGAAGGATTTGTCACTTTGATATGGTGATTCAAATATAGAGAGAGAAATTTAGACCTTTGAGTGTATTTGGGGTGTTTCTAAGAATCCTACAAGGGTTTTGAGAAATCTGAATCAATTGAGATATAGTTTACAACTCGGGCTTGGGCTTGGATTGAAATTTTGACTCAATTGGATGAGTTTTGAGTACATAGTGATACCTTCATAAGCAATTAGAGTCAAGGATTGGGATGTATGATGGTTTTAGTACACAAGGGTTTGCATATTATCTTGTGATATAGTGTGTAAATCGACAATTGTTCTAATAGATCTAGATTAGAGAAACATATGAAACTTTTCCGAAAGATTGAAAGGGTTATGCAGTAATTTTCTGTGAAGTTTAAGCGAGAGTTATTGGTCAAATCATTGGATATCATAATCTTCTTCTGCTAAAGTTTTACTAGTTGTAATGAACTCGAATGTGGAGTGCTGAGGAGAAGAAGAAGAGATTGTCAACTCACACGAGGTTCAAGAGGGTTCTTCTACAGCCATGCGCTCATGCATTCTCAGAGCAAAGAAATGTTTATGCGACAATGTGAGGTTTTACCTTCTGGAGTTTTGGTATTGGAGGGTCGTGATGGTGTGATTTGGAAGGATCATGTGCGTAATTGTGCGCCATGTCACCTTCCAAACATTGATGGTACTATGGATCCAAGCCTTGCAGTTGTACGTGCAGGCTTGAGATGTATGTTATGTGGATCAACTTGTGGAGCAGTCAGTATGTTGATTTGTGATTCTTGTTCGAGAGGATGGCATATGTCATGTTTGAAACCTACTCTAAACCCTAAACCCTAAACCACCACCCACTAGGCACTAGCCTAGTGGGCGGTGGAGATGTCCTCTATGTGTTTAACAGGAAAGCATGTCTGACCGTTACATGATATGGATTGCAAATATGTGACTAACGATGGGGCATTGTAGCACCCGGCCTCCTGATCTTAGCCCCACGAAGGGCATATCATGTTATGGACTAGATGGCTACTTGGTGTTAGAGGGACCTAACCGCTAGTTAGGGGGGCGATTGTGGTATACTTGTGTTGGTGTATGACGATCTATATGTTGTGATGTTTGATGTGACAACGATGTATGTTGTGATGTGATATGTATGTGCACGACAGCTGTCACAACTTATGTAGTGGCATCTCTAGTTAGGTAGGTGCGTGTATGCATGAGCAGATACAGCAGTTAGAGCCAATTGTGCAATTAGCGCCGTTCGCACTGGAAATGCCGACAGCGCCGTTAGGGATCCTAGGGCTCAAGGGATAGAGTTCGAATTAGGGCTGCTTGGAGGGTAGTTTTCAAAGTTGAGCCTTTGAGAGTGTGGCTATGGTGGATAGTAGCTAGTGCTGGAACCTAGAGTCTTTGAAGCACAAAGTGGATTTGGCTTGACTGTAATCTCTCTTTTATGCTATGGTTATGAGAGTAGTGTCCTTGTGGATGTTTTGAGAGTAGAAAAGATTATTGTGGTACACTTGTGTTGGTGTATGACGATCTATGTGTTGTGATGTTTGATGTGACAGCGATGTATATTTTGATGCAATATGTATGTGCACGACACATTATATATAGCATATTAGATTACAAATCCAAAATTAAATTTTTATATTTTTCCTTGACTTGAGAATATGTTAATCCGGAAGTAATAGTTTATCACTTTGATGGATGATTTTAAAGTGGAATAGTATTGCTTGATTTTTTAATGATTTTTATGGTAAGTACTTTCATTACGAGGAGGTAAAATTTCGTGATGTGACATACAATTTCTTTTATAAAAAACAAGTGTAATTACATGTTATACTAAGTAATGGTTATACTCCGTGCAATTCTATAGTGAAATGATGAGAACGTAACTTTGACTTTCATATATACAATATGTTTTCTAGTTTATATTTTTATGCACTCAACAAAATACAGATTAAACCCACATTCTAGATGTTAGATGCAGCGATACCCCTGACTATAATACAATTTTGATTTCAAAGAATTTATAAGTGTCTATTGCACAGGTTACTTCCACACGTGCAATTTTATTGCTTTTGACAAAATGCACTAAAAATGTAATAATTTTATCTTAAAACGCGGTATTATGAAAAAAAAACAAGATATTTGTCATTGCATACGCGGATTTGTGCTTGATATGTGCATTAATAATGCTTTGCACTACAAATATCACACTTAAGAAGAGGAGTAGGTTTTATGATTGTATTTATGGTGCAATTCATGTGTTCTTACGAATCAAAGTTGTTGATGGTTTAGCTATGGTACCATTTTGAAAAAAAAAATGTATCGTAGGGTACATACTGGTCTATTGCAATGGCCATGCAATTTTATTGAAAAGCAATGAAAATGGAGTATTTCCATTCTGAAAAGCCATAATGACAACAAGGAAAAAATGACACAATAAAATAAAATAAAAGGATGGGAAGACCCATCGTTTTTGTTACATATGAAACGAAACTGTTAACATGATACTAGACCCCAATAGCTCACAATGAAAAATATTTCATACTCCACCTAGGATATCCCAACTTTATCGTTGTAGCATGGGGATTCGACCTATGCCTAACCGCACTAGTGTAACGACAATAAGAGCCGCTTCTTACAACCAACTACTACACATTACCTTGTACTGGACCGGCCACTGACTCCACGGAAGTTGGCTGAACCTGACAAGAGTCCTGGTTCGAGCAGGAGGCTACGGTAGGAAAAGTTGCGAGGGCCCTGAGGGGAACGCATCAGACACAGAACGAACCCATGCGTAAACACGTGGTTAAATGGGACTGGAATGTGTATTTCAGGATCTTCAATCCTGAGTACAGTGGATCAGAATACGACAGCAAAGTACACGGTGATAATTCAATCTGCCTGCAAGATTTTATACAGTACATGACCTGAGTCGAGTTCATCGAGTTAAAGATAATGTCAGATCACGGACCACTTGTACACAAACACGTATGGCGGCCACGTAGCAGTCTCTCTGGGTCCTATCGCTGTCTCACTGTGGCTGGTACTCGTAATCAGGCAAACTTTTGTGGTGTTTGATTTATGTTCTTTATACCAATGTTATGATGATAACGACATGGATTGTTTTCCACAGTGAAGTGTACTATTTGAAATTTATAAAACAATTGATATCTTAAAATCTAAATGAATTTTCCCAGTGTGATGCTATTGGGGCCTAGCCCCATGTTACATGTATGGTTCATTCCTTGTACGATTTGATACAGTTTTTCCATAATTTTTGTTATAAAAAAAATAAAAATGAATTTGATTAGCTCTGGGAATTGATCAATGAAATACAAATAATGAAAAAACAGAAGAATGTGTATTATAGACAACCATGGTATATTAGGTCTGAATTTTTACTTCATAAGTAAAATAATAATAATTCGTGATATTTCAATCAATATAAATCTATTTAATAATTTACATAAAATCGCTGAGATAATTCATTTCTCTCATTTGAATTCAGTTTTAGCTAAGTTTTTAACAACACATGCATCCAATTAGCACATTCAAAGTTATGATATTTGAATCACTTACAAGGAAATCATTTCTTTCTAAACATGATTATAAATTAAAGAATGATATTCAAGATACAATTTGAATCCAATGATACTATTAAAATAAATACTATGAGATAACATGCTACCAACATATGGTACCATAAACGTAAAGGAGTGATATTTTTGTTTATGTGATCAATTGAAATAAGATTTGTGTTTTAGGTTCTTAGGCGGAGAAGGAGGTAATTTCCAAAGGAGGATACATCTTTGTAATCTTGAGTCTATAGCCCCAATGATATGGTTGTGACTCATGAGAGGGTGTAGTTATGTATGTTATTCCATGTGAGGAAGGTATAAACATCTCCAAAGTATGTTTGAAGTTTGATCTACACATTGTGAAATTTGAAATGGGGGACACAAATTTGAAATGTGAAATAAAAGTATGATGCAACCACATTGACAAAGTTACAAAGTCAAAGCATGGTAGAAAAGAAATGGAGAGAGTTAATATCTTTTGTGATAAATCATTATGTCTCCTACATGCAAATCATTAGTACGGGTGATAACAACAGATTGAGAACAAGTATCACCAATGAAAGCTACCTTCCTCTCAATAGCAGAAGCTAAAACACGCTCTAATGTAATGCATATACACTATCCAAAATACTGGATGCAATAAAACTATAATAAATTAGCATCAATACGTCTATCATGATAAAATAGATCACACTCTCTAACAAAACTGTCCATATCTTGTCTAGGTTGTGTATCTCCAAGGAAAAAAAATGAAGATATGTCCATCATGCAATCTTTAGTACTTGTGGATCTTAGTGGCAACGTTAATCTCTGTAGTTGCTCCAACGTGGAAGATTAACTCCTCCAACGAGATGTCTATTATGTTGGAGGAGCTGCGGAGATTAGAAATAGTGGCTTGAGTTGGATCAGTAACAACAATGTCAACCACAATAACTAGATCCTCTATGGATATGTAGAGATCAACACATATTGTTGTCCTAAATGAGAGGATGTACCATCTCTCTTCATATTGCATAACCACTCGATAATATGCCATATGAATCCTTGATGCATCTAGATCTCGACCACACTCGTATGTGAATTCACATGTTAGAGGTTGAAATATGGATCAAACCCAATCAAAAGTGCATTACTATCATTAATGTAGATAATGATAGTGGTGTGGATTTCTCTACTTGCAAATATGTGTAGATAATGATGATGATTCCATTGCGAATTGTATGGGATTTGATGATAAAGAGGCCTGTTATGGTAATAGATATACCGTGTTGTGTGCGGTATTCTTGATGTGATGTTGAAGTTCCTTAGAATAGAATCTTTGAATTATCAACGTGTTTGGATGAAGGAAGGTTGCAATCTTCCTTCATCCATTGGAGAATGAGCTTGTTGTAAGATGATTGAGATGTCGGATGGGTGGGTTTAGGATGCTTAAGGATATTGTCACCGTATGTTTTGAGTCACAATAAGGGGTTTTGGAATAGAATTACTTTTTATTGCCTTTGGTCAAACCCAAGAATACTACTGGAGTTCACCGTAACCCCTTGCTCTGTTTGCAATAGACCCGTAACCAGTACTGCCATATTATTGTAAAGACGAAATTTTAGCATAACTAAATCCATTTGTAACATTGGCAGGTCTGCCCAGAATATGGGTTTGCAATAGAAACAGGTGGATTGCACCAGAAAATACAGCTATAAAAACTTCTCCTGTCTATGAAGGGCTATAAAATTGTAGGATTTTGCAGTAGGGAGGGTGACCATAACCCGGCATAATTTAAATAATAAAATTACACGAGCTTTCCATAATATTTTTTATGTCATAATATTCTGCCTGTCTAAACAGAAACGCCCTAATGACTAATAATGGGGCATGAAGTGTGAAGGAGCATAAGAAACAACTATGAATGACTTCAAAAGGAGTCGAGAAGAGAGTGTGAAGTGAATATGTGATGTAAAAAGTTGGACTGACTTGAATGATAAGGATTTGGAGATGCAGTTTTATAGTTTGTGAGTTAAACAATTTGGGATAATCGTGTCATGAATGAGGATGTACCATGAGATGTTTTAATCCCTGTTCAGTTGATATGATTTGTACGACAAAAATAGTTGAGATATGTGTACGTTGCACTTCGCTGTAATAATATTTTTAATTTGACAACTTATTTAATTTTAGAAAGCATTATAAGAGTTAAAATTTTGAGTTTTGAATTTTGTAATTAAGATGGACGTGAATTCTGCAAGTTGATATTGAAGTCATAGTATGGTCAACGTTTTTAGGATTTTTTATAAGAATTTAATATGAACCTAATGCATATTTGATCACTAAAACTAAATTTTGGAAATAATTTTTATGAAAGTTTAAAAGTAAAAATTGAAAATAAAAATTAAGATAAAATAAAATTTGTAACATGTTCTTAAGCTAGATAGAGATTTTTAAAAGGAAAAAAGTTTGTATTTTTTGTATCATGGAATGAAAATGGGTGAAAGAAAAAAAAATTCAATTACAATCAAGTATTCAATAGTCATGAGCATAAGTATAAACGAATAATCCAAGGATAAAATTAAAATCAAAAAATGACTCAATGTTTTATATTAACATATAAAATCCATTTAAGAAATATAATTTGAATGTATATTTTAATTGTGTGTATATTTTAATTATATTTCAGATAATTCGTGTGAAAAAAAATCATGAAGTATTTTAAGTACATGTCACTTTTACACAAATGAAAATTTATTTGTATTGATTTAATAATTTTGACATTTTGTTAAACATGTATGCATAGATGATTATTTGGATAGATGTCTAAAAGACTTCACAAAATATCAATCTCTATCAAATCACATAAAAAATGAAATTTTAAAATTTAAATTTTAGATTAATATTTTTAATATTATTTTTTTGAAAAAAAAATTATATTTTATGACATGAAATTACTATATATATATATACACATTGTATGTTATTAATTTTACAATATTTTGTACTTTATAATATTAATTACCAATATTATGAGTGAAATTTAAATTTAAATAATATTTTTTATAAATACATGATATTTTTTATAATTTTAACATCAGTGATTTTTTAATAATAGGTATAGAAAGTCTTGATAATGATAAAAATTTATGTAAAAAATATCAATTTGAAAAATTTATTACATGATATGATATGATAAATAAATATATATATACATCAGATTAGATCAAAATATTATAATTAAATAATTATATATATATATATATATATAATGTTACATTAAAATAAATTTTTTAAGTAAAACATATAAATTAAACTTATAATATTATTTCGCACTGATAAATTTTTAATTCAAATTATGCAGTTTGAATATTTTTTGAAAATTATTTAATAATAGTACTGAATACTAAATCCTTTTTGTTATCTTACTTGGCCTTTACTTCCTTATACTTAACTAGAAAACTATCATCAATGCACTGATAAATTTATAATTTTACTTATGATCAATTTTACGCAGTGATCATTTTATCAAAATTTATGTTACATTGATTATATCAATGTAACATAAATTTTGAATTGTTTAAAATTGAACAATGATTATGAATTTAGCATGACTATGTACAAAATATTTATTATATACAGACATTTATGTTTTACTTCATTTTAGATTAAAATAAGATCATGTGATATGTGTTAACATAATGCTTATAAATTTTGATTTTGTATATATGGATATACCTACAAGTTACATCACTGATATTTTTATGATAATGTTCTGCAAAATTTATAATATTACATTTAATGAAATCAGTATCAAAGTGTAACCTAATCTTTGATGTATTTTTTAAAATGAAGTAATATCAAATTTTAAAATAATTGATGATTAAATTGAAAAAAATAAATTTATACTAAGATTTGAAAAGATTTACTATATAATGATTTTTTATTTTATCAATTATATACATAATTAAAATATATTAAAATTAATCTAAATTTTTGATATATATTTTGTATACATTTTAAAATTAATATTTATCATCAATTGTAATTAAAAAAAAATATTTTTTAATATGTTCAAATTTCAAAATTTTTTGTTTTGTTTTTCATCTTTAAAAATAAAATATTCATATTTTCTAAACTATGCATATGATTAGAATAATGGTCAACATGTTGATAAATTTTGGAATTTTTTATTAGAATATTAATTTAAAGTTACTTAATGAAGAATATATTTAATTTTTATTTTTGAATAAATGATAGAAGAAGATGTTTTTATAATAAATTTGTAATATAATATATCAGATCATGATTATAATTTTTGCAAGGTTTAACATTACATGCAAGAGTTTTCATTGCCAACATTTTTTTTTTATCTCACTTAAGTGATGCAAAAATGTGATAATATTTGTAAATACTAATTTTATTTATAAATTTTTTTGTAACATCTCCACATTATTTTTTTAATTCAAATAATGCTAATACAGATTTGATTAAAACTGATTGAAGGAATCATTATTACAAACTAACCATATCAAATACAAATGTTCAAATCTTCATGAAAACTTCATATTTAGTGAAGCCGCACATGCATGTTATACGAGGAGATGAAGCATATTCATAAAATTTCTCAATTACTTTAAAAAAACATGCACATTATATTTAAATAAAAAAAATTCATATATCATGACTTTGAAACAATAATTAAATTCAAATTGTTGTCAAGATAGAAGATATGCATGAGATATTAATTCGGTATACGTCTGCAACAATACGTATTCAAATTATAGGTGAAAGTGGAGTATTGCAAATATTTTTCTTCGTTTGATCATGCATCAAGGCTTTTCAACTTGCACCACTACATTTTGTATAACAATGAGGTTAGGCATTGGTTTGGTCCACCCATTTGCATCTTCATAAATCACATGTGACTGTGGTACTACCTTAGATGTAACACGGTTGCATATGACTCGTTGCACATTCGGAGGGCAGATTATAGCTACCCATGATGTCATTGGGGATGTGGTGTTTGCTATCGCACGAGAGTGTGGATAACTCACATGGAGGGAGCGTTGGTATGCATTGTAGTTGACTTAGGGTAATGCAAATCTATACTTGGTTCGGAAGGACCACGGATGTTGTGGTTACATATCATACACTTGTCATAATTTTGGAGGGTATGATTACCCAACATCATGGATGGGCGGCGAGTGTAGTGATAACAACCAAGGTCTCCAAGTATATGGGTATGTAGAGAGATCATCTCTTTGTTCATCTAGCTTTGGAATTATATAGAGCTATGTACACCTACTTCAATATATTTGTGAGAACCTACCATACTAGGCTACATGAATATCACTTTCTTTAGCATATTATGCAGCCTATTTTAGGTAAAATTTATCTATTGTTCTATAAAGAACACTGACCCCTGCAATCTTTAGTAGAGAATCATAAAAAGTGATACTTCTTAAATGTTCATGTACTATGTACATTGTTTGACTTAGATAATTATGATATCTTAGTTGTAGTATGACATATTTCCAATTGTGATGCTATTGGGGCTTAACTCTATCATACCATACCATGTAGAGCTTGATTGGGTCTTCCCATCTTTTTGCTATTTTACTGTTTTTCCCATTATATTTCTTTTACAAAGAACAAGAATAGACGAGCTGAAGGTTATATGAGGCCATAAGATATGTGGAATCAGTTTGTGATTCTCAGTCACTATATCGTGGCTTCCTTCCATTCGATGAAAGGGAACTCGGTAATTGGAATCCCTACGCCGGTGCATTGTGGAACTTGTGGTTCCAAGCGCAGGCATAAGTGCATAATGATTGAGAAGCAGTGTAGATAACTATGTGGTAATGTTTTCTAGTTTGGGTACGGACTGAAGCTCGGATCGGAAGTGGACCTACAGTGGAGTGAACAAGTTGAAGGAGGAGAAAATCATTGCATACATATGCCCTTTATTAGAAGTTCGTTGGAGGTTTTGCGAAGGACGCCAAATCTGAAAGTTTGAACGTCACTCCGCCGCGATACACGATGATAGTTTGATCGAACATCGTACAATGAACCAACATGTCTACTAAAGAGGGTCATCCTTGTACAAGTTGAGTTTGGGTCATTCTCTATGCACAGCCACACGTTTATCCTCTGGGGGTTTGTCGGGGATGGTATATGAGCATCTTCGAGATTGCTTTCAGGCGGACGATCCTTCTAGTGGTTTCACGGAGTTGTTCTGTGGGCAAGTAGCTATTGCGAGAGGGGAGATTCCGTTGTCGATTAGTCGCTCGGGTGCTAGTCGCTTCTTGCGATGCGATGGAGAAGGACAGGGGCATTCGACCGATTGCTATTGGAGAGGTCTTATTGCGATTAGTCACCGTACCGTTGTCTTTGCAAAAGACGCTCACACTTCCAAGAGCATCTTTGTCCACATCAATTTGGAGTCGCCACACCGGTGAGTAGGTGGAGGCAATATCGTTGGGCATTAGAGCACTTCTAGATATCCATCCGGATTGGGTTGTCTTGCGGGTAGGCGTTGAGAACACTTTTAACACGGCGTCTCGTGTGCATCCATTTTAGAGAGCTTAGAGATTTGGTGGACCCCTATCAAGCCTCGTTCCTTTTGTACGATCTTTCTACGGTTCTCATTCTTCTTTATTTTATCGGCATGGCTTTTTTTGAGGAGGAGCCATCGTTTCTACAATACGTCACGGCACTTGACAAGGAGATCCTTTGGGGGGTAACCCTTATTTGCCATGGCTCATTCTGAGCTCTTGTGTCTCTTTGCTTTGGCGTGCCGGTTGTGTGTTCCCCCACCTTGGCGGATGATACACACATTGTGGGCCATGTAGACAAAGATTAGCGGACCTTTGATTACTTGACTACGAGCTTCATCTTGTAGGCTTGAGAGTCAAGGTGTCAAAGTGTGGGGCTTGGTCTCCTTTTTGGGCATTCCGCCTCATCTTCGACTTCCGGAGGGATGTATGATATCGATGGATGGCTTACGTATTCTAGGAGTGCCCGAGAGGGTCTAAGGATTTTGTTTCACGCTACCTTGACGTTGCATTGGCCGAGGATGTTTTGCATGTGTATCGACCTTCCTCTACTAGGGGATCCGCGGGTGGCGTTTGGTATACTATCATCTAGTATTGCTCGTCGACCCACCTATCTTCTTCAGACTATTCCTCCTTCACCTACATTCATATCACGTTTGTGCCTTTGATAGAAGGATCATGGCGTCTTTGGTGACATCATCGGACCAAGGACATTCAAGTGTGTGATCGAGATTTGGCAAGGAGACAGACATCTTTGCCAATCTTTCGTGTGGAGGGTAGGCTTTATTATCGATGGAGGAGCGGCTGACTGCGGCGTTCTTGGCGAGTTGGGCACTTGTTGCACCTTTGTTATCTTCTCGATTTGTGATCGCAGATAGACTATTTTGGAGATATATACGAGGGACATCGATGCGGGATCATTTCCCTTAAGGGTATTATTATTACGACATACGAGGACGCTTCCACCTGGGGAGAGTGCGACATGAGTTCCCATCTTTTCCTCGCGATTTACCCGATTGGACTAGGGGTCTACAAGTCTATCTTGATGGACCGACAGGTTTCGGGGAGGCTCTACATTCACTCTTAGTGGATCCGGCCATCCCTCGTACTACTAGAGCTCGTCTGGTCTTGCTTTTGCTCGGGCAAGGGGTGTGTAGGCTCTTGGATCTTGGCTCGACCATGCATCAGTATTTTTCCGACTTCACCGGCTACTTTCTCCACATCGATGAGGTTCCGTCTTGGCTTGGTCCATCCATCTACATCTTCATTACTCACATGTGAGTGTGGTATCACTTTAGATGCGCGAAGGTGTTCATATGACTCGTTTTTTCATTCGGAGGGAGGATAGCTACCCCATGATGCCATTAGGGATGTGGTGTTTGCTATGGTGCGGGAGGGTGGATACCTCACATGAGAGAGCGTTGGTATGCCTTTGATCGACCAGGTTAGGGCAGACTGCATTTGGTTCGGGAGGGGACCAGGTCACCGTGGGCGATGTGGTGGTTACCGATCCTACTAGAGACACAGGCCAGAGAGGGGTGATCACCCATCCTCCGGGATGGGCGGCGAAAGTGGAGCGGCGAGTAGCCAAGGTTTCCAAGTATAGAGGTATGCAGAGAGGTCACCTCTTTGTTCCTCTAGCTTTGGAGTTATATGGAGCTATGGACACCGACTTCGACATGTTTGTGAGGGAGTGCGAGAGAGCCTACCATACTAGGCGACATGGGGTATCACTCTCTTTAGCTTACTGTATAGCCTATTTTAGGCAACGTGTTTCCATTGCTCTACAGAGAGCACTAGCTGGTGCAATCCATAGGAGAGCAATCACGTTAGGTGATGCTTCTTCGGATGCTCCTGTTGTTTGTAGACCTTTTGACTTGGATAGTTCAGATATCCTAGGTGCTGTAGGACATATTTCCCAGTGTGATACTATTGGGGCCTAGCCTCATGTTACCGGTTTGGTTCTTCCTTGTACGATTTGATGGGGTCTTCCCATCCCTTTTGATATTTTACTTCGTCTTTCCCTTGTACGAGTTGATGGGGTCTTCCCATTTTTTGTTATATTACTGTGTCATGATTTCCTCTACTGAAGAGGCCCTCGTTGTCAGGGCCAAACATCCCAAACATCCCTTCCTCCTGGTGCTACGTCTGGGAGGAGAGAAACTTCAGTTTGCGTGCGGGCAGAGAAATGGTGCCGTTCTCTTAGAATGGGCATGACTGTTGGTTTGACAACTTGACTCACAACAATGAAGATCACAAGTGTGAGCATTAATCCACGAGGCAAATGACAAACCCATGCCCATAGAGAAATGTCTTAGCATAGGCGCGGGATTGGCAGCCAAGCCCGAGTGTAGCCGAGCCGGCAGCCTGGACACGTGGAGGAAGAAATGGAACGGAATGGCAATAGTCCGCAGGACTTAGAAATCCTGCGGCAGAAGCTGGAACAATGAGAGAGTCGTGCGCCGTGGACAAGGCGTAACGCTGCTGCTCCCGCCCTTCGCTCCGGGGCTGGAAGAGTAGAGGAGTACAAAAGAGGAGGATAGAACGTAGCTACAACAGTCAGTACGTACTACTGGTAGATAAGGCCAAGTAAAAAAACAAAAAGTATGGGAATACTCCATTCCACCCTATATTATTGTATAAAACCAAAAGTGTAACATGGACTAGTTAACAATAAAATCACAATAGGAAATATCTACTATTGTTGGTAATATATCTTAACTATACCAAACATTTATAAATAATATAGCATTCAAAGAATTATTATAATAATTTTTTTTATAAATTATATTAGTTATTATTTTCTATAAAATGATGAAATTATTTTGACTAAAATAAATTATATAATAATCTATAGAGAATGATACGATATAATATGGTAACTCTTGTGCAATCCATAATTTTATATAATTTCAAAGTTAGAGTAATAAAGAGTTGATATTTTTGCATATTTTTATATTTTGAAATATTGATCATTGTCGCTCCACTAGCGGCCCATCCAAGAGGATGGGTAATAGTTCCCTTTGAAAATGTGTCATGCGTAAAATCGGTAATCAACACGTCTGCAACAATAACATGGTCATCCAAAACCTAGTCTTCCCTAACCCTAGTCGACTATAAAACATTCCATGTGAGATATGCAACTTTCATACCATAGCAAATAACATCTACTACATAGTATCAACTACTTTTCAAAAGTCTAAGAACCAAAGGCAAGACCCTACAAATAGTTCGGCTCGGTTCAATTTGTGAGAACATTATGTGGCATACTTCGGTAACATAGACAAGATCGCACTTTTCTCCGGTTTATGCAGGCTTTGGGCACATTCTCCGGCACGCTCCTCCCTCACCGCTCCGCTGGTGAAGAATTTCTTCTTAGGCGTAAAACTGAAGAATCTCTTCGTCATTACAGGTTAAAACGACCCGTACCAGGAGCGTTTTTTTTTATTGGGAAATCTTTTATTCCGATTAGAAAAAAAGCAAACCGAGAAAAAGATCCAGGTTTCGCCCGTCGGGGATGAGCAACCGTAGTGGAACCGAGTAACTCTCACCTGCCGAGAGAGAAAACTCGACCAGTAGGCCCAAAGGCCAGCCAGAGGGCAAGACAGCCGACCTCATGGAAGTGCTAGGAGGGAGCCAAGCGAGGACAGGTCTTCTTTACCAGGAGCATTTTGTGAGAGTGAAAGCAATGCCAAGGCTAGTACCGATAGCAACACTAGGTCGAATTTCTCATATGACATTCCTTCGTGACTTGTTTCCCACTCGCCGCTACATGTGGGGGTGCACAGTGGGTGGTGTTTTTGATGGCAGAGAAGTGAAATTTTTTGATTGGGAAGGCTGGGGCGGGGCGGGACTGGACGTGGATCCATAAACATACTGCACTGTAGAAACACAAGAAGAAGAAAGTGTGCTGTGATCTGTCGGCTTGAAGTGCGTGTCATCTTGCTCTATTCACTCACTCACTCAAAATAAGAGCCGACTCTTGATAGGACAAGCGAAGCGGGAATCGAACGAAGGTTGGCGGGGGAATATGTCGTTGCTAGGAAGTTCATGGATGAGGTGTATCAGGAAAGGAGAAGTTTGGTTTGGATGGACGGATGGAGGGCGCCTAGTGCGATCATCGACAAACTGACACACCTACTCTACTGTCAGAACCAAGAGCGAAATGCATAGGCTAGAGCGCAACCCAACCAACCTCCGGTCAGATTGTATAATGTCGCCTGTACTCTACCCTCCCTCTCTCCCGGGACGTCTTCCAATTTGCTTTGTATTTGCCTGGTTAACAAATGACTCCACAAGTTTCACTCGCGACAACCGTTACGAGTACTGTACTTTCTTCCTTCAGACATTTCACTCTCCGAGCATTTGTTACCAAGGGATTGGAGCTGCCAGAGATCCTCCCTTGCATGTCCCATACGGTATCATCGAGTGTCATAGTCCTACCTGCCTCTCCGGTCATATTGTTGTGTGTTCGGAAGCAAAGTACTCCCTGCGGACCAAACAAGCTACCGGTTCAAAGCTTCGCGAGAGCTTTTCGCCCGAATGCCTGGTGCAGGTGTCTGTCAGCTCTCTATGCCGCAAACTGCACATTGTCGCCAGCTGTGAGACGCAAAACATGTCCAATAGTCTCATGATCTCATTTCTTGTCTTTGCTGCATCGCGTTATGATACACACATGGGATCGTGAAGTCTTTTCATGGAATTATGCCGGTACCAGGAAATGTTGAAACTGCCAACCGAAATCTCGAAGTTTTTATTCGTGCCGGAACTTCCTCACGCGGGACGCTGGTCGGGTCCAGCCCAGGGATTTTGTCTGATTGGGGCTTAGAAATTTGTCACTTGCATGGCGAAGGCAACCTACAGTGGTAACATCTCATGTTGTCTTGCGCAATCGCGAAAAAGGAGCTGTACTGTACAGTTATTGTACTTCTGTGACGTCGGGAAGAGAACGTCGAGACCGAGTATTCACTCAGTTGGCGTCAAGTACCCAGTAATGGAATGCATCACGTTAGTTGATGCTTCTCCGGATACTCTGTTGTTTGTAGAAGTTTTGACTTGGATAGTTTAGATATGTTAGGTGCTGTAGTACATATTTCCCACTGTGATACTATTGGGGCCTAGCCCATGTTACCTCCTATGGTTCCATCCTTGTAGTATTTGATGGGATCTTTCCATCCCTTTTGTTATTATACTTTCTCCTTGCCAAGTAATGGAATCTCGCGTCTTTCCTCTTCATGCAGCTTCCATACATCCCATGTCAGACACGCATATTCAGATCCTCCAACATCACCCCTCTTCTATTGTGTAAAAAGGTTTAAAATCCACAGATTTTAGAAAATTTACTCCTATTGTATATTTCTCTGAAAATGGATAACACTTTAAAATCAGTACAGAATAAATACACTATTTCGACTCACAACTTGCTTATGTACATATTTCCTGAGACTCTCAAGACGATTAAAGAATACTTTTGAACGCGATTTACTATACCTACTCCTAAACTATTGGGGCCTAGCCCCATATTACCGGGTTGGTTCCATCCTTGTGCGCTTTGATGGGGTCTTCCCATCCCTTTTGTTATTATACTTTGACCTCTTATTGACTCCCAAACTCGGGGTCTAGCTTCTGTTGAATTATTGTCTCGAATCACATTCGCAGAAAAGAGATTTTGAGTGTTTCAGCTCATCCCGCGAGATGTGGAAATATGTCATGCTTGAAATTGTTCCCGCAGATACAGTACAGCAGTACTTATGATATCGATGCATTGTTGTAGTTATATTCCTCTCCCCCGTTCTTGCAAAGGCAAACTATGCATCTATAACAACATGTTAGGCCAAAGCCTTGTCACAACAGTGATGGTGATCCGAGAAGATAAAAACTCACGGGGTATAAACAGCATAATCCTTAAGAAGCCTTAAGAGTGGCAGATTAATGTCGTTGCACACATCTTGCATAATCCAGCCTTTCCCGGCGAGGGTCGCGCGTCACCACCGACGATGCTTCTCGAGACGTGAACTACTGCCACTCTTGCCTGACTCGCTTTCACTCACTACGCATCACTAGTAGCAAATCTGCCCTCCCCACAAAAGGATTAAAAACAGAGCAAGTAACTTGCCCACCAACTCTCCATGCATGTTTCTCTATTTTCAACTTTGAAGCCATACACTCGATCACTACATATGCTACAACAGAACAACTGCTGCACCATCACCACCATTAATACTCCTAATACCGCCAGTCTAGAATACAATCAGCAGTAGATCAATCCCTTATTCCAACAAGAATCAGCAGGCTCTGGTCACAGCAATCTCTTCCTTCTTGTCACACATGAGCTCCCGGCATAAATGATACAGTATATAAAGATGGGTTAAACTAAGTAGATTACGGGGCAGGAGAAAAGAAAGTAAGTGACTGACTACATGTAATGAGTGAGGTGTACAGACATGGGAATAGAGGAGTATTGTGAGTGCGTGAGAATGTGATGGTAGAAAACTGAAAAGAAGGGAAAGGAGTGTGAAAAGGTTAATGGCCCTCTGTTATTCTACTACTGTTACTATAGTAGACCCGTTGGTCGTGATCAAGTAGGAGATGGAGCTCATTTGAGTAGCTTAGTCACCACGACCACCACCGACGAGCCGCAACGTCAAGTGAAGACTCCCTGAGCTGCCTGAAGGCCAAAGATAGCGCGCGTACTTACGCGCACAAAGCGCCGTGCAATTGTCCTTTTCTATCTAGCACGAGCCCTATGATGAAAATATGCACGTGCCTATTTGGTTGCGGATTTCCAGTCCTCTTTCTCTCCTTCCGATGATGCTCTCCTCTTCAAGTACTCTCTTCACTGGAGCTATATAGTACACAGAACTCGCTGTTGTACACACAGAAACTCACGAACGCCAAAAAGACAATACTCACTGACAAATCATCCATTCATCAATAAGATCTTCTCTTATTACTCGGTCTATAGGAGCATACAAAGAAGGTAATCTGAACAATCTAACAGGTTAGGGAAGAGAAGGCATCCTTCAGCCTCAGGCTCAACAGGCAGGAAGGGAAAGAAGATGTCGCAATGGGGCAATCTTCTCGAAGGAGGAGCGATCATTTTCTTTGCTGCTCTCTTATTCAGTTATGGAGCAGCTGGGCTGAAATGGTTGCGCTTGACACCGGCGTTGCGGAAGCGTTACAAAAAATTACCGAAGGGCAGCTTGGGATGGCCTTTAGTTGGGGAAACGCTCGCTTTACAACACTGTCTCATGTCCACAGCACCTCACTCATTCGTCAACGAGCGCCGTCGCAGGTCTTCAAATCTGCACACGAATAATGCATGTGTCAGGATGGTTTTCTTCGCTCACAATGTCATGTGTCTTAGATCATCCATTGAACTGTGCTCTTGGATTGAAGCTCAGTACTCTCGTCCCTAGTTTTGATCAGAATTTAATTCGTACCATTGAACTGTGCTCTTGGATTGAAGCTCAGTACTCTCGTCCCTAGTTTTGATCAGAATTTAATTCGTAAGATTTTAACGGTGGATAAGTAATTTAACAGATTCTCAATGTCATTCTTTCCAGCTGGTTTGACTCAGGATGCTTCCGACGCACCCAACACAAAAATTATTGTGTTTGAGATAATTGGATAATCATCTTTCTCTCCGTTTTCACCTTCTTTCCTTTTGGGTCCGTTCAACTCGTTGAAGCTTAACGACTCCGTAAAACCTTCGTTTTCCAGCAGTATTAACTTCGTTGGAAGTTCCCGTCGTTCCTTCTCGCAGTGGAGAATCATCTACTTAGTACGTGTAGAAATCAGACCAGTCGATTATTGTTGAATGTTGTTTTTTTTTTCTTCTTTATCATCTAAGATCTATCAGAGACATGTTATAATTTTTGAATACACGTGGAAAGCGTACATGAGAAATATTGATTGCGAAAGTTAGAAGAAATCAAGACATTTTCGGTATTTTTTTACCTGATATTCCACACCATGGAGAGGTCAGTGGAATCAGGTCAATGTTGTAATTTTTGCGAAACAGTACCTGGGTCTCAAGAATTCTCATGCACATGAGGTCGTCATGAGTTTTCAATCCTCCTCTTTCCCTATGAAATGAAATTATAAATTCCCAATTTTCTTGTGCCAAGTTTTGTTTTGTTTTTTGTCTCACTAAATTTATGTTGAATCTGGTTTGACGTTCCAACGTTGTTTATCTGCAGATACGGAGATTTATTCCTGACCCATCTCTTCGGAACTGCTTTGCTTGCCTCAACTGATCCCGACATGAACAAATTCATTCTTACCAAAGAAGAACCTCTTTTCACTTCAACCCTGCCGAAAAGTATCTCCATGGCTGTTGGTGAAAATGCTCTCCTCATGCTCAGAGGTGATAGGCACAAACGAATGAGGCGGCTAGTGCTGTCTGTCTTCTCACCTGATGTCTTGAAGCACAAGACAGGTAGTATTCAAGGTTCCGCCACGTCCATGTTGAAGACTTGGAAGGGCCGGAAAGTTATAGTGGCCGACGATGCAAGAGAGGTAAAATTGATCTCTCCCTTTAGAGTGCGCTTCATGCTCCATTTCAGTGTATTACAGTGGTTTTTTTGAGAAATCGAATGGTATTGATAGCATCCTCAGAGCATGCAAAAGACTTCAGCACATTCGCTGGAGAAATGATCAGAATCATTATTTCAACGTGGACTTTAGACGAAAGTACAGTGAGTGGTCTGGTTGTCACACCAGTCCTAAACTGAAATGTATCATCCTCGAAAGTCTATGGTAGCCTCAACCAGCTCTCTTAGAAGAAAATCAATATTGCTGCTCCGGAAATAGCCTGTGCTTTTATTTCTGGTATCCAGCCATACCTTATCTTGGCATGATCATTACTGATATCTAGAGTGGGTTCCCTCTTATCACCCGATGAGGATCATGACAAACGAATTCGAAAGTGGAGATTCACACAGGAAAGTCACGGTATGTTGAGGAGTATTGGCCGTGGAGATTGGCCAATAATAACCGTCTCTTGATCTTTTTGCAGTATACCTTCTACGTTGCGATGAACTCTATACTTGATATGGGTCAGGATCGTGACGAAAGAGCTGAGCTCTTCCGCACTAAATTCTTGGAGCTGAGGGCGGGAGCTAGGGCCTTGCCAATCGATCTGCCAGGAACAGCCTACAGAAAGGCAGTGCAGGTACTTGTCTAATATATCTCATCATTTCATTGGGTGTCATGCACGATCAAGTAAATAAATTATTAGGCGGTGCAGGCGCAAGTTGCTGTGTCATATTGAGATAAGAGTTTCAAAGTTCTCAAATTTAATATTGTATTGTGTCTCCATAGGCCAATCTCTACAGAACACAAACTGCTCTCTTTCTCCCTCACCCCGTGTGTCTGGGTGTGAAAGAGAACGAGTGTTGTGCGTTCTCGGTTTCTTACCCTTATGAATGCTTGTGACTTATGGCAGATAGATATTTCAGAATGCTCTCGTGAGAACGTGCATGGGCTTATTAGAAATTGACGAATGCTTATGCTCGATCTCATATGTCAGGCCAGGAAGCATCTGAAGATGATGGTGGAAGAGGTCATCGACGAAAGAAAAAGAAGCTCAGGGCCTCAGTATGACGACCTTTTGGCTAAGCTTTTACAGGCATCTGAATCCGATGGAGGAGAGCCTTTGAAAAATGACGAAATAGTAGATCTGGTTTTGAGTTCATTATTGGCGGGCTTTGATACTTCTGCCAACACTTTACTCTTCTTGGTCTATTACATTGGCCAGCACCCGCAGGTTCTACATGACCTTAAGGTCAGGATCTGCTTTTCCTCTCTCCGATTGAAAGGAATGATGCAAAACCTATCACCATGGGACATTTGGAACATTTGTAAAGATATACCCGGAAGAGGTTGGATCCTGGACTAACAGCAAGATATACTGATATGACAGGTAGAGCACCAGGAGATACTGAAAGACAAACCAGCCGACGAACCACTTTCATACAGTGATTACAGGAAAATGAAGCTCACGCAATCAACCATCAACGAGACTCTACGGCTTGCCAATCCCATACTCTCGTTGCACAGGAGAACATTACAAGATGTAGAATACGATGGTATGTAGCCTTGCAACTGTCTGTGAACCGTCTGTGCCTTCTCAATGCTCGCAGGATTGCCTTTCCAAACATACCGATACAGTAATTTCAATCATCTGTATATATGGAAATTGCAGTTCAAATCACAAGACGATGTGGTTTTTGTACGTAGGAATCTTGTGAGACTGCTGGTTGCTTGACTTAATTCATTGCAGGCCGTGTGGTTCCTGCAAATTGTCCCGTGCAAGTATGGCTCCGCTCTCTTCACACCGACCCCAATCTGTATCCACAACCGTACAATTTCGATGTAGATCGGTGGAAGGTGCGTTCTCACTCGCGCTCTCTCTGTCTTTCTCTCTCCTCTTCTGTATGTGATGCAATCATGCGTGCATGCACCATGAATGCACCGTGAATGCCACATGAGCAGCATTTTTACTCCATTCAATGTCGGTTTAGGAATTCGGACGTGGTTCGGTCGCTTGTAGGGCTGGGCAAATCAAGACCGGGGAGATCTGAGAACATGTGTGATCGCATAACTTGATTTTGTGATGTCAGGGCAAGGCCAGCACCAACAACTTCATTCCCTTTGGTTTGGGACCGAGACTGTGCGCGGGCATGGAGCTGGCGCGCATGGAGCTCTGCTTCTTCGTCCATTGCCTTGTAACCATGTACAGGTAAATCTTTGTTCGTTCGACGGTCGGACGTACACGCAGCAATAACGTTGATTTGTCTTGTTCCGTCACATTTTTTGTTGGTTTGTTGGCTGGTTTGTTTGCTGTGTTGAACCGAACCAGCTTACCGCGTTGCCGGGCAGATGATGGTGCTGATGGTGGACTCGACATGGACAACTACTGAAATGGCAAGTGGATGGATGGTGTGCAGGAGCTGGGAGCTAGCAGAAGAGGATGCCCCGAGGTTCTTCCCGGAACCCGGGATGAAGAAGGGCTTGCCCATCTTCGTCCACGACCTATGAGCCGAGCCGGCGATGCGTGACCACCCTGTTATGTAATATTTCTTTGTTTCATATTTCAGACCATGAAGCAAATGGGGAGAACCCAATCGGGACTTCATACCATCCGCGTAGCCATGGACAGACCAATTACCTGATGCCGCCCCATGAGAGAGAGTGAGTGAGTGAGTGAGTGCACTGCAGTGATTAGATTTCCAGGGACGGAGAGATCTGGACGAGAGATTAGTTACTATCAACCTGCCATCTGTACTTTCTGTATCTGTCAGAGTTTTATGAGAGAGAGTTTAGTCTGACATCACCGACAGAAAATCCACGGGTCCTCCAACCAACACAACGGTGGCCGCAGAGAGAGAGAGAGCAAAGCTTCCTGTTGGAACACTGGCTACTCCGGGGTTGTAGAACTATTAAACAAAACTTGAAACCTTTACCTGGTAGTTGGTAGGGACAGTACAACTCATTGGAAGATGTAAAACTACCGGAGAGCCGATAGAGAGAGAGAGAGAGTGAGTGAGTGTTTGTATGCGTGTGAGGGAGGTGTGAGGGAGGGAGGGAGGGCGGGAGTGAGTGAGTTAGTGTGTAGTTAGTACGATAAGATGGGTCCTGGAAAGTATTAGACCAGGTGAAGAAAGTGTAGGACAGGTAAAACTTTAGGAGTAGAATGATGTTACCACCCACGCGCAGAATACTCGATCTGCCTTTTTTTCTGCAGCTGCTGACCTCCTCCGACCTTCGTCTTCTCGATCGATAGATGTGGAGAGTTCATCCGGGCCTCCTGTCACCACATCTCTCATCTGTGATCTATCCCATCCCACCGCATCACGTCGAATCTCATCTTATCTCATCTTGCCTCGCCTCGTCTCATCTCTGTCTGTCTGTGCTCAGTCTGCAACGCTACAGTGGTGCTTTGGTCTCCTCCGCAGAGGTAAGCAAAGATTCCCCTCGCTCTACTGCCCAACTCGAGAAATTCGTCTCGGCGAAAGAGACGCCCAGCGATTTGAGAATGTGGCCAAATTGTACAGATACTGACCGCAGAAGGTGGGCGAGGCGGGTCCAGGAGCCTGTGGACCAATGCTGCCTGCTGTAAGAAACAGGCAGAATATGCTCCCAACTCCCGGAGTGACGGAGGAAGAGGAGATGGAGGAGACCTGGCACTCTACGCTATGTCTGGAGGAGCAGCAGCTGGAGATAGCTGACTTTCTCATGATCCACAAGCGTATGCAATTTTTTTCTACGAACCAGCCATTTTTTGTAGCATGGATCCAATTTTTAAAGCAGGCCCTTAGCCTAGTCTAGCGTAGCGAAGAATTCCAACCCCTTCGGTGTGTGCTCACTTACGTTACAATACCCAGTCTCTACCTCTATGATGTTCATTGTTCGGCGCAAACCGTTCACTCTGACACTCAGTTGCAGCCCAGTTGTTAATGAGCTGGGCCATCCAATGGAATTATCAAAAATGATCGCTCAATTATCATCGTGAATGGCCTTGCATGCTTCAGATGTCATCACATCTTTTTCATGATTGATCGCGAGTGAATATTGTCTATGATTTGTACATGGCGAACATCCAGGGTCTGCGAGCTCTCCTGCTACTCTGCTACTGCTTGTAGTGAGCGAGGCGACCGACAGACCGACGGACGGTGGTGCTTGCCTTATGTGTCCAAGCTACTGCTGACGTGGACTCGTAGCTAGTGAATCTGTGTCAGACGTTTTATCGTTTGCGCTCACATCCCACATGCCCGCTAAGGCCACCTAGTAGTTCTTTTCCGAAGAATCAATCAATCACACACTGACTGATCCAGTGGAATGGCGATTTTTTCGTTGTACGCTTGTACATTCATCTTTGGGTTATGTAGAACAGGGCGGAGAACGAGCACCATATCACAATTCTCAATTATCTTCTGCTCTTCAAGTGTTGACGCTGTCAAACCCGGTGCCGTGACTGTGTGGTGTAGGTCTTTGAACTGATTCTCCTCCTCTCTCTCTCTCTCTCTGCCAAATCTATATTGATGTAGATGTTGCTAACATTGTACTCTACATCGAATGGACATATACTGTCCTCGAGTTCCAATCCGATCTTCGTGTGTCCAAATTTTACTCTATAGTCTTTGAAAACAAAATACAGGGTTTTAACAAGGAGTTCTGGGTTGTATTAGTTTCATTAACATTTGTAAGGGTTATTTCTTGTTCTTTAACGGGTTCTATAAACCTACCCAGTAACTTTATAGGTAAGAAACATATTTTCATAAATTTGTTACAAGATTCACGTTATACCAATTCATGAGGATTACTTAGTCCTCCTTTTACTCTATAAATTATTCTTGTCTCAAATAATCCAACCATAAAAGTTGGGACTATGGGAATACCTCAACCATGGGATTTGGATCAAAGTTTTACAAAAATGTGTCGTTTTTGTAAAACTTTTTTTGTGTCGTTTACAGCAGAAAAGATTTTCAATCTTTAATAGGGTAATAAGAGTTATAGAAACTTGTGAAGTGATATTCGGCTGATTTGAATATTAACTTCACTTTACGTCACTTTCATAACAAATAAACTGATAAACTTTGTATGAAACAATAACTTCTTTTAAAAAAATCATCAAAATGATTTGAAATAATTATTTGCCCTCAAAATTTGCTGTTACTTCCAAAGAACTCTTTGAAATGTCTACTTCTCTTAACCTGGAAATTTTTTATGGAAGTGACGTAAATTGAAGTTAATGGTTTCTTTGTAACAACCCAATAAATAAAACTAAACATAATAAAATTCAATGCTATCTTAATCAGCTGAAGTACAAATAAATTTCACGTAGAAACAAAATTTTGTTATCCATAGCAAAAATTTCATATAAAGAGGAGACTTCAAAGTTTGTACCCTAGAATCATGTAAACAAGAAAGATGATCATGGTATCAAATAATGATGAAGTAAATGTAATGTCATAAAATACATTGCGCTTCCTTTGCGTCTCAAGGATGGGATAGGAGCAATATAGTGCTCCTCGTTTTTCACAAAGAGGGAAGATGTAACCATCTTTAGTTAGTGAGAACTAAAGTAGAGGTTACACAATGAGCAGATAGATAGTCTTGAGTTGACTATTAGTGGAGTATCTAAAAGTGTCACGTCAGCAATCCATGTGCTCTTTAGGTTGTGTTTCTTGTGTGTTAGTTAGTGTGTTAGTTGGAGTGCATTTCAACAATCCATGTGCTCATAAGGATGACCACCACATCATCGATCCACGAGGAATTGAATGGATGGTGGTTGTGTATCCTTATCTAATTTGTACCTTTTTAAGGACTATATATGGAGAAAGAGAAACCATTGAGGTATCTCTCAACTTCAGAATTTCTTGAGCTATTCGAGTGATCTCTCATCACTTCCCTAGTATTACAATGGTATCAAAGCGAACTTGCTCTTTCCTTGAGTGTGGATTATCCCTCTTGGAATAGGAAGACGATGATGATAACTTTAAGTTCTTGAGAGTTGTATAGAGACTAGCAGAGGTCCTTGATCTGCATGTAGAGTAAGGCGGAAAGGGAAAACTGTGGGCTGCAGGTATGGATGTGACTTACAAAATCATGTACCAAACTTCCATTTCCCAATCTATTCAACATCCATATTCGATTCATGGAGAAGGATGTTTTCAGAGTGTACCTTGTGGCAAATTGTAACACTGAAGCAATGACTCCGGAATGACTTCCAAGATGAGAGATGGTCTTCTCAAGACCTCTCCTTGCTTTATATACTATAGGACTAGAGGAGTCCAAAATCCAAACTATGCCACATGGCTAACATGCGTAGGTTGCATGTTTTGTTATCTTATCCTAACCAATTCCTAACAGACGTCTAGCACACAATCTGATCCACCAATGCATGGTAGCCACCTCGTCATTTACCCTTTTATTTTTTGGATAGTGCACACCACTATCTTGTCTTTTTGTGATCTAGTGACCACTCTACGCTTTGGCTAAACTAACTATGAATAACCAAGATTGGTTACAAACCTCCCCCCATTTAAGTCGCAACGTCCTCGTTGCAAGAAGACTCAAAAGTCTCTACAAGTATCTTGGCATTTGTAAGATTTGCCAATGGTTCCCAAGTAGCTTCATAAAGTGGATAACCTTTCCATTGGACTAGATATTCCACTTTGGTGTTCCGCCGCCCCTCTTGTCGGTTTCTTGAGGATTCTCTCAACCTCATATTCCTCTACACCATCAATCATGGTCGGTAAAGGAGGAGGTTGATGTGGGTTGCCAAAGGAAGGAGATCGTGGGGGTATACTTCCTCAAGAGAGACACATGAAAACGGATGTATTTTCATGTGTGTTGGCAACTCTAACTTGTGGGCAACTTCTCCAATCCGTTGGACAATCAAGAAAGGTCCAATAAACCGTGGACTAAACTTTCGGACCCCTATTAATGACAAATTGGTAGTAGACAACCACACCTCGACGCCTTTTGAAACTCCACATGTCGTCGATGAGCATCAACATATTGTTTTTGCCGATTTTGGGCAATGGCTAATTTGTGCTTTGCCTGGTGTACTCCTCGTTGGACTCGTGCCACAAACTCGTTCACTGCTTCAACTTGGGTTGATGGTTCCTGCATGTGACCTACACTCACCAAGCTAGATGGTGTGATAGGGTGTTCTCCATACATCAAGAAGAAAGGGCTGACTTTTTGTGGATGCATTGATTGAGTTATTATAAGCAAACTCAATCAAGGGTAAAAGTGCATCCCAACCGCCTTGCTCTTCCAAAGTGAAAGCTCTAAGCATGTCCTCAATAGTCATATTTGCTCTTTCGGTTTGCCCATCCGTTTTGAGGATGATAAGTCGTGGACATGGCTAGTTTTGTTTTGAATAGCCCAAATAGAGTTTTCCAAAACATGCTAGTAAATTGAGTGCCCCTATCGGTGATGAGCACTCTAGCTAAGCCATGTTGAGCAAAAACTGCATCCATATAAATTCGAGCAAGTTTTAGGCAAAGAATCGCCTTTGTTGTGGGCCTAATATGGATCATCTTGCTCAATTTATCCACAAAAACGACTATTGAATCATAACCCGTAGACGTCATTGGTAACTCACATACAATGTCCATACTGACGTGCTCCCATCTTCTAGTCGGTGTTGGTAGAGGTTGTAGTAGACGCGCTAGTTTCGATTGCTAGCCTTATTTTGTTGACAAGCCACACAACTTCGAACATAGCTGGTGATGTCCTCTCTTAGTTTTGGCCAAAAGTATACCCTTTGGACGCCTTCAATGGTCTTTTTCACTCCTACATGGCCCGCAATAGCTGAATCATGTGCCTCCTCTAACTGCTTTGTTATGCGAAAGGGCAACATCCGAGGGTATCCGGATCTTTCCCTTGTAGAACGCCAATCCCCCGTTCCAAATATGCTCGACCCCGACGGGCGAAGGGCTTGTGCAATCTCCTCATCCTCCTTGGTAGCTCGATTCGGGTTCTCCCACCATTCGAGTGAATCTTCACCTCGTTGATGTGATTAATGCATGGCATTCGTGTCAATGCATCGGCAGCCGCTTCTTCCCCTCCACATACACGATCTTCATGTTGAAATCTTTGTCGTCATTCAACCCCAATGAATCTGCCGCTTGGAGAGGTCCTTTTGAGTTTCTAAATAAACCAAAGGCTTGTGGTGCATCTCAACCACAAACTCCTTATCTCCGAGATAGTGCTTCCAATGTTTAGTAGCCAAGACAATGGCTAACTCCTCCTCCTCTCGTGGTATGATAATTTTGCTCTGCCGGCAAAAGTTTCCGTGAAAAGAAAGCAATTGGGTGCCATCCATCTTTCCACTCTCTGTTGTAACACTCCTCCAACCGCCACACCGATGCATCCGTAGCAAGTTTTGTTGGTCTACCGTGTTCGTACCATTTAAGGATTGGTGCATGTAAAGAGCGCATCTTTCAAAGCCCGAAATGCAATCTCTTGAGCTGCACCCATTGCCATTTCTGCCCTTGGCCTAAGAGACTTGTTAAAGCTTGAGCAATACGAGCAAAAGCTTCCACAAACCTTCTATAAAAGCCGGTTAATCCCAAGAAACTACGTAGTTGAGTCGATTCTCGGGGCAGTCCAATTTTGAATGGCTTCCACTTTGTCACTCATGACTTGGATGCCATCAGCGCTTAACTCTATGGCCTAAGTAATCTACTTCGTTTTTTGCCAAACTCACATTTTGACATCTTATCATAGAGCTTATTTTCTCTCAACACTTGGAATACTTTCTTCGTAGATGTTTTTGATGATCTTGTAAGGACTTGCTATATATCAAGATATCATCTAAAAACACAATCACTGATTTATCCAGATATTTCCGAAAAAATATCATTCATCAGTCCCATGAATGCTAGGGGCATTGGTTAAACCAAATGGCATAACTAGATACTCAAAATGACCATATCTAGTTCTAAAAGTCGCTCTTTTCGTATGTCTTCATCCGCCACTCGATCTGATTGTATCCGCTTCTAAGATCGAGTTTGGTGAAATACTTAGCTCCATGAAGTTGATCAAACAAGTCATCCATTCGCAGTAATGGATACTTGTTTTTCACCGTTTGTTGATTTAGAGCACGATAGTCCATGCACATCCGCATGGAGCCGTCCTTCTTCTTCACAAACAATACTTTGGAGCTCCATATGGTGACACACTAGGTTGGATAAACCCTTTCTCCAACAACTCTTCCAATTGTGCCTTGCATTCCTCCAAATTGCGTTCGGTGCAAGTCGATAGGGACTTTTACAAGGAGGTGAACTTCTTGGTAAGATCTCTATCTTGTGATCCACTCTCCTTCTTGGTGGTAAACCTGGAGGCAAATCATCTAGAAAAACATCTTGAAACTCGTTCAAGATACAAGTTAACTCCTCATGTATAAAAGATTGCTCTTTTTTGAGCGCTTACATCTCTTATTAGGCCCAAAAACATACATCTTTGTGATCGATAGCGGTTCTTCCTATCACATAGAGAGGTAAGTTTTTGTGTCCTGATCTAAGTTTATCTCCAAAGATCCTCCAACTCATAGTTTTTACTATCTTCCTTCGCAAATCTACCTCAGGATTATATTTTTCCATCCAAGGCATACCCAAAATAGCATCATAGTGAGCTAATCGAATTACTCTCCACTCCAACGATTCCTTGTATTGCCCAATCTTCAACTCCACTTTCCTAGGAATGCTCTCAATGCTCTATGTTTGCCCGTTTGGCAACTCTACCTTTTCACTCTCATCTTTCTCTAAAGCTAATCCCAACTTTATAGCAATAGATCGAGATATGAAATTTTCTGTAGCTCCTGGATCAATCAATACTCTCACTTTTACTCCTTCTATCTCGCCATCTGTCACAATCAAACATGTTTGCTTCTTTGTCAAACCATTTACCTCATGTTTGTGCTTCCTTCCCTCGCTCTTCCTCCTTTTCATCGAACCAGTAAGGCCGCGAGGCAATGTTACTAGTGCTCGTCGTTTCCCAGGTTTCCATCGGTCACTTCGTCTCCACCTTCAAGATTGTTGAGGGCTCGTCGATAGGGGGGTCTAGCTCCTCTTGCCAGAACTCGGGTACGGCAATTCATGGCAATGTGACCAAATCTTCCACAATTATAGCACTGCCTCATTTCTCGTCTTCCCTCCACTCCGTCTCCTCCTCTTGAATTTGCTTCTCGATGAGGATTCGAGTTGCGACGATCTCCTCCTTGTGCGTTCACTCCCCTTGGAATGAAATCTTCTCTCCTCCTTATGTTGCCCAACTCCATAGGCATGGGTCCATAGTATTGATTTGAGGGAACTGATACCTCTCCACCGGTGTGATAAACGTTGGACATTCGTTGTGCACAAGCAATAGCCTCGTTCAAGTTGCTTGGATTGTCCCGAATCATCTCATGTTGAATCTTTTTCTTCAATCCTCTCTTGAATAAATCAAAGGGCCGGCTCCACTCATATCTCGGGATTCGAATTGAAGATCTCGAAACTCCTCAATGTACTCCTCCACACTTCCCTTCTGTTCAAGTTTCCACAACCTCATCCGTGCCGTGATGATGGGATCAATTGCTTGAAAATTCTGAAGAAGACCTCGCTTCATTGCACTCCAAAGAACTTTGTTGGCCCGACTCATTGAGCTCCATCATCCAACCCCGAAACCAAGTAGATGCTTTCTCCAACAACAAAGTACGAACAAAAAAGACCTGCAATGTGATCATTGATATTGAACAAAGCAAGATGATACTCCATTCTCTCAATCCAACCTTCCAAAACTCCCATGGTTCGACTACGCCGGTAAGGTTCTATCTTACAAGTTTTTTGTCATCTTGAGTAATCATGGATGTCTGAAGATCTAGCTCTCTTGCTTGTTGTCTTTGCTTGGGCTTCAAGAGCACGGCTCTCACCTGTTTCTTCACTTTCTACCATGGATGGTGACGTCTCCATCTCCATTGGAGTTTCTCTCATTCTCTCATTCTCTCATTTTCCATTCCTCTCGCTTTGACTGTTGTTAATTCTTGAGCTAACTCTTGTACTTGAGTCTGACTTTGCTCAAATGCGTTTCTCAAATCTCTCAACTCCTGAATCATTTCTCTCAAAGTGTCCTCCATGATTTGTCTCCGTCCACTCTCTCTCAGTATAGGGTTAAGATGAACACTCTCCAATTTCTCAAGATTGGCAACACAAAAGGAATAGGTGATGCTATCACCTCATGGTAATACTCCTCTCCAAAGTTTCTAATAACTAGGCTCGAAACATAGCTTTAGGATGATACACACAATAGATTTCACACCGTGTGTTGAATCTCACCGGTGGTGGTATATTGAGGTCCATCTCTAAACTAAAATGTAAATCGTGAGATCCCAAGTAACATCAGAGGTGACTATAGGTAAGATAACGGGATCTCGAGATCTCATCACTTGGTCCATGAAGTTGGCACCAAAATGATAAACCAAATCTTGAAGTCAACCTTGCTCTCTCAATGTATAACAGTTTGACATGAAAAGGATTAAGAAATGAGAATCTCGGTACTATTCTATCTCCCCCATCCATAACCTGCACCCACAATAACCCCCTTCCACTACTTGCAGCTCAATGGCCACTGCCAACCTCTAACAAACACTCTCTCCTCAAATAATTGTACCAACCCAGACTATTCTTCCAAGAGGGGTGATCCACACTCATAGGAACAATAAGCCTGCTCTGATACCATTGTAACACTGAAGCAATGACTCCGGAATGACTTCCAAGATGAGAGATGGTCTTCTCAAGACCTCTCCTTGCTTTATATACTGTAGGACTAGAGGAGTCCGAAATCCAAACTATGCCACATGGCTAACATGCGTAGGTTGCATGTTTTGTTATCTTATCCTAACCAATTCCTAACAGACGTCTAGCACACAATCTGATCCACCAATGCATGGTAGCCACCTCGACATTTACCCTTTTACTTTTTGGATAGTGCACACCACTATCTTGTCTTTTTGTGATCTAGTGACCACACTACGCTTTGGCTAAACTAACTATGACTAACCAAGATTGGTTACACAAATTGGGGTGCAGATTTTATGGCTCGAGTGATGGCATCACCAGTACCAATGATACTTCTGATTGTCAGTTATGGAGAAACATGGGATTGTACCATTTACATTCTATATTGAATGTTGGATGGATTTTAATCGTGAACCACCCGCACCAATTCCGTTCAACATGTATGTAGAAATTAGAATAATTTACCTACATAAGAGAGTGTGGAGTGACTTTATTGTTATAAATTGTGGTGAAGAGAACTACAGAGCTATAATATGATCACCTCGGCCTTTTGTGATTCCTATTTTGAGAGATTGGATTGTTATTATACTTACATTATATTAGTTTGAGTGGTGGAGAAGCATGAAAGCATCAGTTTCTATGAGTGAAGTTCTGAACTCAATCATGATAAAAATGAAAGAGTTAAAAAAAGCTATTGTAGATGGACATACAAAGCAACAAGCCATGAAGGACAAGATCTCTGCATTAGAGAATGAGAAGGTAGAGAGAGAAAGAGTTGGTGAGATGGAAGTGGAATTTCCAAAGCAAGAGGCTCAATCCTAACCGCAAGCGATTGCTATTGCCAACGAAGAGGCAAATAGAAGACGACTTCAAGAGATGGAAGATCAAGTCAATCTCTCACTTTGTATGGGAAAGTCATATAAGGTGAAAGCCTACAAGGGCAGTAGAGCCATGGGAGTTTTGGAGGGATGGATCATGAGGATGAAAATACATCTATCACATTTTCATGTTTCTGATTTTACTTCAGGAATGTTCATGCGGTTTTATCTTATGGATAAGGCTATAATACATTACATGGGAATGAATGCTTTCAGAACATGGTGCTTCTATTTCATGGAGTGGGATGCAAGAAAGGCTTATTCAAAACTTTCAAGCGATGGATTCCCTTCAAACGGCAAGAATGAAATTGTGGGATTTGAAGCAGAAAGGAGACATACATGAATACATTGAAGCATTTTGTGATCTTCAAATATCCATTATGGATATGAGTGGAGCGGAAGCTTTAGATGTCTTTAAACGAGGTCTGAAGGAGAGAGTGCGAAAGGAGGTGATGGTGAGTAATCCATCCACAGTGAATGAAGCAATGACAATTACTCAACGGATTTTGCGTGCTTATGGGATCACACACGGTGAACCATCAAGCAATGTTCGAGAACCACTTGGCCCAACACCCATGGAGTTGGGAAACCTTCGACGTAGGGAAGGATATGCACCATCACAAGGACCATAGCCTAGGTATGGAGGTGATAATTGTTGATCACTTATTCCAAATTTGCTGGATCTTCATGCAAATAATGGAACGGTTAATCGAGGAGCAATGGGAGTTTGTGACAATCGTCAATGTTATACATTTGGGAGGATAGTTTACATTGCTAAGTTCTGTAGAACTCAATCAGGACCATCAAGAGATAGACCTATGTTGTGAAGGCCTTTCAACAATACAGAAGGAGCGGAATACGATAATGAAGACAAGATTTTACAGGGAAACAAAGATCACCAGTAAACTTGCCTCACGGCCTTACTGGTTCCACTAAACGAAGAAAAGGCGGGGTTGGAAGAAGACAATGATTGAAAGCTCATGGAGGGAGCAAGAAATAAACATGATTGATTGTCATAAATGGGATGATGGAAGGACACAAGATGAGAGTCCTAATTGATCCTGGAGCAACAGAAAATTTTCTATCACGATCTGTTGCAATGAAATTAGGATTGACTTTGATGAAGGATGTGAGTAAGGAAGTGGAGTTGCCAAATGGACAAACTGAACCAATTGAGACATTAGCATGGAGTGTACAACTAACCATAGGCGGGTACCAGGAAGAGATTGAACGGAGAGTAATCCGATTAGCTCGATATCATGTCATACTAGGAATGCCATGGATGGAGCAATACAATCCGGAGGTAGATTGGAGAAAGAAAGTAGTAAAAAGTAGTGGATGGAAGATTTACAGAGATAGAAGCAGATCTCAAAATAGAAGCTTACTTCTCTTTATGATTGATAAGACTATCATTTATAGAGGTGATGTATGTTTCTTGGGACTTATAAGAGATGTTGCTCGTTCTAAGGACAATGTTTATATTTCGGAATCATTCAGCGATATTATTACGGAGTATAAGGATGTCTTCCCATATGATCTACATGTAGGATTGCCACCTAAGAGGGGTGTAGATCACAAGATTGAGGTGAAATATGGAAGCACTCCAACGTGCAAAGCTCCATATCGTTTGGCTCCAAATGAGTTGGAGGAATGTAAAGCTCAAGTGGAGGAGATGTTGAGAAAAGGGTTCATACAACCAATCATTTCACCTTATAGAGCCCCTTTGCTATTTGTGAAGAAGAAGGATGGGAGTATGAGATTGTGCATTGACTATTGTAGATTGAATCAACAAACGGTGAAAAATAAGTATTCATTACCTCGAATGGATGATTTGTTTGACCAACTTCAAAGGGCAAAGTACTTCACCAAACTGGATTTGAGGAGCGGGTATAACCAGATTCGAATTGCTGATGAAGATGTTTAGAAGACAGCTTTTCGTACCTAAGATCACTTTGAGTATCTAATGATGCCTTTTGGTCTCACTAACGCACCTACCACATTCATGGGATTAATGAATGATATTTTTTATCCTTATTTAGACAAATCTGTTATTGTCTTTTTTGATGATATTTTGCTATATAGTACAACCTTAGAAGATCATAGGCAACATTTACGAGAGGTATTTCAGGTTTTACGAGATAATGAGTTATATGCCAAAGCTTCAAAATGTGAATTTGGTAAATCAGAAGTAGATTATTTAGGCCATCGAGTCACAACGGAGGGAATCCAAATGATGAGTGAGAAGATAGAAGCCATCTAGAAATGGACAGCACCAGAGGATCAAACTCAGCTAAAGAGTTTTTTAAGTCTTATCGGATTTTATTTCAGATTTGTTAAAGCTTTTACATGCCTTACCCAAGCCTTAACATCTATACTAGGAAAGGGTCAAAAATGGAGATGGCGAACCGCACAAGAGTTAGCCTTTCAAGTATTGAAAGATGCTTTCTTGCATGCACATATTCTCAAGTGGTATGATCCTAATCGACCAATCAAGTTGGCTACTGATGCATCAGGTACAACAGTGGATGGAATTCTTCAATAGGAGTGGGAGGATGGTTGGCATCCGGTTGCCTTTTTCTCCCGAAAGTTGGTGGCAGCTGAGCAAAACTATCACACAACTGAACGAGAGGACTTAGACATTGTTCAGGCCACGAAACATTGGAAGCACTACTTGGCAGACAAGGAATTTGTGGTAGAAACCGACCACAAACCATTGGTGTATTTGGAAACTCAAAAAGATCTCTCTAAACAACAAATTCGTTGGGTAGAATGGCTTCAACAATTCAACATGAAGAAAGTGTATGTGGAGGGCAAGAAACAACTTGCAGATGCTCTCACGTGAATGCCGTGTATCAACAACATCACAGAGGTGAAAATCCAAGTTGATTGACGATCCAAGTTGATTGACGATCATCCATTCGAGGTAATGAATACTTATTTTTCACCGTTTGTTGAATCAACCCACGATAGTCAATGCACAATCTCATACTCCCATCCTTCTTCTTCACAAACAGACGGGGGGGCTCCATATGGTGATACGCTTGGTTGAATGAATCCTTTCTCAACATCTCCTCCACTTGAGACTTGCACTCCTCCAACTCATTGGGTGCGAGTCGATATGGAGCCTTGCATGGTGGCGTACTTCCAGAAAGCACCTCAATCTTGTGATCTACACCCCTCTTAGGTGGCAATCCTACAGGTAAATCATATGGGAAGACATCCTTATACTCCATAATAATATCGCTCAATGATTCTGGAATGTAAAGATTGTCCTTAGAACCAACAACATCTCTTATAAGTTCCAAGAAACATACATCACCTCTAGAAATGGCAGTCTTACCAATCACAAAGAGAGGTTAGCTTCTATTCTGAGATCTACTTCTATCTCCGTAAATCTTCCATCCACTACTTTTTACTACTTTCTTTCTCCAATCTACCTCCGGATTGTATTGCTCCATCCATGGCATTCATAGGATGACATCATATCGAGCTACTCGGATTACTCTCCATTCAATCTCTTCCTGGTACCCACCTATGGCTAGTTGTACACTCCGTGCTAATGTCTCAATTGGTTCAGTTTGCCCATTTGGCAATTTCACTTCCTCACTCACATCCTTGATCAAAATCAATCCTAATTTCATTGCACCAGATCGTGACAGAAAATTTTCTGTTGCTCTAGGATCAATTAGGACTCTCACATTGTGTCCTTCCATCATCCCATCTGTGACAATCAATCGTGCTTGTTTCTTAGTCCCTCCATGAGCTTCCAATTGTTATCTTCTTCTAACCCCGCCTTTTCTTCGTTTAGTGGAACTAGTAAGGTCACAATATTAATTCTTGTGAACTCCTTTGATCTCTTAAACATAGAAATTGTAAACTTTTATTTCGGTCTAATTTTTGTACAAAGGAAAATACATCTTGTTTGAAAACTGCAACATCATCTCTTCATAAATACAAGAATTTTTTTTGGAAATGCATGACATGATGTCTTGTTACTATTTATTCTTCAACTTCCAATAGTCGAAACAATCTACAATTTTCAAGCTTATACAAAGAGTTCAATGCCTAGCAACAAACTAGTAAGACATCCACGATATATAAACTTACCTTATTTTTAGTCTCTTTTTCACAAAATTACTTTAAGAAAACAACCAAGGGAGCAAGTATTTGTCTCATGCAAGGGAGTAAGGAGCGAGATCCAAGAAAGAAATCTTGAATCTCATAGTAAGTTTGGATCTTGACTCATGTTTGGACAAGCACTTGTTGCCGCAACCTCAGAATATTATGTTTAAGCACTTGTTCAAAAGTTCTTGAAGAGATATTTTTAATAAGATCTTAAACGCAAGAAACTCAGCTTTAAACAAGGTGCTATTGTTGATTGCAGCTAAGACAGAAGCCCAAAAAATTTCTAAAATGTTGTATCCAAAACTAACGTTTAGGCTTGACCTTCTTGTGCCCAAATTATGTTTTGAGCATTTAAGATAGGGTTGAAAAGGTCTTGAAAATATGATCTCAATGCCATCAAGATTGGAAAAAATGCCCTTGGGGCCTAGAAGTTCTAACTAGTTTAGTAACTCAAACTAATGAATCACAAAACGGGTTGTGGTCTGACTTTCAAGGATAAAGTAGGAGGACGGATCAAGTGAACTTCAGAAATATATATGAGGTGAGTGATGTCTAGGAGCAAACCAAGGAGTCATAGTGCCCATAATCATCCAAGATTGGACCCACCAACTTTGGGGCATGACACTTTGGGGTACTTTTGGACCCAAACTTGAACCCAAGAGACTTAGGGCCCCCATGTACCAAAGACTCATGCATGGATCCAAGCACCAAACTTTGGACCCAAGCCCCATGACCTTGGACCTAAAGACCAAATGCTAAACCTAAGATCCAATCACTAGACCAAGATATAATAGTCCACTAAGAAGGAACTATAGAAACTTAGGAGATGTCGGTGTAATACAAATGGTATCAAAGTTGGAGTCTTGGTGAGTGCAAAGGTTACCACAAGAAACAAGACAGTGAAGTTTTTGATCAAAAACTTGAAGTAAGGACCCATATGATAAATGATAGACTACTTTGGAACAAAAGGTAAGGGCCAAAGTCTCCATATATTCGGAACATATGACCCAACCTAACCATAGTCTCAAAAAGGTGAACCAAAAAATGAGGATGATCCAAAACCAAAATGGATGAATCTATCATTGTGGTTGAGAGTTCTAAGACGATTGCAAGTGATGGTCCTTGAAGTAAGGGAATGTTCGGGTGACATAATCCACCAAATGTTATCCACCAAACGTGATAATCTAAGTCTGATGTTTCTTGAAGGTCAAATTGCTACTTGTGAGGTAACTTTCATGTGAATACAATGGAAATCCAATCATTTTTGAGCCCAAGGTTGATGCAAAAGTTGGGCTTGCCAAAAACCATCATAGACAAGCTTATAAAGGTGCAGTTTGCTAAGGGCAAAATACTCCAAATTTTGAACTTGGAATTGGAAATAAAATTTAAGTGTGGAAAACTTAAACTACATGAGAATTTAATGTTATGCAAGATGAATACAATCAATATAGTGTTGAGGAACATATTTTTGGATATCTATGAATTGGAATTAAGATGCAAGATCGAGACTTAGCATCAAGATGAAGGGCAAAACATGGGGAGTAAAACTCCTACAAAGATTACAAAAAAAGTGACATGCATTGTACACTTGATGGAGGTAACAAAGATGATGTTCAAAGATGAATTTCTTTGTGTACTAAAAAAAAAAAATAATATAAAATTTGAGAAAATGGATTCAGAAGAAACTAGGAAACACTTGCTTGAAGAACTCTGTGGTTTGCTAAAGGAATTTGAAAAAGTTCTCACGAATTAGTTACCTTTGGAAAGACCACCTAAACATGAAGTCTACGACAAGAACAAAGTCCTATCATGGACACTGTCAGCCGCCAAGACATCTAACCCACTGAATCAATTGGAACTTGCAGAGTTGAAGAGGCAATTGGGGAAGATTTTTGCTAAAGGGTATATCCAAACAAGTAAGTTATCATATGAAACACCGATCCTTTTTGTAAAAGGATCAGAGTATGGTTCCATGAGGTTATGTGTGAATTATAGGGGACTCAACAAGGTAACCATTAGAAACAATTACTCTTTAATCAAGATGGATGACTTGTTTAATTGGTTATCTTTGACGTGTTTTGGTAGGATAGATCTGAATTCAAATGATTATCAAATCCAAATGTTAAAGCTTAACATAAAAAAGATAGCTTGTGAAACTAGATATGGCTCCTACAAATTCCTTGTGATGCCTTTTGGACATTGTCACATAGCTTTAATTTTTACAAAAATGATGAATATTATTTTTTTTGAGGAAAAAAATGATTTTTTTTATCCTCTATATCAATGAAATACTCATCTATTCAAAGTGAGGAGAGGAGCATGTCCAAGACTTAGGAGCGATCTTACAGAAGCAGTGATAGCACAAATTGTATGGAACTATCAGTAAAAATGAATTCTTGAGGGAGGAGAGCAAGTTTATGAACCATATAATTAGTAGCAAAGGAATACCATCATTCCCAAACAAGAATAAGGCAATGATTAACTATTTGCATCTAAGCACTCTAAAGGAAATGCAATGATTTATCAGAACTATTCTCAAGAGTCGTATGCTCCTCTTACAAGTTGGTTGGCATGTAAAACCAAAGGTTATACATGTAGAATAAAATATGATTATATCTAAAGTGTGACTAAGTTTATATTAATTATACCTATGTTTAGCTAGTTATGATTAAGTTGGAGGAAAATATAATGTAACTCTTGATGTATTAGAGTGGAGGATGAAAACAACTATTTTTTTAAGTGCAAATCAAGAGTCATGTTTCATCTTATGGATATCTTGACTTTTCTTTACTTGTACTAGTATTTCATTGGTTTGACTTGATGAGGATACTTAAATCTAGGGGCGAGATTGATATGGTACACCAAAGTCAATTGGAAGGTAGTTGGGCTTCTAGAAGTCTCAAGTGGACCAATTATATGTACCCTTTCTCATTAAGAGTTGTGATCTTTACCTTGATTAAACTTGATAAGAGAAAATTATATGATAATTATTTTTAGTAACTAGAGTAAAATTCTAAGAAGTATAAATAGAGAGCTTGAAATGCACCTCTCAAATCTTATTTGGGGAAGTCTTATTTTGGAGTAGTACCTTGAACATCAATGAAGGATTGTTACCTTTTGGAATGATATATGAATCTTTGTAAGATTGTTGATTGAGAAGGGTTGTCACGAGATTATTGAATTTGAGAGTTTGTGTACTATGCATCATGGCTATGCTCACCGGGTTGGAACATGTACTTATAAATTCATGATGACCTTTCAAAAATTCATCAGAGTTAAACTAGGTTCTGTCGTCAGGACCTCAATCTAGAAGGAGTAGTAATATTTTGAATCTAGTTTTTTGCCAATGAGAATGCAATGATGAGAGCTCATTTGAAGAGGAGAATGAGAGAAGAGCGAGCCAAGATTATGCTACAAACTATTGTATAATTTGTGTATCTGGTAGGGTTTTTTGATAGCTGAAGAGTCATTTATTATATATTTTTTATTTTTGTGTTATTTGAGAGGATTTGAAAAATATTAATGCATTTTGTAAAGATATGTTTTTCATTTGAAATTAAAATGAGATCACATCTACATCAAAAGTTATGATGTTTAAAATTTGTTAGAGTTTTGATGGATTTTGAAAAATAGCTTTTAGTAAAAATGTGTTTAGAGCTCATTGTAAGAGTATAGTTATTAGGATAAGTAGGAATTTTTTTGTTTTAGTGAAATAAAGGGTTATATTTGGAAATCAAACGTGAAGGCCGTATGCAATATCGATTCTTCTTAATCGATCTTGTCTTTATCGTTTTCATAGGTTTGGCCCAGCGCCTTTGCCCATAATTTTGCATCCCACCTCTCCGCTTGGGTTCTACTTCATATTGCTAGTGTCACTTTATCTCTACACATTTCATCACATAGCTTTGGGCACACATAATTCCATCGCCATGATAGAAATACTCATCCAAATTCTTCAACCTTAGCATCTCCACTTGAGTCCAATCCGCCATCACAATGAGTGGCCAAATTCTCCCCATCGATGTATTTTGCACTATCGGTACTCTCATGGTTCTTTGCTTCGACATCGAGTTAGCTCTGCTCTAGCGCCTTCCTGTTTCCGTGAGTTCTTGGTATATTTCCTCGCTCTACTCATCAAAGTTTCTTCAATCCGCCGACCGATTGCCCAATCTAATTTCTACCATTCTGCTCATGTGAACTCTTTAACAATATTTATACACTCTTAACTTCTCCATATTCGGACAAATATATACTTCCAAGACAAAGTGGTTTAATCCCCGAGAGAAAAAAGGGACAAATGGCTACAAAATTGATTTGATTAAAGATGTATTTGAAAGAAAGATAGCCTACATGTTGAATCAACTGTTCTCACCACAGCGCACTACCTATGTCAGTATGCATAAGATGCAGATTATGGAGGGTTTCGTGGAAGGAACCATTCGGATTAACTCGGGAGAAATATTAGTGAAGAATGTGCAATTGAAAAAGGATGACAAGAGTGTAGTATACGTTTCCTCCTTCTTGATGCATATGTATGCAAAGATGGAATGGTTGATCCCGAGGGAACGATAATTATACCAGTTGGAGTCGGGCTTGTCCAACCTTAAGATGGACATCGACGATGCTAGTAGTGGGTCTTCACGGAGCGTCAAAGTGATTGCACCGCCTAAGCAAAGAAGGACTGGCAAAGTCAAGAATGCAACGGTGGAGAAACCTGGGTCGGTCACAGAAATCAAAGTGATCGGATCTTCAAGCAAGAGAAAGTGGACAGCAAAAGAAGAGAGCTCTCCTCAAGAAGGCGGAATTTGGGAAGAAGAAAGTACAAGAGGTGGTGCTCCCCAAGCCTTCTCGTCCGAAGGTGAAAGCAACGAAGGAGATTGCTGAACCCTTGACCTCGGTGTTGCAATTGTTGTTAGAAGTTGGAGACGGTGGTGGTCCCCATGCTGATGGAGTTGAATGAGATGGGATCGATGTACATGTCTGGGTGGGATCCTCAAGCTGACGGATACATGGATTTGGTCCAAATAATGAATTGACTAACTATCATGAAGCAAGACGGGACTTACACTGATCAGAAGCTGACAGAAAACGTGAACAAACTGTCCAAATAGAAAAAGGAGTTGGAGAAGAGAGTCTAGGAAGTGAAACAGACGTTTGCAAAGATTTTCCGTATTCGGGGTGCATAGATTAGATTTGTGACTCTTGCAAAATGATGCGTCCAACATGTGTTTGCTTGTTGTGATAGAATAGAGATGCAACGACTGGAGCAGTTGGTGGCAGCTACGGAGATTCCTAGAGATTCCAAGGAGCGAAGAAAGGAGATGTATAAAGCTATGGGTTGAGATTTCAGGGAAGCCATGACTTTTCATCGACAAGAGATAGTATCAGATGTACAAGAAATGTAATTAGGAATCGATGCATTCTCGGATTTGTTTTCTTTATGATGGATTTTGCCGTCGTTCTTTTTATCTCATTTATTTCATCTGTTTGTTTTTTATCATATAAAATTATAAGATTTAAATTAATGAAATCATATGAGGTGATAGTCTACCAACTTCTTGAAAATCCTTGATTTAATTCTTGTGTTAGAAAATTGTACATACCTCTAAACAAAGACATTGGAACCCTAACCTTGTCAAGAAAAGCTTGTCACTTATAATGCCACTACATCACAAGCTCTCTATTATATTTGTAAATCATCTCATGCTCCAAAAGACCTCTCCATTTTTTGTAGTGTCTCATAGATCCTCAGAAACTAAGACATGTTTTTTACTAAAATTTATCAAAGGTTATCAGCAGTGAGAATTCAACTTTGCTCTTCTGCAATCTCTAAGCTACATGTATCAAACACACACACACACACACACACAACAAAATCTGCCATCTTGTATCTCATGTATTTCACGACACTTAAAATTATAGTGTAGTATTGATAATATGCAAAAACGATAACTTCATGCATGCAGGACTCGGTTGCCTCCACTGTAAGGCAATGCCGGGGATACAGTGACGGTGAGAGCGCCAAAGATCCAGGTCGAAATATGAAAGGGAAAAAGCAAATAAATAAATTTATAAACAGCGATAATGAATTTTTGTTTGTATCCATGAAGAGTTCGACAGGGTAAGAAAAGTAGAGCATAGCATAGGCTACAGAGTTTCCGGTGGATGTGGTCTGGTGGAATGGGAATTTGGGATCGGGGTTGGGGGGTATTTATCCCCAACGGATATCAAGACCACGGATTCCCAGTTCAAGAGAGTTGTCGTGGTGCTTGTGGCTGAGAACATGAACCAATGAGAGGGATGTGAATGGTCCAGTCCAGTCCCGCTCCGTTGCCTGCACTCGAGCCGTTAGTGCGCCAAGCCAAACGTCAGACGCTCACTGCGTCGCAAGAGTAATAAAGAATCTTCCCTTGTCTCTGAGTTGGTTTTCTTCCTCTATGAACCCCAGGCGTTGGTTCACGCATAACGATGTCGACCTCCTGATCAATCCGCTACGAGATTTGATTCCCGGAAATGTACAGTAGGCCGAGCAGCGGGGAAACTCGACACATGTGCTCTTGTCCTGCCCTTGTTCCATGGACTGACGACGACCACTGTGCCCTGGCCCCTGGCCCCTGGTGTGTTTCTTCTGTACACTAATCTGGATGCATCCTACTGTTCGGACTCCCGAGCATTCAACACTTAATGCCACTCTCTCGGGAAGGAGAAAACTGAGAACACACGTAAATGTCCTACCGTTGAGACATGAGATTACATCGAGAACAAGATGAAGATGAGGTTGTGAGTGAAATAGGCAGGCAGCCAGACTCAATGTACACAACAGACAATCTTCTTCTTCTTCTTTTTGTTCCCCTGACTGCTTCCTCCTACTGTACTTGACTCGCATCCAGGTTGACTTTGCCGAAGTAGATACTGGCAAAAATCTACTCCACTTGCTTCTTTCTCTACCTTCCCTGCCTGCGTCCTCCCGCCAAGGTCCTTGTACAGTCCTTGTTGCATTTGTAAACATCAAACGGAGAGCCATGCTATAGCCCCAACTCTCTCTCTCTCTCTCTCTCAACTTGTAGACTGCTCACCCATACGGCCTCCCAGTCTCAAAGGGCCACTACTGTAAGCAAGAGGCAGGCAGGCATGGACCTTCGGAGTACAATAGAAGGTTCTTCCTTTGTTCACTGATTCTGAGGAAAGAAGAAGGTGAAACTGATTGTCTGTGGTCATCAGAAGCAAAGAGAGAGGGCTGGCGGGCTGGCGGATCGGCGGACAGACATGGCTGTGTGCCTACAGTGTTTGTTGTTTACTTGCAGCCTAGGCTCCTTTTTTCTTTCTTTCCGATGACCAAATGTTCCCGAGTCTCTCATCAGCAATTTTATAAGTATCGGACAGTTAGCGCCATGATATTGACTTTTAGCAGGCAAATATAAGGAGACATTCTATGACACCAGCATCACTTCGAAATCAACCCCTAAACTCAAAATCAAACAAGTCCCCACATTTCTGGAGACTGAAAAGTAAAATGTCCTGCATTCGCAATCAGTCCCTAGAGTTCCGAGTTGACTTAATACAGGTCATGATCCTCGTATACAGTACATGTGAACCTCGATAAACTTCACCGCAAAATAGTATCCTCCGGATGTGATCACAAATAGTCTCTGTGGTTGACTTCCAACGGACGCTTATGCAGTCCAATACTCTTGTGCGCCTTCCTTCAGGTCGTCGAGAAAATTAACGAAAATTAATCCATTTCCTTAATGTTCTCATGCAAAATCTTTGTACTGATTCACGTACAATCCGAGCGATACGACATGCAGTGAGCACCTGGAGATTAAAGACTAAGTCCATAAGTTGAGTCGATCAATGACGATATACAGTAGTGTACAGTAAATATATTACCATTGATGGAAGCCGAGGAGCGCCATCAGGAAGAATCCTCAAATGGCTCCTACTTTTTCGACCGAACGGACTGCTCAGGATAGAAAGCGGCTTGAGGTTTGGACTGGAAGAACCGAATCCTCCACTGATTGGGTGGTGATCGAAAGGAGATTTGCACAATGACGGACGTGCTATGCGCTTGTATACAGCATGTTTCTTCGGTTTAGGATCTAGGAAGAAAGCAAAAATTGTGTTGTCTCCAGCAGAAAAGACTTTCTTCATGTCTCCATCACTGCCATCGTCTCGTCTCGCCTCGCCTCTCCTCCAAATCACAGGAAAATATCCGCGCGAGGTTAGGTGCGCAAGTTTTGGCTGCACGTTTATAGTGAGGAGACGCTGACAATTGCACCTGAACCAGGCTCACGTACGAACAAATATGAATGCTCCGGAAAATATCCACGGAACGAATCTTGTCCATCTCCCATGTGTCTCGTGTTTGTGTAGTTTCCCTACAAACAAAAGACACAAGCTCACTATGAGCAGCTATTGGGGAGGTTTCATTGGGTTTAGTGAGTCCTGTTTAGCTGTACTTCATCATTGTTCACACAACCAGCATATCTTTGTCCACACTAGTTTGGAGTCGCCACACTGTTCCGCATTAGAGTACTTTTAGATATACATCTGGATTGGGCGTTATAACGCTCACGTGCATCCATACACTGGCCCGGAAAGTGCTTTTATTACTAAAAAAGTACTGTAATTTACGCGTTCCGGAGCAATCTAGCAAACACTGGCACACAGTGCGACTTCATAAAATACAATACAAAAGAAAATAGAAGATAATGAAAAACACGTAATTGTGATTACATCAACTCCCCTTGAACAGGCTGGTGGACCTCTATCGAGCCTCATTCCTTTCGTACGGTCTTTCCACGGCTCACATTCTTCTCTCTTTTATCATTACGGCTATTCGGAGGAGGGAACCGTTCTACAGTCCGCCTCTAGCATTCGATAGGGAGATCCTTTGGGATGACCTCTATTTGCCATGGCTCATTATAGAGCTCTTTTTTCTACTACTTTGGCCATGTCCGGTTGTGTGTTCCCATCCTTAGCGGATGATACATACATTGTGGGTTGTGTAGACCACATTAGACATGTCTTTGATTACTTGACTACCGAGCTTCATCTTGTAGGCTTGAGAGTCAAGGTGTCAAAGTGTAGGGCTTGATCTCCTTTGGGCATTCCTCCTCATCTCCAGCTTCCTGAGGGATGTATGACATTGACATACGTCTTATGCATTCTATGAGTGTTAGTAGGGTCAAAGGATTTTGTCTCACGTTACCTAGATGTTGCTCTTGCCAAGGATATTTTGCATGTAGATGACCTTCCTCTACTAGAGGATCCGCATATGACGTTTGGTATACTCTCATCTAGTATTGCTCGTCGATCCACTTACCTTCTTCGCACGGTTCCTCCTTCACATACATTCATATCACGTTTGACAGTCTTTGATAGAAGGATCATGGGCGTCTTTGGTGACATCATCGGACCAAGGACCTTTGAGTGTATGACATGAGATTTGACACATAGACATACTTCTTTGCCGACTTTGTGTGGAGGGATAGGCTTATTATCGATGGATGAGATTGTACGTATAGCATTCTTGGCTAGTTGGGCACTCTCGACACCTTTGTTATCTTCTCGATTTGTACTTGCAGATAGACCTATCCTTGAGATATATGCGAGGGACGTGGATATGAGATCATTTGTCTTACAGGTATTATTGTGACATATGAGAGATGCTTTATCCCTTGAGGTACGACATGAGCTCATGTCTTTTTTCTCGTTGATCACCGATTGGATTAGAGGTCTACAGTCTACCTTGATGGACCGACAATTTCATCATGCTCCACATTCACTTTTAGTGTATCCGGTCATTCCCCGTATTGCTAGAGCTCGTCTGTACTTTTGCTATGGCAAGGATGTAGGCTCGTGGATCTTGGCTCGACCATGCATCATGGCTTTCCGACTCGCACCAGCTACTTTCTCTACAGCGATAGGTTCCGTCTTGGCTTGATCCATCCATCTACATCTTCATTACTCACATGTGAGTGTGGTATCACTTTAGATGCAGCAGGTGTTCATATGACTTGTTTCCCATACGGAGAGCAGAGGATAGCTACCCATGATGTCATTAGGGATGTGGTGTTTGCTTTGGCGCGAGAGGGTGGATACCTCACATGGAGGGAGCGTTGGTATGCCTTGCAGTCGACTAGGGTTATGGCAGACCTGTACTTGGTTTGGGAGGTCCAGGTTATTGTGGCGGATGTGGTGGTTACCAATCCTACTCGTGACACAGTTTCAAAGGGTATGATCACCCATCTTCCAAGATGACGGCGAGTGGTGCGGCCTCAACCAAGGTCTCCAAGTATAAGAGTATGTATAGAGGTCACATTTGTTCCACAAGCTTTGGAGTTATATTGACCTATGGACACGACTTCCACATGTTCGTGAGGGAGTGCGCAAGAGTCTATCATACTAGACGACAGGGGTTATCACTTTCTTTAGTTTATTGTATAGCATATTTTAGACAGTGTGTTTCCATTGCTCTATAGAGAGCACTAGCTGGTGCAATCCATATCACATCAATCATGTTATGTGATGCTCTTGTTGTTTGTAGATAGTTTGACCTTGAGAGTTCATATATCTTAGGTACTGCAAGACATATTTCCAAATGTGATGTTATTGGCACCTAGCCACATGTTACCAGGTTGGTTTCATACTTGTAGGATTTGATGGGGTCTTTCCATCCCTATTGTTATTTTACTGTGAGGAGCTCCTTATCGCTCACCAGCCCTTCCCTTTCCTTCCTCAATCCACAAGGACGGACCGCAGTCACCGGATCCATCTCGTTCAGCAATGCAAACGCTGAGCGGTTCTGTTGTGTTCTGATCAAGGACGATGAACAGCACGTCTGGGTTCAACACTTGTGAACTAATTTGACTTTCCAAGAGGAGGAGGAGGAAGACGGTAGTCGGTCAAGATTCCTACCAGGAACAACATGCACATCCTGGGTTGGGTGTCGTCATGTCGTCACATTCTTACTTAGATTTGACCCTTGAATTCTCCAGATGTACCTGTTGTTGGGGAATTAATTGTTCCCGATTTTTGAAGTGTGATAATAGGATAGTACCAATATAAGTCTACTTCAACAAAAGGTATATAAGACCACATTTTTACAGAGATATCAAGGACCGCATATGAATAATTGTGGTTTAAAGTGTATTTTACGTCATACTAAGTGCAACCCAAACCAAGTTTTAAGACTATCATCATCAGAATCTTGTGGAAGTTTGGAACCTCGGTTAGGCTGACTTGTAAGTTCTTTAGGCACTCCAAGATCAACTTGAATTATGAAGATAAAATGCTGCTATCAATTTATCAGTGAACAGGTTATATTAAGAGTGCATGAATACCAAAACTCCAAAATATTTTTTTTACTCTATAAACTGTATTTTACAACAAAAGTATTATTATTGAGTTATTAAAAACTATGTTGAGATTTATAATTTACTATAAACCTAAATATATTCAAAATCTAGGTGATAATTTTTCAAAAATAAATGTTTGAAAACTTGTTTATTTATGTACTATATAAATTTTATATATCTAAATTTAAAATATTAATTAAAATTTAAAAATATACAATCATATATTAAATATAGAATCAAAATATCATATATCTAGCAGGATTAAAGAGGATTCAATTCTACATATTTTTTGAAATAAAATTTAAAATTTAAAATTTAGGAATCATATATTTGATTCTTAAATTTTAATTAACAATCAAATAAAATTTAAATATATTGAAGAAGTATCAATTAATCTAAAATTTAAATCATGAGCATTGAACAATGTGAATCAAAACACTACTTGAAATAGATTGTCCGAAAACATATATTTAAGGAATTTTCTAGTATTTAGGTCCGTAAAGAAAAAAAATTTACTTGACATATAAAAAAATACAGATTAAAATTTTTTAATGAATCACCTTAAACATGAAATAAATAAAAAAAATATTTTCTTAAGTTCAATTATCCTTTCCAAATACATATAAAACTCTGATTGATTAAAAAATAAAGTGTATTTTTTAAAATTATTACCTGAATTATTTTTTTTTCAATTATTCATAACTTATTTTGAACTCAGTTCTAAATTTTCATTAAATTTAAATTGCGATGCAGTAATATAATAAATAAGTATAATGTTGAAAAACTACAACTTCAAACAACAATTTTTTTGTTGATTTTTTACATTGGTATTGATTGTTGAAAAAAAAATATACAGAAGAAATACAATTGTAAAATTTTCAATTACAAGTTGTTAAGAACTACAATTTGATAAAAAATTTGGAACTCTTGTATCGATCTCCACTCAACATGGTTCTGAGCCGGGGATGTGATCTCGCGAAAGTGATTCTAAAATGCACATTATCTCAACTCATAAAATTGTAATCTAGAAACTATGTACACCGCAATTCTTGTAAAAATATGTGCAGAACTGAAGTTTCGCATTTATTAAACAATGCAAAATGCGATCTTGATGAGGGATGTACATAGAGTTACATGCAATTGGGCTTCTTGTAAGATGAATGATTCCGTGTTATTTACACCAAATTATGGAGCATCGCCGCAGAAACTTTTTTCTTGGTACTCTGAACGGATCTTTAACTAGCGTCACTTGTTGAAAAGCAGGCTGTTTCTTGAAAGGAAAGCAAGGTTCAGGCATGGATTCCCATGGAATTAGCTCCTAGAATATAACGTCGAGATGGTCAATCCCCAGGACAAGAACAACGGAAGAGCGCCGCATTCATTTGACACCTTCGTTTAAATACGTTCACATGAGACTTTTGGCATCACTGCTCTTGACAAACCTGCTAGCTTAGCACATGTTTAATGTTCTTAAGATCGAGCAGGCGTGATGCCATCACTAGTTTTACAAGACCTTTTACGACAGGTAAGAACGGGAGAGCTGAGAAGTGTATGGATGGCTCAAAGACAAACGCTGACACACTAGAAACTCATTCCAACTTTGTCTACAGACCGTCGGCCTTTCAACGACAGACTTTGATGTTAAACACAAGAAACCAAAATGACATGGTCTTTGCAGACTACTATTTGCTCTCTTTTCATCGTGAGAAAATGGAGGTGCTCTCATCCCGTCTCACGTTGCCTCCGAGTGAGAAAAGCATTGCAGCGACATCTTCCAATAGGCTGTACGGCAATGACAGCAGCTTGAATCGTAAAGAACAATTGGATCACTAGGAATTTTACAAGGTGTCCTTAAAACACTCAATAGTAGACACCGATTCAATGAAGTTAGCCAGTCAATTCCTGTCTTTCGTTTTATTGAGTAGCAATCCTCAAGAGCACTTCGTCCTACCGCTCTGGCTTTAGACTTTAGAAAAGTGGTATAGACTTTAGAAAAGATATTCAACTCATTTATTAGAAGTGGATGGCTTTTCTCCCCAAAGTGAGGTACAAGAAAAAATAAGATTCAGTTTTTTTAAGTAAGTAAAGAAGGATATAAAATTGGAAGTCAAATTTTACAAAATGAAAAAGAATTAAACAGAAAAACAAATTCTTAGAAACTATTTTTTCTCTTTTTTCAGCTTGTTCCTGAGCATTGCAATCTGAGTCGGCATATTCCCAAAAAACGTGGAAAAACCACGGACTAACACGTGTAAGGCAGAATGGGTATACCACAATCGGCATATTGTGGCATATAGCTTCCCTTTCTTTGTCTCTTTCAACTATAATTAGGAACTGACACATTTATTACCTTGAACACACTTATCAATAATGGCCAAGACCTTATTTGTGAAAGATCCTTCAGTTGAAATACCTACACGAGTTAATGATAAGGACATGGTCTGAGTGTAGCCCTAATGATACGAAAAGCAGAATAAAAATGGTCAAATCGAAAACACGCAGAGACCAACAATGTCCGCAAATATAATCCATCTCACCACAGGCAATCCAGGAAACTAGAACTGCTCTGTGTATCTGTTTGGCTAAGAACAGTCTAATTCCTCTACCTAAAGGAGGGGATTCTTCTTGCATGCTTTTATTGATACAGGGAATGTTCATAAGCAGGCAATAGGCCTACATCACAATGCCTTCAGCGAGGACATTGATATTCACGTTGAGAAAACTCTTTGAAAGTTTATACAAGTAGACAAGAAAAGTAGGGTCTGAAAATACCTGGCACAACATTCCGTTCTTATCAACCTGGAGAAGCTAGTCACATAGATTTCTATCATCTGCAGTGGCCAAGTTGAGACAAAACACACAAGACTTCCACACCTCTGTGTAACAAGGCATGGATATATCTTGACATATCTACCTCACCAGCTTCGGCCAAACTCAGAATGTCACCACGCTCACTTGTCTTGTGTTGGGACCTAAATGTTATCAGATGTCAGTTGTTCAAAAGAAGCATCTCACGCAGCGCTGTTCAACCCATCTCTTTTGTCCCGAGTCACTGAACATAGGGCAGAGCTGGGCAAATGACAACCTTGAATCAAAGCTCAGTCTACGTCTAGTGCGTAGTTTCACTAGCTTCTCACCACTATCATGAGCCAAAGCTACGTGTCCTCTACGGACTTCCCTCGAAAGTTTCCACCCGAAGAGCTTGTCGTCGTTTCTTGTCGGATGGAGCTGAGTTCATTTTGCAACTCTTTATTCAACTCAAGTTGTTTCTCAAGATGCTGCGACAGTTACAGTGATTTAATGAACTCTGAATGTAATCCTCGTGCATTCACGCAATTAAACTGTAGTAGAAGCATTAAATCAACAGCCAAGAATACGACACCATGAGAACCTTACCTCCTTCCACTGTTTCAACTGAGCCTCCTGCAGCCGTAGTGCTGTGGATGAACTCGCCACTGATGGTGAGGATCTTACACTATTCGCCTTCATTCCATGACCATTGGACTCCCTGATACCTGGAACCTGAGCTCCTTGACTTGAACCTGGTGAATCAGTGGTATTCACTGCTCGCCCAGTTGGAGGCATATACCCATATACAGGCCAATACTGCCAAGATGCAGGAGCACTTTCAGCTGTTGACGATGATGCTCCATTTCTCATCTGATTCCACCTATGAGAGACCTGTGATGGAGTCCCACCGGACAATGGGCCAGCTGCAGCTCCAGTAGTTCCAACAGGCCCTCCCGACTCTATACCACCTGACCTTTGTACAGTTGAGCTAGCTCCAGTCATAGCAGCCACGTATGCTTGGGGAACAAATGCAACATATGCAGGGTACCTTCATGACCACCTTCTTGACGTCATTAAACAGCATCATCAAATTGAAGAATATGTAAACCTACCGCAATTTTTAACCGCAATTTTTCATATGATCGTAAGACTAAAGACATACCTAACAACCTTCAAAAATAGAAGTCACTGTAGTCTTGATTCGTTCCACAAACCTAATTACAAGCACACGAAAAGGACAACAGAATGGCTTCTTACCAATTGGTATTATCAGCCCTCATTGTTGGATACACAAACGAAGATTGGTACTGCGCGGCAGCAGAAGCGGCTGCATGGTAGAGTCTCTCCTGAAGTACACTAGGACTGCCGGATGCTTGTCCTTGAGCCTGTCCATTGTGCACCTCTCCCTGAGGGCCTGTACCTTGTCCTGTAAAATCAGCTCAACAGACTATTTAAATCGTACAACGACAGTTCTTGGAAGGAAACAAGACGTCGTATCTCCACTTTTCAAAATACGTCATCAAATCTTAGACAAATACACGTATTTTCCAGAACTGAACGGTGGTCAGACAGATGTGTCAAGTAGATTAACCTTGAAACGCACGGCCTTCGATTTGCAGGAGCTGATGAGGAGCAGCAGGATTTGCTGCTCCCATTCCTGCTTCCGCAGCTAACACAGAAGATCGACATGTTGGGCATGTCTGCTGTCGCTCTAACCAGGACCGAAGACAATGTATGTGGAAAAGATGGCCACAAGGCAGTTTCTTTGCTGTAGACATTTCTTCTCGACAGATGATACACGTTGCATCACTCCTGCATATGAAACATGAGCTACTCAACGTCCCAACGAGCTCATCTGACCATCAGTAAGAAGACTAGAACGCCAAAGGGAATGTGCTGAGACTTAAAAGCGAAAAAAATTATTCCTAATATTAAAAACCAACATCCATGAAATCAAGAAACTCAATGGCAACTGAATGCAATCGAGTTCTTTCCACGATCATGATAAAGAACAGCAGCCAAGCTTGCATGCAGACAAGCACATCACTAACACCAAAGATTCCACAGGCTTTTTCTGAAAGGTTATAGTACCTGCCAAGTTCTTCTGGCGTAGCATCAGGAAAGCGATCATTCATGTTGGAAGTTATATTCCTGTAACGTATAAAATCGGCAACTCTCGTTTTGAAATTTCGAAAAGTCTCGTAAAGTTCCCGTACCAAATGTAGCGGGAGTCCATAGTGTCTGCGACAAGGACAGAAGCGAAAGAAATGGGTCCATAAGACAATCGACCAACGATAGCAAAATACAAGCAAATAGTTCACAAATTTAAAACAGAATTGACAGAGGAACATAACTGAAATAGTTGCTTACATGAAAATCACTAGGAAGAAGAAGAGGTAAAGAGAAAGATGTAGCAGGTCTCGCACAAGCTCGAGGTAGAAAACATAAACAGCCTTATTGTCCCATTGACCTTCCATGAAGAGGTCGCCGAGATAGAGTGAATACTTTACGAATGTAGCGATGGTGGCAGTGGCTAATATGACATACCTGCAAAAGTCAGTATGTAAGATTCTTTGGTATACCAATAAAAAAGGAAAAGCCAGTGACTACTTGTATCTAGGTCAGCAAAACTCAGGACCAAAATCTCTATGTAAGAATATCAATCCTGATGTAAGTTGTTCTAGTAGTTACTCGGGAGAACCCTAATTTGGCAGGGAGTATAGAAAAATCATGATATCATATTGATAAGTCAACCAAATGCGAGACGTTTCGTACTGTAAGTATGATTGATCCTTACTCAAAGGCAAAAAATAAAGAGACCGATGCTCGTCTGGTTCTAAGCAGGTCAGAGAACGAGTGGTTGAACAGAACGCAGTCCAAAATGAGCAGAAGCGCCATGAAACTGATGATGCGTACATGGGAGAGCCGTGAAACAGAAGGTGTTGTCTCAATATACTCGACCCTAGTTTGTGCAAGCCAATGAAAGGCCTTGATAAAGAGCAGGACAATGATTGTAGTCACAAATGATACGTTGAACTCATCTCGAAACACGGTCATTGCAAACAAAATCTCCATCACCTCTCTCCACAATTGCTCATTGAGGCGTTCAACCTCAACCTCCCTTAATGGTCCCAGAAACAGTCCCTTGATCAACTGCCAGATGGCGCAGATGACTACCAGTGCCATGTTAAGTAACAGCACCAGACTTATTTTCGATGTGGCCAGATACAGCATGGCCGGATAGAACTGTTCTCTACTTTTGAAGGCATGAAATACCACTGCGGAGGCTCCTACGGCACTGGCTGCCGCATACCTCCCGAACCTCACCATCTTAAAGCCCTTGTCTCCGCCGTCTGTGATGCTTGTCTACTTATACTGAGTCCTTATCTGGGTTAGAATTCCACCTTCTCGATCCCTACTACTGACCTGATCGTCTAATTGCTCCAGAGAACTGCACTATGTATCCTTCGAACCACTGCCGGCTTAGGTAATCTCTAGCTCTGACTTCCTTTGTTTTAAATTTCGGTCTAGACAACCTCAATCAATCAATTGTGCTAGTTTGAGAAATACGAGTGATCTAAGGACAATCGTATCACCACCAGAAGAAAAATTCAAACGAGACTTCAATTGCCTATCTGCTTCCTCCGCCGCCCTGTTCGCCTCCTTCGACCTACTCATCCTTCTCTTCGTCAAACATTGACATCAATGCAACCAGTGAGTATCTCGTCCATCCTTATCAATTAACTCTTCCGCTCCCCTTTCTCTTCTCTCGTCTTATCCTTCTATGCGCTCCCCAGCCCTCCGACCCCTTTATCCCTCCTAATCCCTACCCCTCCGAATTTCTTCTACGTTTCCTTCCTCTATCCAGCAAACCAAACGCTCAATCCTCTCATAACATCAAACAGACGACTGTCATAAATTCATGCTGTTCCCTGTAATCCGCCTCTCCTCCACCTCCTCTTCTTCTGTTCCATGACCAACACTCTCTCTCACTCCTCGGTCTCTTCCCTGTCCTCTCTTCCTTTCACTTAACCCCCTTCATACCTATCCTCTGTTTGGCAGAAGGGATGAAGGAAGGAAGCAGAAAGATACAGAAGACAGTCCGTCACTGAATATTGATGGCCAAAGGAAACAAGGGCACCAAGCGTCAAGGATCATTTTGTCTGTTCTTCTCTGAAATTCTTTTGAAAGAAATCCGCCTGTAGGAATTTCAACAATACCGTAGCTGGCCACTTTCAGTTCATGTACAGTATACGGTATGTGTGGGCTTTCTCCTTCTATGAACCAAGGTCAAACCTCTAAACCTTGTGCATCAAAAGTCGTATGGAAAGTTCAATGGAGTTTGAGCTACAGAGGTTGGGCTTTCTTTTGACACGTTTTCAACGCCACCGGACTGTTCTGTATGAAAAGGCTGCATTCTGAGCTACATAATTTGGATTTCTACTTCGTTCTATCTAATGATTTCAATAAATTGGATAACATGTTTTACAGCGATCATATTTTATTGCAGCGATTTCCTCCTTCTTCATGTATTTCCGTCAGAGAATGTCATGATGCATCCGATAATGGTTGATGCAGAAGAAACTATGTTTGCAACAGGTAGATAGACTGGCATTTTTGGCATCTCCCTCTTGAAAACTTTGTAATCTATCTACTGATCGATTTTTCCATCTTAGCTATCTCGATTTGGAAGAAAAGAGCGACAATATGAAAGGTGTAACATCACATGGTTAAGGGAATCTGGTTCGGCCTAGTAGTTTTGGCGGTAACTTTGTCATTGCTAAGCAGTCCATGATATTTTTGTCTTTTCACAGCTCATTTGAATTTATGACGAGCTCACATGTTAATGGCTGCCAGATATCATCTTCACTAAGGTAGTGGTGATACTTCCATTGGAGTATGAGCATTCTTTCATGGTGTAAATTCGAATCTAGTCATGTGACTAAATTTCAGTCACCTTATGAAAAATTCTTCATCCTAACATCAGATATAGCCACTTTTCTTTGCCAATGAAATCTACACAACTGCAGTTCGGAATAAATGCAATACCTATAAATACTCAGTTAGAATGATTGCGCGAAAGGAGAGCAAGCACTTCTCCTTATTTAATGGAGAAGAATATGTAAGTGCATCTTTGGGGTTTTCATATCAAAATACCATATATTATACATTAAAATCTTCTGAATATAAAGTGGAACCCACTTTGCAATAAACAAGTATAAATCTTTATAATGATTTTTTAAAATTAAAATTGTACTATAGCTAGGGGCATCCTTAATTAACTTGACTTTTAATTTCTATAGGATGTGTCCTGCACATACATATCACATCACAACATACATCACTGTCACATGAAACATCACAATACATAGATCATCATACACCAACACAAGTGTACCTTCTCTCCATCAACAACAAACAGATGGAATCTACAATCGATCCAAACTCGCCAAAACACCTTCAACGCTCCAAGAACTCACAATTCTCACCACATAATCCAATTTGAATTTTTGAACTAATCTTTTCTACTCTCAAAACATCCACAAAGACACTCCGCTCATAACCATAGCATGAAAGAAAGATTTCAGTCAAACCAAATCCACTTTGTGCTTCAAAGACTCCAGTTTCCCGCAGAAGCTACTATCCACCATAGCCACACTCTCAAAGTTTTAACTTAAAAAACTGCCCCCCATTAGAACTCTACCCCTTGAGCCCTATGACTCCTAATGGCGATGTCGGCCCTAACGGTAGTTCCAATTCGAACGGCGCTAATTGCACAATTGGCACTAACTGTTGTATTTGTGTAGGTCCGAAACAACAATACACAGAGAAACACACATGCAATCAAGAGTCGACACAAGAAATACATGGTTCACCTCACTGAAGCTACGTCCACGGAACACGAAGAGCCACTTTATTGAATACCCTAATTGTGTCACAGAGAGCTTCTGCCAGCTCTCTTAAATAGTAGTACCAGCCCTAGCCCTAGTCTAACTAAATATAGTCAAACTAACTAGAGTTACTCAAGACCTGAGTTACCTCCTAACAATCTCCCCCTTGACTCATGTCTTGAGGTCTCTAACTCTTGTTATCCATATACATACTCAGCGGGAAGTCCTAGAAGGAAACCTGAAGCATAGGCCCTCTTGTAAACAAGGATTAACTAGAACTAAGCTGTAGCCTACTAGGAAGGAGTAAAGCATATACAAGAATCAAACAATTGCTAGAGTAACTCTTCTAATGCTCCTTGTGCAAAACCTACATAGTAGCACAATGCCTCCTGAAACTGAATAACTTTGGTCAAAGCATCAGCTGGATTGAGTTTACCGTCAATCTTGACTAGCTCAACCTTCCTATTAGAAACTGCATCTTTGATAAAGTGATATCTGATGTCGATGTGCTTCACCGTGCTATCCATCACTTGATTTGCTACAAGATGTAAGGCTCTCTGACTATGACAATTGAGATTTACAACATCCTGTTTCAATCCCATCTCAGTGATAAGTCTATTCAACCAAATAGTCTCCTTTCTTTGTCTTCATTTCCGCTACATATTCGGCTTCCGTAGTTGATTGAGCTATGCACTTCTACAAGGTAGATCTCCAACTAACGCATCCACCTCCAAGTGTAAACACATACCCAGTTGTAGACTTCCTCTTGTCCAGATCTTATCCATAGTCAGCATTAACGTAACCCAACAAGGATTTGGCATTGTCCAATAAACCATCAAACAAAAGACCATAATACTTAGTAAATTGAGGTACCTAAGAATCCACTTCACAGCTTCCCAATGCACCTTCCCTGGATTTGACATGTATCTGCTCACCTTGCCCATAGCTAGAGCAATATCAGATCTAGTGCACACCATCAAATACATGAGGCTCCCCACTGCCTTGTCATAGGGAATTGACGACATCTTTCCTCTCTCAGTTGCATCAATTGGACATTGAGGCTGGAGAAAAAATGTGCCGTTAAAGGAGTCCACACTCCTTTAGAGTCTGCCATGTTAAACCTGTCAAGTACACGCTAAATGTACTTACCCTGACATAACCATAGCTTCCTCTTCTTCAAATCCCTGTGAACATCCATACCTAATATCCTCTTAGGCTTACCCAAATCCTTCATCTTGAAGGCAAATTTTAGATTGTTCCTTTGCCAAAATAAGCATATCATCCACATAGAGTACTAGAATAATGAGGCTAAAGATCTCATTATTCACCTTCTTCATGTAAACACATGGATCAAACACACTCCGTGAAAATCCTTGTGCTTTCATGAACTCATCAAACCTTGCATTCCATTGCCTAGGAGCTTGCTTCAATCCATATAGAGATTTGAGCAATCTACAAACTTCTCCTGATCTTTCTTCTCATAGCCAATAGGTTGTCTCATGTAGATTTCTTCCTCCAAAGATCCATATAAAAAAGCCGTGACAACATCTATATGATCCATAACTAAACCAAATATTGCAGCAAGTGCACATACCAGACGAATTGTCGCATACTTTGCTATAGATGAGAAGACTTCATTGTAGTCCACACCTTTCTCTTGTGTGAAGCCCTTAGCCACCAACCTGGCTTTGAAGATCCTCTTCTCTTCATCCGCTAGATTATCCTTCAACTTGTATATCCACTTGCTATCAACCAAAGGTTGACCCTTTGAAAGCTCCACCAGCTCCCAAGTCTTGTTCTCAACAAGCGATTGCATCTCACGCTCCATAGCAATTTCCCACTCATGCTTCTTGATAGAGGCTTGACCTTCTCTTTATGAACAATGTTCTCCTTCTTCCAAGATCAACGCATTGCCATCATCATTCTCAGATTCAATATCATGATCCTCAAGAATAGATGAATCAGTTCATGTTCCATACCTTTCGGGAGCTCTACTAGTCCGATTTGATGATATCCTAGTAGATGGTCTTGGTTGATCTCCATCATTTCGCGGGCGTGTCTTGAGGCTCAGCAACGACAACTTCCTCCAATTCCTGTTGTTCAGGAATTTGCTCCCTCTGTTCTAGAGCTTCTTCTTGTGGCGCATCATTAAACCCATAATGATCAATCTCCCCCCTCAACAACATATGTGAGTGGAGATTTGTCCTTGTCAGTACGGGGAGCCTGAGATATCTTCCCCTCTTTCAAAGATCTGGGCTCATCAAAAGAAACATCCCTATTGACAATCACCTTACAAGCTACATGATCCCATAGCCTATAACCTTTCACACCACTTGCATATCCAAGAAAATGACATTTCTTGGATATAGTATCCAACTTGGTCCTATTCTCCTTAGATATGAGAGGATAAACCGTACAACCAAAAATTCTTAAACTACTATAATCAGCCCTCTGTTTGTGCCTCAATTCAAATGGTGTCAAGAAATCGATTGCACTTGAAGGAGACAGATTTACCAAATCTGGCTGCGGTATTTACTGACTTCAAATCCAAAATTCATATGGTAAACCAGATTGGCTCAACATACTACGCACTTGCTCCAATACTGTTTGGTTGAGCCTCTCAAAAACATCATTTTGTTGCAGAGTATAAACCGTGGTGAGATGATGAATGATCCCCTCCTCTTTGCGGTAACTTCTAAACTCCTCAGAAGTATACTCCCCGCCATTATCCGAACGTAGATATCTCACCTTGTGACCAATCTGAGTCTCAACTTGGGCTCTCCAACTTTTGAAAGTTGCAAAGACTTCAGACTTTTGTATGAGAAAATAGACCCAGACAAATCTTGAGTAATCATCAATAAACGATACATAATATCACTTTCCAGAATGTGAGGCTTTAGGAGAGGGTCCCCACACATCACTATGTACATACTCAAGTAACTCTTTGGAACTATGAGTTCCAATACCAAAGGCTTTTCTATGTTGCTTGCCCACAAGGCAATGCTCACAAAATTCCATGTCAACTTTACCTAAAGTAGGTAACAAGCCCCTATCACGAAGGAAGGTCAAGTACCTATTACTCATGTGTCCCATTCTAGAATGCCAAACATGAGCCATCTTAGGCTGAGATCTGATAAAATTGACTTCATCATAAATGGTATTCCCCTCTAGCACATACAAATTTCTATGCTTGTTTCCTCTTAAGATAATATTATCACCTACTCTCACCTCAAGTACTCCTTGTTTAGAACTCCACTCAAGGCCTTTTGAATCTAACATTCCAAGAGAGATAAGATTCTTTCTCATTTCAGATATAAACCTGACGTGAGTCAACGTACGTTTGACTCCATCAAACATGTGAATCTGGACAGATCCAACACCTTCAATTCTACAGGGTTGATCATTTCCCATAAGAACTAAACCGTTTGATACTAAGAAAGTATGAAAAAACTCTCTAATGTAACAAATGTGATAAGAACAAGTCTTCACACAACAGTTCTTCTTAAAGTGACCACTCTTGCCACATTTCCAACAGACCACCGTCTTTCTTTCTTGGGATTTACCCCTAGACATGGATCTACCTCTAGATCCAAACTTCTTCCCATCCTTCTCATCCTTGATTATGATTGTCCACGGATCACATTCAGTGCCGTACCAGATGAAGAGGATGGGGTAGAGGGCATCATCATCTTTTGCTATAGGTCATCAGTCAATAGAGTACTTACAACCTCATTGTAAGTGATTGTTTGTCTATCATGATGTAGCAACACTCGTGATATGAAGCAAGTGATGAACTTAACAGGTGAAGGGCCTTCCTCTCATCAGTTATTTCCTCTCCAAGATTCTGAAAATCAATAACAAGATCACCAAATGCATCAATGTGATCTTGTATCTTCATACCTGAATCTGTCATCTTGAAGCTCATCAGCTTCAAGGAGGTGTACAACCTATTTGATATCTCTTTGCGATGAAACCGTCGTTGAAGAGCCTCAAACAATAACGTACAATTGTCATACTCATCAACTTGCTTTAGAACTGAAGGTTGTAAATGAAGTATAACAATACTCACTGCTTGCTCCTGAAGGTGTTTTCAGTCCTCATCATTGAATGTAGAGGGTGTAGGCCTCAATGTCTTGCCTAAACCGGAAGCTTCAACTTGCCTTTGACTTGCCTCTCCCACAGAACATAGTCACCATGCCCATCATATTGGACAATGTCAAATCTAGCTCAACCTGTCTTCATGACTACCATCTCGCTTCGTCTAGCCCCTAAACTTGTCCCTTGTGTTGTTCGGTCATCAAATGGAACCTCCAAACTTGACTTATTCCCGCTCATGTGAGAATTTGGGAAATTTATCTTGGGTAAAAATCCCAAACCACAAGAAATACCGGTGCTAGATGTTGTTGATTGTTTGTTCTAGATCTTCAAAAGCAAAACTAGCTTCCAAGTACCATGACGAGATTAGGGCAGAGACATGCAACAACCTAATTACCGCTCCAAATGTCAAGCACCAAGCTCCGTAATGCAACGCCTCCAATCTACCACCAAATCACCTTGTATGGCATGGCTATACACCCAACCTAAGGTGTGCAGCTTTTTTTGACCATAATCAAATCCCATAATCGGTAGAGGATGTAATTATGATGTATGGGCATTGAATGATGCTTGAAGACTATCACATATCATATATATGGCCACAAACTATTGCACCTCAGTTTGCATACCTCTCCACCAATAGTGACTTTGAAGTAAGCTATATGTCCACTTCATTCTAAAATGACCTAACTCCTCATGAGCATGTATGACTTGTGACATCGGGGATGACTCTCACTCGGGTTTACCTCCGATGGCTTTTTGGAAGCTCATCATGAATCTAAAAGGACTTATTGCCACCCTATGACCATGATTATTTGTAACAGACAAGTTACACAAAGCTTTACCAATTGTAAAGAATTAAAGTTCTTTCCCAAGGGAATGAGGTGTTAATTCACTACGAGCGACGAATATATGAGTTTATGCAACTTTTGTAGACTCTGGACATTCACAGTCCAAAAAGTGTTGCAAATAAGCAACCACTCAATCCGATTATCAAGTCACTACCCATCCATTAGATTACACTTAATTACACATGTAAATGAAATTCCACTCCTGATTTAATGATGGGAGATTGATCTCTCCTTTACAAGCCAAAGTCGAGACGATGTTTTTGATGAAATTCTACTACTGAGGTGAATCCAACTATGGTCATGGGCGAATATCTGGGTAACTTCACAGGTATACCACACCAATCTAGGCCGATCGAACGCAACACCCATCAACTTCTCAAGCACTTCATTCTACCCTAACTACACTTGTGGTTCTCAATGAACACTTGCAAAGAAAAAGATAATCCTACTCTAACTCTACTCCTATTTATACAATTGCTTGCAACTATTCCTAACCGTTACCTACACGGATCACGCCCTACTACTTCTTCAAAAAGTTGCTGATCCCTTTGATGATGTCTCTTCTCTCCAAACGAAAGCATCTACGCTCATCTGCAACTCTCTGATGTCTTTTGCGATCTCCTTCCGATGGACCTTCCTGGTATTTGTGACCCATGGCCTTATACATTTCCTTTCGCTTCTCCTTCAAATCACAAGGAGTGTTCATCACCACCGTCAATCATTCCAACCGTTCAGTCTTCACCTCGTCACATCGGGCAAAAAGGTATTGCGAGCACTTACTCCCCAAAACTTCTAATCTAGCTGGCCACTCAACATCAACTTCATGCAACTGTTGCTTCATCCTCATCATTTGATGTTGAAGCTTTTCAATCTTCCTCTCTACGAACTTCACCTCATCACCTCTAATCTTGTAAATCTCGTTGTAGGCCTGCTTTGTTGTGGTGGCTTCCTGCGTCGGCTCCGCCTTCTGTTTCTCTAGCCGCTCTACTACTTAATGGTATGCATCTAGTTTGTTAGACCCAGGGTTGTACATATAGGATAAAATGTATGTATATCTAAATTGTGCCTAAATTTATCTTAGTCATGACTATGTTTAGCTAGTTATGATTAAGTTGGAGGAAAATATAGAGTTATTTTTGGTGTGGTAGATGAGAACTACTATTTTATTGTTTAGTAGGAATTAAGAAAGAGATCCCATCATATGGGTATCTTGACTTTCCTTGACTTGGACTAGTTTCATTGGTTGGACTTGGTGAAGACCCTTAAATCTAGGAGCGAGATTGACTTGGTACACTAAACTCAATTGGAGGGTAATTGGGCTTCTAGAAGATCCAAGTGGACCAATTGCATGTTGCCATGTATCCTTTTCATTGGGGATTGTAATCTCTACCTCATTTAAATTTGGTAAGAGAAAGTTACATGATGATTATTTATAGTTACTAGGGTAAGATTTGAAGTTGAGAAGCACCTTTCAAGTTAGTTTTCAAGAAAGTTAGTTTTGGGAGAAGTTAGTGCGGTGATCTTAGTTTTGGAGCTTGGTTCTTGGAGAAGTCATGTTCGGGTTGTAGCCTTGATTCAATGAAGACTTTGATCACCAACATGTCTCTTCCTTTTGAGTGATATCTTATTCTTTGTGAGAATTTGGATTATGGAGTTAGGACTTTGAGAGTTTGTGTAAGAGTGTGCATTAGGGTCATGGTCATAGGGTGGGAACAAGTCATTTTAGATTCATGATGAGCTTCCAAAAAGCCATCGGAGGTAAACCTGAGTGAGAGTCAGCCCGGAGGTCACAGGTTCTTCTTCCCTTGAGCTGTGCGGTTCATAAACTGAATTAAATCCATGTAACCGTTTTCCTGTGGATTCCACCCTTGGATGTAGTTGTTCCTTATCTCGTTCAGCTCCATCAAAACTGACACTATTACGTTCTCTAGTTTCTACGCTAATTGTAACACCGAAGAAATCGGTTCCTCCTTTGTTATCTTCGACACTTTTACCTTAGGCCGCGATGTTTTTGGTACTAGACTACTTGGCTTAGCGATCTTCTTGAGCTTCCTCTTCTTGCTGACATGTTCCGGAACTATTTCTACATTGGAACTTCTCCTCTCTGTGGTCCCCACTGAGTCTTTCCGTCCAAATACGATCTCCTCAATGTCATGCATTACCTTGTTTAGCTTCTCCGAAGGTATCTCCTCCTGATTCTCCTTTGCAAGCAACTGCTAGTTCTCTCCTCCGTTGGGTCTCAGACTTCTGATCAATCCACTACTTCTGTCAATCCTCTCTAGCCCACCTAAAGCATCCACCATGTTCAGTTGATATCTCTTCCTCTCTAGTGGTGTTAACCACCCCATTCGTGAATACATGTGCACTAAGAATGAGGAGATATAGATCACTTCCTTTTCTCCCGCTTGTAGCTTATGGCCCATCGCTTGCATATTTTGGGCGAAGATCTATCCCCAATTGACTTTGATCGATCCTCCCACGAATCGCTCGACTATTTTCACTTTATGCATACTTAGAAATGTAATTCTTTACGGAGAGAATAGTTGATTCAGGGTATACATAATCTTTCTCCGGAAGTCATCATGAATAAGATCAATCTTAAATCCATACATGACTTTCCTTCCCCGAGGATCAAACCACTTCAAATCATCAAAGTTAAAGCCCGTATACAATGCTGATCCCTCCCAGTTGATACCATCTTTCTCCTTTGAGTAATCTCGCCCTAATGCTTTAGCCTAGAGAATCACATCCCATGAATCCGGATGCCCTCTCCATCCTATCGGATTTTTTGTCTTCTTTGCTTGAACTTCCTCACACAACTCCGGACACACATAGTCCCATCGCCATGCTAAGAAAGCTCCACCTAAGTTTTTTAATCGTAACAACTCCTCAACTGTCCAATCCGGCTTCGGCACCAATGGTCGATTCGCTCCTATCGGCATCTTTCTCATCGGCGGTATTGAATAGCCTCCCGAGCTCCCGAACAAATGATCAATCTTCTTTTCATATTGCCTAATCACTCCGTCGACTTGTTCTTGCTTCTCGGCTACTCGTCTCACTTGTTACTAACTACCCTAATCCGATCGACACTCCAGACGTTCCTTAACAACTAATTCGTCTTGATCATATTCCTACTTATTTCACATATTTGTATTCGATAGACCAGACTTCATCCGAATATCGTGCACTTTTATTCAAAAAACAAAAAAACAGTCTCTAAATCTCTAACTAGGGTCCTACACCCTTATGCACACTTTTACACAAACTCTCAAAGTCCAAAGTCTATGACGCAAATTCTCACAAAGAGTAAGATATCACTCGAAAGGAAAGGATATTTTGATAATCAAAGTCTTCATTGAATCAAGGCTCCAACCCGAACATGACTCCTCCAAAAACCAAGCTTCCCAAAACAAGATCTTTTCAAAACTAAGATCACAAAATTAACTTCTCCCAAAACTAACTTGAGAGGTGCTTCTCAACCTCTCTATTTATATTACTTAGAATCTTACCCTAGTAACTATAAGTAACCATCATGTAATCATCCTAAATCTTCTCTTATCAAGTTTAATCAAGGTAGAGATCACACACCTCAATGAAAAGGATACATGGCAACATGCAATTGGTCCACTTGGATCTTCTAGAAGCCCAATTACCCTCCAATTGACTTTAATGTATCAAGTCAATCTCGCCCCTTGATTTAAGGATCTTCATCAAGTCCAACCAATGAAAACTAATCCCAGTCAAGGAAAGTCAAGATACCCATGTGATGGAATGTATTCCTTGATTCCTACTTAACAACAAAATAGTGGTTCTCATCTACAACACTAGGAGCTACTCTATATTTTCCTCCAACTTAATCATAACTAGCTAAACATAGTCATGACTAAGATAGACTTAGTCACAATTTATATATACTCATATTTCATCCTATATGTACAACCATGGTTCTTACATTTATCCACGGATCAAGATTTCACTCCGTCCTTGGAGTGAAAGAATCTGATTGTTGATGAAATGTTTCAACTTGTCGTGATTCAGCTAGTCAAAATGTCGTCCTCCCAACTCCTTCAAATCATAAATCAAGTTTCCCCACACTTTGTGAACTATGAAAGGACCAAAGTACTTTGGAAGAAATTTCTTTCTTGCTCTCTTATATCTAATGGCGTCGTAAAGCATTACCCAATCATCTTCTTTGAAAGCCTTCATCTTCTTCATCCCAAGTCGATTATTGTTATACTTCTTCTGCAATTGTTGAGCCCACTCCACACATACCATGGCCACATCTCAAGCCTCCTCCAACTTCAACAATTGTTGATGTCTTGATTTGATAGCTTCTGCTCCATTCATCCTCTTTAACTTCCGTTGGATAGTTGAGAAGGTAGTCAAATCAAATTGAATTGGAAGTTTTGACTCGACATCATATACCATTCAGAAAGATGAGTACCCTGTTGATGTCTTCCAAGTCATCCGATACTCCCACAAGATAGCATGCAGCCTCTTGTCCCAATTTTACTTGATCCTGTCCATGTCTGCATCCTTGACCATCATCATGCAAAGTGTATAGTTGGTTCGCTTTGCCAACCCGTTATCATTGGGTTTGTAGGAAGTAGTCACTTGTGCCTTGATGGAGAAATGATCTAACATGACTTGTATAATGCTTCCAACAAACTCACAACCTCTATATGATACAATTTCTAGAGGGCATCCAAATCTAGTTATTATCCTCTCGTGGAGAAATCTATCCACTTCTTCCTCACTAGTAGATTTTAAAGGTCTAGCTTCTACCCACTTGGTTAGATAATTTGTAGCTACCACAATGAACTTGTTACCCCGAGGAGTAAGATTCAAGGGTCCTATTAAATCTATTCCCCATTTCTTGAAAGTATCATGCATCCAATGCTAACCCGAGAAGTCTATCCTCCGGAACCTCTAGAGAGCTCCACTATGACACCAATGTATCACCTCTGCAATCATACAAGAATAGGTCCCCAACTGGAACAAGAAACTGCTACAGAAGATACCCGAGGTACCACAAGGTGCTAACACAAGGGCAACCTGAAACTTGCCATCACCACATGCACTCACCCAATCTACAAATCCGTAAGTCTTATCTCACTGAGGATAAACATGGTAGTCTGACTAGTATGCAAATCCACCCTCACTATCAGCAACACACAAGAGCATAAACACTCCAAACAATAAAGCACCAATACGAACAAATATGATCCACAAACATGAAGCAAAGATGGAGGTATATCAATCACAAGAAACATAAATATCAATATTCCATCTCAAAAACATCCATCAAAGGGTTCAAACCAACCCAATCAGGACTTACATAGCCTTAGAAGGGCATTTAAAAACACAAAAACTTAGTTTTGGAGGTCTTCTGCTTTCCAGATCTATAATTTGACATTGCTAATTTGGCAACCTAAAGCATTGTCTTTTATTGACTTTTTTTATTTTCCTACCTAATGCAATTTTTTTTCTCAAATGGACACCATTTGAAACTTTTGCATGACGTTCAAAATCTATAACTTATTGTGCACATACATATCCCATCAGAACATACATCGATGTCATATCAAAGATCACAATACATAGATCGTCATACACCAACACAAGTGTATCACAATTAATCTTTTGTACTCTCAAAACGTCCACAAGGATACTCCGCTCATAACCATAGCATAAAAGAGAGATTACAGTCAAGCCAAACCCACTTTGTGCTTCAAAGACTTCAGATTCCTGCACTAGCTACTATCCACCATAGCCACACTCTCAAAGGCTCAACTTCGAAAACTGTCCTCCAAGGAGCCCTAATTCAAACTCTACCCCTTGAGCCCTAGGACCCCTAACGGCACTGTCGGCCCTTTATTCCAAAATGACCTAACTCCTCATGAGCATGTCTGACCAATTGTGCTCTTTGAGATGGAAGTGGCAGAACACAAACGTTGCCATCTCTCCATACTCAAAGAAGGTGCCTACCTTCCCATCTGAACCATCGAGCTCTCTGTAAAACTCGATCCCGCTCCTTTGCACTCAAAGTGCCCACCAAAGCACATGTACAAAGATAATCTAACACCATTATGTCGTCATGGATGTCTCAGTTTACCATCAAACCGTCCTCAGTCTTAGCGTCCACGGCTAACATATTTGCTCTCTGACCCAAGAGAAATATCACATAGCTTTCAAGCGCCAACATACTTAAAAAGGTAGATGCATGCCAATCCGGCACCATCTCCTCATCAGTATCACCGTGCCATCGAGCCCCGGTTTCGTCAACTTGACTTGTACATGGGTTTCGACTTAACCCATATGCATCACGGTTCACTACCCCAGGTCTATGAACAACCGTGAAATCATATAGGATAAGAGCCCATCGTGCAAGCTTTCTTGTAAGCTTGTCTGATTCCATCAACCATTTCAATGGTTGATGATTAGTGATGAGAGTGAAGGAGTTTTCAAACAAATAACATCTAAAATGTGCCACCGCCCAAATAGCTGCCAAACATTCTCCTTCATAACAACTATACTTTGACTCCGCTTCATTGTTGGAATGACTTGCATAAGCCACTACAAACTTCTTCCCCTCATTATCATGTTGGATAAGCAATGCTCCTAAACCCAACATACTCCAATCAGTATGTACTTGAAACGGACGACCTCTCACAGATCTCCTCAAAATATGGGCAGATGTCAATCTTCCCTTGAGCACAATAAAAACTCTCTCCTGTTCATCTCCCCAATTCCACTCTTGATCTAGCTTTGTCAGCTTTGTCAAGGCTTTGGCAGTAGTGCTAAATCCTCGCACATATCGACAATAGAAGTTTGCAAGTCCAAGGAAGGCTCGCACCCTACTCACATCTGAGGGTTATGGAATACGCAAGATTGCCTCCACCTTGGTTTGCTGAACTCCCAATCCTCTTGGGTACATGGTATGACCCAAGTACTCTACCTGCTCATGAAAGAACTTGCACTTTCCAGGATGCAACTTGAGGCCATGAGCAATCAGTCGCTCAAATACCTCCTACAAATGTATCTCATGCTCCCTCATTGTAGCACTATACACTAGAATATCATCGATGTAGGCTCGGGCACAATCAAGTCCGGCTAGGATTCTATCCATCACTTTTTGAAACTCAGTAGGTACATTCTTCAACCCAAATGGTAAGAACTTCCACTGATACAACACATCCTTGCCATGCAAATCAATTACCCAAAAGGCTGTCTTGGTCTTATCCTCATCTCGAATACGCAACTGAAGATATCTTGCTCGTAAATCCAATGTACTGAAAAACTTTGCATGTCCAACTACATCAAAGATCTCCTCAAGTGTGGGCATAACATGTCCATCAGATTTTGTCTGTCGATTGATAGATCGGTAGTCACCACACATGTGTCTATTTGTATAATTGCCATGTATATCCTTCTTGACTCGCATTACCACCGTAGAGGCATACTCTCCATATGATATCTCCACTAATCCAGCCTCAAGAAGGTCTTAACACCTACTTTGGATCAGATCTCTCTCCATATCATTAAATCGATAGGGACGACAGAAGACTGGTGCATCTGTTGTCAAGTCAATCCATATATGAGGTCTCTTCAAACAGCCTAAATCCTTCATATTGAAAGCAAAACAGTTACTAAAACTCGTCAGAAACCTCCACATCCTACATTTTTCTTCTCCTGTCAATTTGGGACCAATCTCAATATCCCAAATCTCCTCTCCATCGACAGTAGAGATAGAAGACGTAGTATTTGGTTGCTAAATGACAGCCTCTTGAGCAGAAAGCTTTTTCTGCTCTCTCATACGAGGCTCCACTATCTCAGTGTGAACAACTCATGCTGCTGTAGCTGTTACCTCTTGTGTTGTATCACAAAGATCTAAAGTGGTAACCACCGCTTGCTCCGCGCAAAAAACTCCAATGATACTCAAAGAAGACCCTACCTCTCCTTCTCTAACATCCCCATAAGACCATCCCCATGAGATCTTGGGCACTTTTCGCCTCTAGCTTTTGCCTCCACCATCTCGGTAAGCAAAGAGTTTACCAATGGTCTTGCAGTCATACACATGGATCGCATGCATCTTTGCTCAGCCAATCCAAGGCTCACAATCCATGTCAAATAGTTCAGATCCATAGCCTAATCCAACACCTGACGTCGTGACGCCTCTGACAATGTAGGTACTGTTGTAGTACCGGTACAAAATCCCATAGTTCGCTCTCTCTCTTCATCATTGGGTTCCACCAACCGCTGCAAGCGAGAATCCCATACAAGTCCAGGTCCTCCCTCTCTGTAAGCATGGGAAGTTGGGTAACTCAACAATGTGGGTAATGCCGCTCTTGGCTGACCCACAAGGTTCTGTGACCTCCGGGCTGACTCTCACTCAGGTTTACCTCCGATGGCTTTTTGGAAGCTCATCATGAATCTAGAAGAACTTAGTCCCACCCTATGACCATGACCCTATTGCTCACTCTTACACAAACTCTCAATGTCCAAGCTCTATTATGCACATTATCACCATGAGAAAGATATCACTCAAAAGGAAAGGGATACTTTGGTAATCAAAGTCTTCATTGAATCAAGGCTCCACTCCGAACATGACGTCTCCAAGAACCAAGCTCCCCAAAACTAAGATCACCACACTATCTTCTCCCAAAACTAACTTCCATTGAAAAACTACTTGAGAGGTGCTTCTCAACCTCTCTTATTATACTACTTAGAATCTTACCCTAGTAACTACAAGTAATCACCATGTAACTTCCTCTTACCAAGTTTAAACGAGGTAGAGATCACAAACCCCAATGAAAAGGGTTCATGGCAACATGCAATTGGTCCACTTGGATCTTCTAGAAGCCCAACTACTCCCTAATTGACTTCTAGTGTACCAAGTCAATCTCGCCCCTAGATTTAAGGGTCGTCATCAAGTCCAACCAATGAAAACTAGTCCAAGTCAAGGGAAGTCAAGATACCCATGTGATGGAATCTATTCCTTGATTCTTACTAAATAACAAAATAGTAGTTCCCATCTACCACACCAAAAGTTACTCTATATTTTTCTCCAACTTAAACATAACTAGCTAAATATAGCCATGACTAAGATAAACTTAGGCACAATTTAGATATACTTGCATTTTATCCTATATGTACAACCATGGGTCTAACATTTACCCCCGGACCAAGATTTCACTCCGTCCTCGGAGTGAAAGAATCTGATCGTCCATGAAACGGCTTCAACTTGTCGTGATTCACCCGGTCAAAATGTCGTCCTCCCAACTCCTTCAAATCATAAGTAAAGTTTCCCCACACCTTGTGAACTATGAAAGGACCAAAGTACTTTGGAAGAAATTTCTTTCTTGCTCTCTTATATCTAATGAAGTCGTAAAGCATTACCCAATCACCTTCTTTGAAAATCTTCATCTTCTTCGTCCCAAGTCGATTATCATGATACTTCTTCTGCAATTGTTGAGCCCGCTCCACACGTACCATGGCCCACGGCTCGAGCCTCCTCCAACTCCAACGGTTGTTGACGTCTTGATTTGATAGCTTCTACTCCATTCGTCCTCTTTAACTTCCGTTGGATAGTTAAGAAGGTCGTCGAATCCAATTGAATTGGAAGCTTTGACTCGACACCATATACCATACGGAAAGGTGAGTACCCTGTTGATGTCTTCCAAGTCGTCTGATACTCCCACAAGATAGCATGCAGCCTCTTGTCCCAATTTTGCTTGCTCCCGTCCATGTCTGCATCCTTGACCAACATCATGCAAAAGCGTATAGTTGGTTCGCTCTGCCAACCCATTAGCATTTGGTTTGTAGGAAGTAGTCACTCGTGCCTTGATGGAGAAATGACCTAGCATAGCTTGTATAATGCTTCCAACAAACTCACCACCTCTATCAGATACAATTTCTAGAGGGCATCCGAATCTAGTTATTATCCTCTCATATAGAAATCTACCCACTTCTTCCTCACTAGTAGATTTTAGAGGTCTAGCTTCTACCCACTTGGTTAGATAATGTAGCTACCACAATGAACTTGTTACCCGAGGAGTAAGATTCAAGGGTCCTACAAAATCTATTCCCCATTTCTCAAAAGGACCTAAAATAGGAACCGATGTCAAAGGAGGGGTTTTCATGGACTTTTTAGCAAAAGCTTGACACACATCACAACTCTTGCAAAATTTCACACAATCTTTGAAAATGCCCTTCCAATGATAGCCTTGCATCTAGGATCTTAAATGCGATTACCTTTTCCCCAAAGTGTCCTCCATATACCGAGCCTTCATGAAACTCCTTCATAAGTTGAATTGACTCCTCCCTTCCACAAGTCCTTCCGAGTAGTCCATCCGCTCCTTGATGAAACAACACGCCCTCTATGATGGTATAAAGGTTCACATCGCTTCACCAATGCATTCCTCTCCCGTGAATGCATGCCTTGGGGAAACTCTCCCTCCGATATGAAATCCCATATCCCCTTGTATTCAGCCGGTACCTTTGTTATGGTGTCCATCATCAGCAAATCCTCATCTGGAAATGTATCATCCACTGGTTGATCTCCTTCGTATGCTCGATCATCGTATGCTCGAGACATCAAATCAGCATTGGCATGTTTCTTACCAAGTCGATCCTCAATGATGTAATCAAACTCCGCCAAGTAACAACTTCCATCGGCTATCCTACCCTCGGCAGATTAGGCTTGTTGAAAATGTACTTCAAAGCCTTGTGGTCAGTAACGATAGTAAACTTCCCTCCCAACAAATAGTGTCGAAACTTCTTGAGTGAGAAGATCACAGCTAAAGCCTCCCTTTCAGTCACGGAATAGTTTCTCTCAGCCTGCACCATCTGTCTACTAGCATAAGCAATTGGATGATCATGGCTATCTTCATCTAACTGGCTTAGAGTGCATCCTATAGCAATGTTTGATGCATCCGTGTAGAGAATGAAAGGTTTACCCCAATTTGGTTTGGCTAAAATAGGAGCCGTTACCAACACCTTCTTAAGAAGTTCGAACGCCACAGCTGCCTCTCCATCCTTGAGGATTAAATCGTAATCCGTCCCCTTCTTCATGTAAACCGTCAAGGCATAAGCTTTGTTGGAGAAGGAAAAGATGAACCGTCGATAGTATCCCACCATTCCAAGGAACTGCCTCAACTTGGTCAACGTCACTGGAAAAGGTAAGTCAAGGATACGTTTCACCTTTTCTGGATCCACCGCTATTCCATCCTTGGAGATGATGTGCCCTAACAACAAACCTTCCTCACATCCAAAAATGCATTTTTCTGGATTGAGCGAGGCCTTGGCTTTCTCCAACCGTTGTAGAATTTTGATCAAATGATCAAAATGATCCTCCTTCTTCCCGTATACAAAAAAATCATCTATGAAATCTCACACAAATTTCCCAATAAAAGGTTCAAACACCTTGTTCATGAACCTCTGAAAAGTTGCTGGAGCATTACATAGACCAAAGGGCATTACCCTAAGTTCCCCATGGCGTGGTAAAAGTGGTTTTGAGCTGATCTTCACGAGCAATTTGAATTTGGTTATAACCACTATAACCATCTCCAAAACTATACCACTCATGCCCTGCCACCTCCTCTAGAATCTCATCTATGAAAGGTAAAGGATAGTAATCCTTCTTTGTGACAGCATTCAACTTCTTGTAATCTACGCATACACGTAGCTTACCATTCTTCTTCTTGACTATCACAATAGGAGAAACCCATTCAGAATTCTCTACCTCATAGATGAAACCCGCATCCTTTAGCTTGTCGATCTCCTCCTTGACCACCATACCGTTGGTGGATTTATCCGACGTTGCCCGACGTCTTGGGCGAGCCTTCTCCTCTAACTCAATGCGATGAGTTTCTAAGGTTACTTCCTTCAAATCCTTGTAGCTAAAGGCCAAGACATGGATATATTTTTGAAATATATCCAAGAACCTTGACTTCTCCTCCATAGTAACCTTGGGACCAAACTTGAGAGTGGAGAGCCGTCGAGTTATCTCATATTCACTCATCTTCACTCATCTTCATCTTGTCGGGATCTTTCACCACCCCTGGCCTAGGAAGTAAATCCATTGCAGCAAGAACTTGAACTTGAACATCATCGTCCGAGGTATCTTCAGATGATGTCTCCTCATCGGTCGACATGTTGGTGTCAACCTCTGAAAAACTGCCACTTTCTTCACTCTCGGACTACGAGTAATCACTCGTAGGTCTATCCGAAGTCCGAGGCGCTCCTCCGCCACTTATGAGAGGGACCTTCACTCGATGGTTTTTCGCCCCCTATCGAAGGTAACCCTTATGCCACCGATCGGTTGTCCTCCTGACCCTCAACCAAGGCCTTCCTAACAACAAGTCGTAGCTAGCCTCCTCAAGCACTTGAAAGGACAACAAGGTTTGAACTCCCATCATGCTTACCACCACCTTGTCCACCACTCCAATGGGTCGCACCTTTTGCTTGTTGGCCATCCCAACAATGATGTTGGAAGGTCTTGAAAGCTTCATCCCCAACTTCTTCAACAAACATTCTGACATGGCATTCACCGCAGATCCACCATCCACTAGTACATCCGAAACATCACGTCCATTAATGCGTACTTCAATCTTCGAAGCCTGAGTGCATACCTCCGAGGCAGCGGCATCCACCACTCCTACTCCAACATTCGCCATGGAAGCTTTCCCCTTGGATCGCCGCTTCTTGGTCCTTTTTGGAGCTTAGGCCTCCCTCAACTCCTTTCTTATCGTGGGATTTAGAGCAATCAATTTACCAACAGTTATATCGACTTTTTTGATTCCCCACATCCTCCACCACGTCGTATTTGAGTGGGTAGATGAAATGGAAAAATCATCCATTCCCAACTTCTTCCTCGGTGCTTTCTCGGTTGACTCACACCATTTGGATCGAGTGCTCGGCTTGGTTGATCTTCCATTGAGATGGACTCTCCGCAAATCTTGCTCTCTTCTTCTCGTGTGCAAGAATATCAACTCTGGAACTTATAGAGCTCTCTCCCTTCTCAAACGTGACTGATGAGGAAACACATCAATAGACGCTTACTCCCTTATCCTTCGATTGACTTGGAGCATGAGTAGAATTGTTGTGTCTAACTCCATCATGTTGTCGAGGATTAGGACAATTTCGTTGGAAATGAGGGCCTCCACAACTAAAGCATGAAACTGTGAAGTTCCCTTGTGGTGGATTTCCTTTTGGAGGATAATTCCCATAGCCTCTAGATCCTCCCCCTACATTCTGATTCCTCCTCTCCCATAGTTGTACTACGTTAATCTTGAGAATTGCGAGTGTTTTACGTGATAGATTTCAACTCATGGTGCAAGTCTACCTTTGGAGAATTTACTCTTGGCGCGAAGAACAACAAAGAGAAGTTGCCATTCTAACCACAACAGGTGGTGATGCTTCTCTAGCCACCAAGCTAGAATCATCATCTTCTAGGCTCTCCTCCATTCGAATAGCAATGCGAATAGCCTCAACCTTAGAAGAGGGCTTTTCATATCTCACCTTGCTTCGAATCTGAGGCTTCAAACCTCCAATGAAGTTCTTTGTCAACATCGCCACAATCCCCACCATGGTTGGCTCGACCTCGTCTCCACTCTTTCTCAACACCACACAAAAACGTGACTCCAGCTTCTCCATTCTCTCCACGTATGATCTCACCTTCTCACTCTCTCCTTGCTTCAAAAAGGCGACTTCACACATCAGCTTCTCGTAACTTTCATCCGGAAGAAAGTTTTCAACAAGATTCTCCATCAAACTCTCCCAACTTTATTTCCTACCATTATTTATAATGAATGTTCTAACTGCTACTCTTAACTGCTAAGCTAATCGTCTCCTACACGGATCGCTCTCTCCTAAGTCTTCTACTCTGATCTAAGCCGCTTGATCGCATCTCCGTTGCTTGCGTGAATGCGTCGATTCCTAACTGCATTTCCTATACATTTGCCGCGATCTCCTGTCGATGAAGAGCCATGGCTTCCCTAAAATCTTGATCCAACGCCTTGTACATCTCCTTTCTTCGATCCTTCGAGTCACCGGGATTCTCCATCGCTGCCACCAACTGTTCTAATCGTTGTGTCTCAACACGATCACACCGTGTGTACAAATGTTGCGCACACCTGTTAGCAAGGTTCTCCAACTTTGCAGGTGCCTCCACATCCACCTGAATCAATCTTCGCTTCAGGTCTTGCGTCATCTCCCAAAGATGAGCATTCTCCTTCTCCACAAAATGGATCTCCGCACCCCGAATATGACAGATCTCTTCGTAAGCCTCCTTCACCTCCTGAACCTGCTTCTCCGTCTCAGTCTTCTCCTTGGACAACTTGTCCACATTTTTTGACAGCTCTCTCACTATGATGGATTGGTCCTCCTTCTCCAACGCCAGATGGTTCATCATCTGAATTGACTCCATATATCCATCTGCTTGAGGGTGCCACTCTGGCATATACATCGGTCCCATCTCGTTCAACTCCAGCAATACCGGGACCACCACAGCTTCCAACTTCTGCGACAGCTCTAGCACTGATGCCATGGGTTCTACAATCTCCTTAGAGGATTTCGGCCCTGGCTTTACTGCCATCATCTTCGGTCGAGAAGTCTTTGCCGGTCCTACTTCTTCTACCTTCTTCTTCCCTACATCTCTTCGAACTGCTAGAGTGGGTGGTGGACTGTCCTCCACTACTCTCTTCCTCTTCCTTGAAGTTCCAATTACTTCAAGGTCTGAGTCCGAATCAGGTTTGCTCTGCACCGCCGGTCTCACTTCTCCCGTCCTCTTCGGCTCAAGAGGAGCACTCGTCCCTAGACTCCTTGTCAACCCACTACTAGCACTGTCGAGATCTGCATCCAAATCCGACAGTCCACTCTCCAACCGATACAACTGCCTCTCCCTAAGCGTCAGCCACTCCAGCTTCGCATACAGATGTACTAAGAAAGACGAGAGATAAACTACACTCTTATCGTCTTCTCTTAGCTTCGTCGCCATTGCCTGTACATTCCTCGCAAAGATTTCTCCCCAGTTCACCCGGATAGTCCCTCCGATGAACCCTTCTACAATCCTCACCTTGTGCATGCTTACATAGGTTGTTCTCTACAGTGAGAAAAGTTGATTTAAGGTGAGGGCCACCTTCCTTCTGAATACATCCTTAATCAAATCGAGCTTGTAGCCATTCGTCCCCTTCCTCTCCCTAGGGTTGAACCATTTCTACTTGTCGAAGATAAATGTCGTGTGCATCGCCGATCCTTCCTAATCGACGCCACCTTTGTCCTCTTCGTGGTTGCGCCCCAAAACTTTCGCCCATAACTTCGCATCCCACTTCTCTGGTTGAGCTCGACTTCCAATTGCTTTTAGGTCCAATGCTTCCAATTCCGTCAACGCTTTTCCTCTCCGGACTTCATTGCACAACTCCAGGCACACATAGTCCCATCACCATGACAGAAACGCTCCACCGAGATTCTTCAACCTCAGCAACTCTGCTAGAGTCCAATCCGCCATCAGAATAAGCAGTCGAATTCTCTCCATTGTCGCACTTCTTCCTGCTAGAACTCCTCCGGTTCGACGCTTCGACATTGTAGCTAGCTTTTCCTGCTACTGCCGCTCGGCAAGTTCTTGACATCGACTTTCTCTCAACAATTCTTCAATCCTCCGCCCAAACGCGCGCTTAAATTTCCTTGCAATTCACTCTTGTGAACTCCCTAATGGTACTCTTGTCTAACAAACATATATTTAGACAAATCCCTTCATGAGAACCCGAATATAACTCTTTATTCACAAAAACCAAAAAAAATCCTACTTATCCTAAGAACTACGCTCCTACAATTTGCACAATCAATCCCTCCCGGGTGATGTATGGTGTCGGGGCATCACTAGAAACTCCAAGAGATGTCTCAACATCAATCTTTCGTAAACCAAGACCAAACAGTGCATCCTTACCCAACATAAGGGGTTGTAGCCAGAATCTAACAACACACGTTGAGATCATTAAACCTTTCCTGAAGGTCCGACCAAACAGAAGACATCACTTCTGTTATCCAACATCACCGCACTTGGTGATACCCTGGTACGCTTGTATGCCGGCCTCGCTGGTAACTCCATCATTCGAGCGGCAGCAGCTTGCCAAGTTCCACTAGTAGTTGTCATGATCCCATGATCAACACTACTAGTGCTCACACTACTAGAAGTAACCAACACACCTTCTTTGCTTTCGAAAAGTGTGGCTGCCAATCGTAGTACATGGGATGATGACACCCCCAATGCCAATAAATCCTTGGCTGAGAAAACAGTAGAATGAACAAGAGTCTTTGCCACCCCCAACATTGCGCTGGATGCTACCTCAGACGATGTTGATGGTTGGTCCCTACTTGCTTCATCTCCAAGTACATCCACATTGGCTTGCAGCCTCATATCTCCAATAGTTTGTATAGGAGCCATGGATGAGGTGTTCAATGCCTCTGACAATGTGAAAGACTGAGGAAGTCTAACTTGTCGACTAGGCTCCCCTCTTTGTGTATCCAACTCCACTGACGCTCCTCTTGACTCAGTAGTATGTGTTGCACTACGAGTCATAGCAACTGCACATGGTTGTGCCCCTGCGTACATGTACTCCACAACATCTCCATCATATGATGTAGAGACATCAGCTAAAGAATCTGATCTTTGTTGGGCTATAGCCATACTTGCTATCTTCTGCTCCAACTACTCCAGTTGAGATGTCATGTTCACCTCATGACTAGCCTCATGGGCTAACACTTGAGTAGGGGTTGGTCCTCTACCACCACCCCTGCCACCATCCCTACCACCTTGAGCTCCTCGTCCTCTTCAAGGGACTGCCATGACAACTCTTGTTGATCGTAATTCTGGATGGAGATCAAAACATCGATCCATCATGTGACCATGTCTGTGACAATGCTCACATAATTTTGATCCAATAAGATTCATCCTTCGACCTTGAGGACAATCATTCTTGTGATGAGGTCCACCACATGTCCAACACACCATCCCAACAACTCATTGTTGACCTGAAAAGGATGGCAATGGTCTGGATGTAGCACCTTCACCACTCTGTCTAGATGGTCGAGATTATCCCACATGTCTATCATAACCACTCCGGATTTATGTTGTAGACGTGTAACGTGAAGAAGTTGATGAAGATGGTGAATCTAGCAGTCACTACCCTCTCTTCTTGCATGTTGAGCTCAATACGCTCAACAAGACAAAACACAATGACCAACGTAGGTGATGTCTCCTGTAGTAAGGTAGCATCTCTCACTCTACGTCTCAACTCCCTATCCAATATCCCATACCAATATTGGATAGCTTGTGCCTCTTTCACCCCATGGGTAACACTAATCAACCGACGCATTCGTGTATATGCCTCTCGAAGACTCTCCCCAGTCTTCCGTTGAAACTCCTGCAAGCCTCGTAGCTTGTCAGTTCTCACCCCCTGGTAGTCTTTCCTCAACCGTGCGAAGAACTCTAGAATAGGGTTAAAGGTTGGGACCTCTGAACTCTTCCCAACTCTACTAGCTCCAACCAAATCATTAGTGTTAGGTAAAGAGGATGAACTCGTAACTCCAAACACTGTACCCGAAGTAATAGAGATGTAGTTTGGAGACCAATATTGTCTTGAGTTATTCTATCTCCTCAAGATGTTCAGGCCGGAACTCATGATGATCATCCATCGGCGGACCCTCCAAATGCTGGAATAATCCCTTTCAAGCCATGAACGGACTAAATAACGTAGAGTTGCGCATCCGCTATAAATCATACCATGAGTCAAACTCCTGGATGAAGTCATCTAACTCAATAGTGCCAACTGTACCCAAATATTGTCTTGGACCCTTGGTGGCCCCATAGATATCGTCCATATCCCACAACAACGGTGTGGGTACACACTCCAAGATATCATCAAGCTCAGCTCCGTCACTCTTTGAAACCAAATCTGAGTCTTCTATGAACCTCAAAGGCCAAGGTTGATACCGCACTCCGCTACGGGTGCACCCAATATTAACTCGAGCAGTCTCCTCTCCTTAACCTCCAGAGAACTCCACTGTGACACTAATGTATCACCTCCACAATCGTACAAAGCCAGGTCTCCAACTGGAACCAGAAACCGTAACAGAAGTACCCGAGGCACCACAAGGTGCTAACACAAGGGCAACCTGAAACCTGCCATCACCACAAGCACTCAACCAATCTACAGGTCCGCAAGTCTTGTCTCATTGGGGAGAAACGTGGATAGTCTGACTGGTCCGCAAATCCAGCCTCACCATCGACAGCACACATGAGCTCCAACACTCGAAGCAACAAAGCACCAACACAAACAAACGTGGTGCACAAACAAGAAGCAGAGATGGAAGTATATAAATCACAAGAAACATAAAGAACAATACTCCATCTCAAAAAAATCCATCAAAGGGGTCAAACCAACCCAACCAAGACTGATATAGCCTCAAAAGGGTATTTAAAAACACAAGAACTTGATTTTGGAGGTCTTATGCCCTCCAGATCGATAATTTGACATTGGTATTCCAAATATCGAAGCCATTACTTGTACAATTTGCTACCTAACGCAATTTATTTTTTTTAACAGACATAGTTTGAAACTTCTGCTCTGAAAATCTTCAACTTTGATTTCAGACCCCTAAACGTCAAAATTTTGCAATTCTTACACTGTCAACCTTGGGCCTAAATCCCACCAAATTTCATATCAAACTGATACTTTATGATAATCTGATAGCTTGCTGCTCCTATTTTTTACCCGAAAACTTTGAAACATCAAATCTTGGACTTTGAGCACTTCTGTCCAAAATATTTCTCAGCCAATCTTGAATTAATGCCCCAAGACAACTATAAGCATCGACCCACTTCGTCAATTTTCAGCCGCGCTTCCGTCCTCAAAAATTCTTGATTCGGATTTACTCTAAAACAGAAAATATAGAAATCAATCACATCTATTTTGAATCGACTCTACTTCTAGATTACCACCACGGACTGCACTCTATCAACATCCTGCACACTCAACAGCCAACAGATCGAAGCTACCATCGATCCAAACTTGCCAAAATAACTTCAACGCTCCAAGAACTCACAATTCTCACCACAGAATCCAATTTGAGTTTTGAAGTAATCTTTTCTACTCTCAAAACGTCCACAAGGACACTCCGCTCATAACCATAGCATAAAAGAGAGATTATAGTCAAGCCAAATCCACTTTGTGCTTCAAAGACTCCAGGTACCCATACTAGCTACTATCCACCATAGCCACACTCTCAAAGGCTCAACTTCGAAAACTGTCCTCCAAGGAGCCCTAATTTGAACTCTACCGGTTGAGCCTTAGGACCCCTAACGGCACTGTCGGCCCTAACGGCATTTCCAATACGAACGACGCTAATTGCAGAATCGGCTCTTACTGTTGTATCTGCTTTGCATACACGCACCTACCTAACTAGAGATGCCGCTACATAAGTCGTGACAAACTTCACTTTCAGACCTCTAAACATCAAAATTTTGCAATTTTGACACTGCAAGCCTTGTGCTTGGCATTTCTATCCCCGCTATGGATACTTTTCATCTCCTATCACCTTATCAAATTTCAGATCAAACAGATATTATATGATAATCTGAAAGTCTGCTGCTCCTATTTTCGACCCAAAAACTTTGAAACACCAAATCTTGAACTTCGAGCACTTTTGTCCGAAATCTTTTTTGGCCAATCTCAATTTATAGCCCCAAGATAACTATGAGCATCAATCCACTTTGTCAATTTTCAGCAGCGCTTCCGCCCTCGAAAATTCTCAATGCAGATTTACACATTAAAACAGAAAATACATAATCACATCAAACTTTGAATTGACTCTACTTCTAGATCACCACCACGGCATTCACTCTATCAACGCCCTATACACTCAATAGCAAACATATCAAAGCTTCCATCAATCCAAACTCACCAAAACACCTTCAATGTTTTAAGAACTCATAGTTCTCACCACATAATCCAATTTGAGTATTCGAAGAAATCTTTTCTACTCTCAACAAGGACACTCTATTCAGATTATAGTCGAGCCAAACCCTCTTTGTGCTTCAAAGATTCTAAGTTTCCACACTAGCTACTATCCACTATAGCCACACTTTCAAAGGCTCAACTTCGAAAACTAATCTCCAAGGAGCCCTAATTCGAACTCTACCCCTTGAGCCCTATGACTCCTAACAGCGTTGTCCGTCCTAACTACAGTTCCAGTGCAACGGCACTAATTCCACAATTGGCTCTAACTGATGTATCTGCTCTTGCATACACGCACCTACCTAACTAGAGATGCCGATATATAAGTGGGGATACACATATTGCTCTAGTTTTTCACCATAAAAGTTTTGAAAGTCTATGGAACCCACAAAGTGGAAAAATAAATCTGGCAGTGTTTTTCCATAAAACCGTAAAAAAGATTACCATAATTTAATACAGTTATTTATAAGATTAAGCCTGCACTAGATTAAAAAATTTCATGACACAATATAAAATCCTAGGGCCTATCCTAAAACGCCCAACTCTTTATACTGAAACTTTCCATTCAGTTCAACTAAACTTGTTGCAATATAGTTTGTACAAGTCCAGCTTCAATTCTACTTACCTTGGATTTAAAGTGATATTGATGTTTAAAGAAGTCATTGTAGTCTCATAACTCCACTATACTACATAGCAAGTAATAAGTGCACGAGTATTACGATCGGGCATTTATACAAGAAACAAAATGGCGACACATGGAATAAGATTTTAGATACTATTAGATTATGCAGTTAGACATACAATGCAAGTGCAACTCTATCTCTTAAAAGAAATGTGACTATATAACTTAGCTCAACCGTCATGAGCATACATTCTCAAGTCACTTCTGAACATGTATTCGATCGTATGGATGTGCGGGAGTTTTCACTTATATTTAACTTCATCTTGCTTATGAAAAATAGAAACAGTCCCTGAAACTTTGAACATATGAAATCCTTGAACAATTAATGGAATCTGAATAGAATAAGCTATAGTTGAAGTAGAAAATGGGCGTGTATCAATCCTTCCGCTTCCGGTAATCTGACGGTCATATAAATGAATAAATAAATGTATATTATACACACTCACAAGTATGAATTAAATTTTAAAATTTTCAATTCAAAACTTAAAGTCTCATTTTCTCATGTGGAAATACATACATGATGGGCTATGTCCAAACCTCAATTCTTTAACATGGTATCAGGGGAATATATTTAATGTGCTTGAGCTATGATTTGGGATAGGGACCTTTTTTAGGAACTTATGCCAATTTGGCCCTTCAAGTTACGTCCAAAGATATTTCACGTTTTTTAACTACTATGCTTACCACACCCTAAACCCTGAATCTTCAAACTACAAAGATATGTATGATGAAAACTTTGGTTGTTGTTCATGGATGTTTGCGAATTCGTAGGCTCCTCATCCACCCCATGTCATCAAAAGGTACGAAAATGAAAATCCAGTCATTGCCCCAACCGGACTAGAAATTGCCCTGCAATCGGCAAGTCAATTCCATAATTCCATATTAAAAGTAGTGGATGTTTCCAAGCAAGTTAGAATTTTGTTTCTTCCTTATGACCTTTCTCCGCGTTTGGAATAAAGTACAACATACTCTCATCACCTTTGTTATCCTCCGGGTTGTGATTGCATATAAACCCATCCTTAAGATTATGAGAGTGACATGGATGGGGGTCATTTCCCTTATAGATACTATTTTAGTGAACAAGATATGTTTTTTCCTTGGGGGAACAACATGAGTTCCTATCATTTTTCTTTTTGCCCACTTATTGGACTAGAGACATACATTCTATCTTGATGGACTAATAGTTTTAGCATGCTCTACATTGTCTCTTAATGCATCCAACCATTCCTCAAACTACTAGGGCTCGTCTACATTCTTGCTTTGAAAAGTGTGCAGGGTCGTGGATCTTGGTTCCACCATGCATTAGGGTTTTCTTACTCACACAAGCTACTTTTTCTACAACGATGAGGTTCTCCCATTTGCCTTGGCTTGGTTCACCCATTTGCATCTTCATTACTCACTTGTGAGTGTGGTTTATAGGATGCATCATGGGTCCATATGACTAGTTGTTCATTTGAATGGCAGAGTATAACTACCCATAATGCCATTAGGAATGTGGTATTTGCTATGGCACGAGAGAATGGATACCTCACATGGAGAGAGCGTTGGTATGTTTTACAGTCGACTTGGGTTAAGGCAAACCTATACTTGGTTCGAGAGAACCAAGGTATTGTTGCGGACGTTGTGATTATGTCCGCAACAATGTAGCATATGTGGTTACAAATCCTACGTGTGACATAATTTTTGAGAGTGTAATTACCCATCCTCCTAGATGGGCGACAAGTGAAGCGGCAACAGCTAGTCTCCAAGTGTAGGGGTATGCATAAAGATCATCTCTTTGTTCCTCTAACCTTGGAGTTATATCGAGCTATGAACATCGACTTCATCACGTTCGTGAGAGAATGCACAAGAGCTTAATATGCGACATGGGGTATCACTTTCTTTAGAATAACAATGGGGAACAATGTAAGAAGTATATGTTACAGCATATAACCTGCTAGGAGTGAACTCTGCGACGACACTTCTTAAAGAACCACCTCCGAGCTTTATGTAGGGCCCATAATCATTTTGTGCGTTATATATAAATATATAAGCGTTCAATGCAACTTTGTGAATTAAAATTGTGAACAATAAACTTGGATGTACGTGCGTTTACCAAATCGTACAGGTTCGAAGTAAAGATTGCAGACATAATCCGCTAACCTTGTGTTTCAATTAAAAAAGCAAGCTTAATCATCTGCTTCTCTCTCAATGGACTTTGATCCTGATTATGCAAAGAATCATATCTGGATCTCCAGATAATTTTTCATTTTTCTCTTCACTTAGTAGAGACTTTTGCCTCTGCGAGTAATATAAATCGAGTCCGATCCACAACCAACAAAAAAGTTGGTTGATGCGTCATTACCATGACATCATCATGTAAGAAAACTTTGATGGCGTGGGAAAATTAGGTCAATTTGAACCCGATTATATTTGAAGTTATTCCACCAGCTGCCAAAGCTGGTGGAAGAACATCCACAAAAGAGCATTTTGTAGATCGAAATGACGATGGAAAATCTTTTCGAAAAATGTTATTGAACCTGTACTTCCGAAATCGCAGATTTTCTGAGTACAAGTTCTCTATAATTGAATCAATTTGCGATTGGAAAGACTATACTCTTTTTTATTCTACTCTAGGAACAAACCTCCCTTTCTGCCTTCATTGCGATAAATGCAGCCCCGTAATCATTGGAAAGAGTTTATTGTAATGCTAATGTACTATAATTACAGTAAAACTGTAGTTCCTGCTCACACTTGTTGAGTATCGATTTTAACCCTAGTTTATAAAGAAGTTGTCCTTTGAAATGGACCAAAATTACAAATATATGAGACAAATTCCTAACATTTGACGCTAATTTTATAAGCTGGGTACAACTATACCAACATATTAATCTTCACCATGTACAGCGTAAACTTTACAATGATAGATATGACTGTGCATCAGAAGATATAAAAACTGAAAAATCGAGGAGTGGAGATTTTGATAATATTTACGTGTGCCATGTTTATTACCGCCAAGCACTACCGCATTACCCATATAGGCTCTCCAACCATTGCCCCGGGAAGTGCTTCCTGCGTTGTGAGGATGAAACTCAGATGAATTGGAAACAAATTGGAACATTAAGTATGATCTTCCAAACCTACCTGGAAATAAGTTTAGATATGTGCGTTAAGTTGGACGGATCAATTACTGATAGAATACTTACTGCAAACTTCAAGAAAACATATAATGTTGACTGTTACATATCCACTGGAAAGTTATTAAATCTCAGGCCAGCCTGAGTTAGTTGTTTAGAAAAATTGCGTAGAAATCATCATGTCGTTATGAATATGCGACATGCACACATGTAAAATAACAAAAAGAACTCCGTCTAGACTTCCATACAAGAAATGGTGAAAATGCAAGACTTTCTACCGTGAAATCCTCATCTGCGCGAGTTAAATTGTCGGTGGAGTGTACTACTTCACTCGCTAATGGTTACATTTGTACATTAGGCAAATCGCGATCTCTTGTAAACTACCATTTCGTTTTCGGTATGAATGCAGTATGTTCGTTACAGAGAAGACACAATAAGTCATGCCCATTCTCACACTTCTGACCCGGGACTTCACAGTCCAAAGTGTGTTATTTGCTGCTGCATTGGTCTCACGAATTCCCTCTTTCCTGCCTGCTGCAGTTCCTCATTGGACTGACTGACGGGCTTGACTGGTGCTTCCTCTATCGGCAATCAAATTAATCAAAGGAAAAAATCTAAGGAGAGAACACATTCAGGCAACTGCTCTCATCTGAGATTGTCAGGCTCAAGTTCCGCTCACATGACAGCGTGCCGTTGTCAAAATGGGTACAGGGAGTACTAGTCTCCACTCGCGAATCGAGAAGAAGTTCATTCAGCTACAAAAAATATAAAATGTATTAGTCCAGTGAATTATGGAAACTTCCAATTTACTCCACTGCCATGGCAGTTTACTCCATTTCAGTTCTACATTTACTGGAAATATAGTGCAAAGTCACTCCACTGATTCAAAATCCGTCTGTTTTCTCTTGCCAAGTGGATGGTTGAGAAGTTGTTTCTTCATCTATGCCACCTTAGAAGAACTGGCGACCTCATGAACGAGAACCGGCATGCATGACACAAAACGAACCAACACGTATCTACTGTCGATCACATTGTATTGATTCTGTTTTCCCGAAAACGGTAGACACTTTTTCTTTTGCATACTAGCTGCAACACGTCCAAGTGCAGAAACAGGACTGAAAACTTGACTGGACATTTCCTACGGGGTACTGAAGGTCTACCTTGTGACGAGAAACTATTCTAAAGTCCTAATCATAAATTCTGATTCACAAGAAAGGAGGAAAGATGACCCATCGTCTCGGGTATTTGGCACGACCTTCCTTTCCGTCAAAGGTCTGCACATGCAACAAGATATGCAACGTGAGCAACTCAAACAAACCGAGTCATTCAGCGCTATAATACCTTCGTACACACGAACTTCATAAAGCAGCAAAGAGATGTTTTAAAAATTTGAAACCGCTACTCGTAACCCTGTCCGTCAGACCTCACGCACCATTCAGAACCTGAAGTTTAGTGCATGAAGACACCCATAAGCATTCACATAAAAAGCGTGTAAAACCAATAGGAAAGACCATCTCCAACATGTACTATTGAGCAAGAACCTAAGAACAGTTCAAGAGCATTACCCTTCTCAGTCGTTTGTGCTTGCCGAGAGCCCACATTGTCATGATCAAACCAGCCATTGCCAAAAACGAGTAACCCGCTAAAGTCTGTGTGGCGATGTTGAACCCAATCCACTGGTAAATCTCCGTCGTATAATTTGCACATGTGATGTAGTTGAAAAGGAATCCCTTCGGAATTTGGTATCCACCCTTACCATCCGGGGCTCGCAAATTCTTCAAGATTACGTGTGTGTAAAAGTTCGCCATTTGAGCAACAACTGACAAAGCAAAGCCAAACATAACTTGCTTCTCACCGACTGGAGTATAAAGTGGGTGGTTCACGAAGTAGGCGATGAAGGCGCCGAAGCTCCAGTAATAAGCACAGTTACGGCAGACATTGCTGATTGGAGATGTTGCGTGGCTAAATCTGTGCACGAAGTAGGTTTCCAGGATTCGCTTTGTGTAGTGGAATGACCACGCATAGAGGGCCCAAGTCTGTACTTGATGGACTTCTTTCCGAAGTGGCAGGCCGAAGTAGGTATAGATGGCAGGGTAGAAGTAGAAAATTGGATACAGGAGAAGTGGTCCTATGTACTCAAAGAAAAACAGAGTACTGTATCCAACTTGTGGACCCAAGTCCTTGAATAATACCTTTGCATGATTCCCTTCAATATACTCTTTCAGTTTCTTGCCTGACTCCAACACAGTAGGTCGTACTTGGCCGCTCTCAAGAGGCAAGGTAAGACGTTGCCTGGCTGGATAGAACTTCCGGACTGGAAAGAATACCACAACCAGAAACTGAGATTATAATGTACCTATGAAGACTAACAGCTTTGGATATCCGTTGCAGTATGAGACAAGACCAGTTGTTCAAAAAACTCTAGAACAAAAGGACTCCAGCATCTCCTGATGTCATACTCTACAAACCTTCGACTTTTGAAAAACGGGAGCTGCACGAATGTGACTGAAACGGGATAATCAACAGGGGAACGAAGCAGTGTTTGTAGAAATTACAGACCTGACATGTAAATTGCCTTCTTAAGATCGTCCACTGTGGCCTGATTCAACGACAGAATAACATATGAGACAATATTAGGAAGAGCACGTAGAGAACGTGTTTGACTACGACCAACGCAATCCCTTTAAAACATTCCTCGAAGTCTGAAAGTACGGATTACCAAGATCGCTTTCCCTACAGGACCATTCAGTCCACCCAAATTGTGCACATGTCAAGACGCCAATGCTTGTGGAATGACGCTTCCTAAACCAATGAAACCTCTACGCGACATTGCCGAATGTTCGCGAGCTGACGAGTGCGAGCATTGACGAAAGGTCGAGAGATCAAGATCAGACAACCACATGGCGAACAGTGATGCTCGCGGATCAGAGGAGTAGAAAGCAAAAAATCAGTGCGGGTCGAGAAGCTAAATCTTACCGAACGGGCTTGCAAGAAAATCATCGATGTTGCAGTGTTTCCAAGACACAAACGTAAGACATCTTTCGAAAATCCAAAAGGAGAGGAGAACATACATCATCTTGGAGTTCAACGCCACCTTTCACAAGTTCTCTGCCACTCCGTGACAGTATATCCAACCTCATCTTGTCACTCCTTCACCTTCAGTCAGACAATCCGTTCAAAGCATCAGAGCCTCAAACCAGAAGAACCCTATGAGCAGCTAACCAAACATTTGCACACCACACATTCATTCACCGAGACACGTAAAATCTCCTACCGAGCAAATGCATCTGCTGAAGCAAGTAGATTGCGACGTCTCCACGACCCACAGCCAGAACGCGCGAGAAAGGCACATAAGAACACAACGCTCGCCTCGCGAGCTTCAAGCAACCAACGGAAGAGAGCAGACACTCGGACGGAACAAGAATGGAGTCTGTGCAGTACAGTACAGTACGTGTACTGTGCTGCAGCCAGTAGCAGTGGAGGACGAGACGAGGAACCGAAGATCGAGACGGCGGAATCACACCATCCGTTTGATGAGCTCCGTTAAAGTTCGTTTAGTTTCAAACCAAGCCTAAACGGAGGACGGACAATCTTGTCATAATAATGGGCTCCGTCCAACTTCGATCCTCCGTGTGTGCAACACCTTATTCCTTTGATAAAGTTGAAACCCTGAAATGTGTTTTCGTATGCTTGAGCATAATTTCATCTTATTGCATCCAAACGATAATTTCCCCAATAGTTATGTCGGCCAACTTCAAAAGCCTTGCTGAAGCCTTTATGTTACTTGAATTTGAGTAAATATATACAGCTAGAAATGGAAAAATACCTGCGAGCCTGGGGTGATACACACATTGTGCCCCCATGAGCAACATTTGTGTTGCCTTTGAGCACCTTATCAATCCTTGTCTAGCTTAGATTTAAGGTGTCAAACTGCAAGTTTTGGAACTCAATAGTCATAGATCCAACAAAATTGCTTTAGATGGTCTATGGATTTATGGATATCTTTGGGCTTTCAAGACTTTTTCACACATTACTTGGATCATTATCGCAATCAATCCATATGCATCTAGGGACATTCAAGTGAGGCATGTCATGATGTATCATCAGATCTCACACAGATGCCAAAGAGGGATTTTATTAGGAATTCATTTTTAATGAATTCATTTTAATAGAATCTTACACGTCTCTAAAATTCATTTGATTATGTAAGAGATGAAGCAAGTTATCAAATTGTTAAATATAACTATGAACCAAAATTAAGTATTTCAAAATTTGATCTACCTTGGATTTCCTTTAACCATCGTTTGTTGACAATTCCATCTTCTTTATCTTTCAAGGCTCATATAGCTGATTTTGATAGAATTTTTCAAATGTTTGAAAATTATATGGATCCAAGGACATGTAAATCACTTAAGGTTAGTTTTAATTACCCATATCTTCATGGATTTAGGATTACTAGACATGGAATATTTTGACCTTGTAATTTTTTTCCGATTTATGATAAACCTCTTCAACCTGAATCTATTTTATAAGTTCAAATAGATCCACATATGATAGTATGTCCCTCTTAATTATGAAGTAGCATTCATCTTTTCAATGTATAGCAATTATTGGTATAGCAAGTTTAAATATATCTCTAGAGATTCATACATCAAATAATATTCTTATCCATACAACAAAAAAATATCATATGCATATCATATGTTTGGCCGAGGATTATGATTGATAGTTAAACCATCTATTCAATTTTTCGTATTGCACGCCTTATTTTTATCATATCATTGTGTTCATGATTTGATTGACACAATTAAATTATTTTTATTCTTCCTAAATTTAATATGTGAATATAATCATAATATTATATTTATGATAGTAACTTGGAGTTTTAATTTTCATATGAAAATATTCATCTTCAACATTATTTTTTTGCATCAATATGAATATTCAAACATATACATAGTTGTATTATTTTGGTCCATTAGGTTTCAAATATCAATCCAATCACAATTTCATGCTTCCAGGTTGGTCATTATTAAGACGTTGTCACAATCTCACATGTGAGAATGACAAAAAAACATAAATGATACCAAAGTACTCCAACAACTTGAGATAGATGATAAGTCAAGTATAAAATATATAAGATAAATATTAAGTTTGAACATTAATTCAATATTAGGATCATTTTTTACGTTTGAGCCAACAATAAAATCATTAGGTTAATGATCTTGACTATCAAGATTTTGTTGCAAAGTATTCAACAAGACACTTTTAATGAGATCAAAAGTATCAAGAATGCTATAAATTACAACTGAACATAAGTTGGTGTTATTAACCCTAAAAGGTCAATCTTGGATTTATGATAAACTCTTAGTTTAAATTCACATTGCTATAAAGCTCATTTTGTTACAAATCTTGTGAGAAGATATTTCCAAGAAAAACTAAATGTGTCAAACGTAATTGTGAGCGTAGAGCTATTGTCAATGACATTTTAATTTCTAAGACACAAATCCAATTTTTTTTAAGTACTAGGATCAAAAGCAACATTTGAATTTATCTAATTGCGCATGGCCTATTTCAATTACGTTTAAGATTATATTATAAAATTTTAACAAGAAGTTATCATGACACATTTGCATTTATTGTATAAAAACCATTTAAAAAGATTTTTGAGATTTTACTATAATTAAGTCTTGATACTTCTTAAAGGGGTATGATAGTAGAAGAGACAAAATGAGTTAGCTAAAGAAATTATATCATTGGAGGAATGGAAAAGTGAACATTTTTTATTTCAAAGTTGAAGTGTTGACTAGGATTGGGGGATTTTATGTAAGAATTTTGGCAATCAAGAAATATTAGTGAAAAAATCTTGATAAGAAAAGGAAGTTGAAGTAAAATATTCTAGCATTTAAAGTTAAAATAAGCTAGTTATTAAGCTAAGTTCCGAAAGTTTGCTACTGAAAGAGTGAATTGGAAAGGACACATGTTACCATCATATTGAGAAGATTAAAAAGTTTGATGAGAAATTTGAGTCAAATGAAGCTCAAAATTTATACAAAGGTTGATCAACAATGATAAAGTAATCATGGAAATTTTCATATAGATTTTGTGAATGGAAGAAAATTTTTGATGCTTGAGAGATCCCGGGATAATAAATATTTGATAATAGTGTTGCAAGGAGACATATTTTGCCAAAGAAAACTTCATCAATTGGGCTGAAATTTATTGTAGTAATAAATTTCAAATGAAGAAATTATTGTGTGAAGTTTCGTGAAGATCCAAGCGGTGCGAGTGAGTTGACAATGCATAATACTTGACTAGATGATGCTCAAGTGATGAAAATAGCATATTTTCAAAATCTTTAATGTCTCATATGATGATGAAACTTTGTGAGTAGCAATAACTATTGAAGTCATATAGATGAGTGGTGTAATGTACTAGTTATGTCACAAAAGTGTGATATTTAAGATTTGTTCCCAAGGGAATAAGGTATCAAACAAATCATATTGATAGATATTTTTTTTTAAACTGCTTTAATATTTTGGACATTGAAGTCAGAAGAATAGTGCATTGATCACATTTTGACAAATCAAAACATACAAACTCAATCCCAACAATCAATAAGCTTCTCCATTTACAGGGATCAATGGCATCATTAAATAAATTCTTATGAAATTTTTTTATGTTATAGTAAAGGATGATGAGAATAGATCAAATTCGTGATTAATTTCATAGAAATTTGCTGCGAACTCATGTCATTGATGTAGCATACATCACCAATTTTGAGAGAAATTATTTTACCTTTACTATACAATCGTGTTCTTCCCAAAACAATATGAAAATGAGACTCCTTTGAACTATTTTAAGTTTGATTATATACAACTTCTATTGCTAACTACTCTAATTATCACATACATGGAGCTCTCTCTACTACAAATTTGATTAATCTTCGGAATGTTCGATTGAATCTCAATCTCCTTAGTGAATGTGTCAATTTTGCGTTAGTTGTGCACATACATATCGCATCACAATATACATCACTATCACATCAAACGTCATAATACATAGATTTTCATACACCAACACAAGTATACCACACTCATCCCCTTAACTCGCGGTTAGATCCCTCTAACACCATGAACTCATCTAGTCCATTAACATGATATGCCCTTTGTGGGGCTAAGATAAGAAGACCTGTAATGTACTACTCACATAACTTTGGAATGAATTGCAGTAGTTTAGATTCGTTCTTGAGGGAATGGCAGGCTAAATGTAATAGTCGGAAAGGAAAATGCCAAATTAGGCTTTTTTACTACTCTAGACATTGTAGTCTGAAGAGTATGAGAACTTCTTCCAATGTTACACTGAACATGAAATTGATTCTCATAAATCATTATACACAAAATCATTCAATCCCATCAGTCAATGTAGAAAATACAAAAGTGCTTTCATTTTAAAAAGAGAGAGGGGTCAAAGTGGTGAGTGAGGCAAATGTCTCGGAAGTTCTCCTTGGATGACATCTCTTGCGTCAACCTCAAAGGGAATTCTTGGTTAACTTCTAAGAAATCCATAGTAGATTGCTTCCTACAAGGAGCATTTGTCACAAACTTTGAAGAGTTTGTTCTACCATGAGTACACAATTTTGTTCTTCCTAGAATAATCTGTAAATAGGGACCCTCAACACTATGCTAAGACTACTCTAACCGTCATATACACGGATTCTTCTCTCCTACAAATTTGATAGATCTTCGGGTCGTCCGATCGTGCCTCAATGTAGGACCCTGGTTAGAAAATTTGAGCTTGTTTTCTTATTTTTGGAATAAAAATGCACGATATTCAGATGAAGTCTGGTATGCCAAATATGAATATGTGAAATAAGTACGAATATGACCAAGACGAATAGATTGTTAAGGAATGTCTGAAGTATCGATCGGATTAGGATATTTAGTAACAACATCAACCAGTGAAACGAATAGCGGGCAATCAAGAACGAGCCGATGGAGCTATTAGGCAACATGAAGAAAAGATTGATCATTCGTTCGGGAGCTCAAAAGGCTATTCAATTGCCGTCGATGAGAAAGATGCCGATAAGAGTGTATATATCATTGGTGTCAAAGCCTGATTGGACAGCGGAAGAGTTGCTACGATTGAAGAACTAAGGAGGAGCTTTCCTAGCATGGGATGAATGAGAGACGAGGATCAGAAACCAGATCTTCCTCCTAGTCAAACTGCTGAACCTTTGGCTTGGGAGCAACGGGCACTAGCACGAGAAAAACTACAAAGGAAGGAATAAGAAGAGAGTTGGGTGAGGCCTTCGGGTCAAAAGAAAACTAAGAGACAATCCCGAATCACACATTTGGATGGGCACAGAGAAGGAAGAAATATTTCATCAACCCAAAGGATGGAGCAATGGCTACGACATGCGAATAGCCTAGCCCAACTATCTTCGGGCCAACCTAAGCTTCACTATTTGGCTACAAACTCCTCTAGTGAAGAAGGACCCAACACTTCCACAAGAGATGCAACTCCTTCTTACGAAAAGCAGATAGACCCTTGGACGGAGTAAACCTCGGCAATCAACGAAGTCAATGAGATAACAATCCTTGGTGTTCCGACCAACTTAGAGCGTCAGTTCAATCTCCAAGTGCAAGAAGGACTACTGTTATGCAGGATGACAACCCCGATAAATAAACAACAATATCCTAAGTTTAAGGAGACGTCTGACGATGATGATGCTGATTCATACATTAAGACCTTCGAGGCAATCTCAAAGGCCAATAAGGAGAATGATTTCATGGATTGCCCAACTTAGAGCGTCAGTTCAATCTCCAAGTGCAAGAAGGACTACTATTATGCAGGATGACAACCCCGATAAATAAACAACAATATCCTAAGTTTAAGGAGACATCTGACGATGATGATGCTGATTCATACATTAAGACCTTCGAGGCAATCTCAAAGGCCAATAAGGAGAATGATTTCATGGATTGCCGTCGTATATTTCCTGGCATCCTACAAAAAGGGGCCCGAATATAGATGAACAACCAAGAGGAAGGCCATGCGGCTAAGATCACCTCTTGAGATGGGCTTAAGGCCTGAAATAGCATGGACATGTATTACTAAGTCCGGATTCGTATAGTTAGATTCGTTCCCAAGGGATCAAACCACACCAGAAAGGAAGATAAACATGCATTTAGCCATCTTTACAACTCTGGACTGCAGAGTCCGAAGAGCATATGAATAGGAAGCAATCAACTCTGATCAATTCTTCCTCACTTCCATCACACAATCAATTCCATAGACATCGTTGAAATGATTTCAATGAATTCCTTTACTTCAAGATGGGTGTAACAGACAAGTTACACAAAGGTTTTGCCATTTGTATAGAATTACAGTTCGTTCCCAAGGGAATGAGGTGTTAACTCTGTATTAGTGACGAATATGTGAGTTTACGCATCTTTTGAAGACTCTCAACATGCATAGTCCGAAGAGTGCTATGACGAAGTAGTCCATGACCACTCAGTCTGATCGACAAACCATAACCCATCCATTACATTGCACAAAATTACACATGTAATTGAAATTTCACTCCACATTTACTGATGGGAATTTGATCATTCTTTTACAAGCTGAAGTCGAGGTAATGTTCTCGATGAAGTTCTACTGCGAAGTGAATCCGACCACGGCTCATAGGCAAATACCTAGGTATCTTCACATGTATCACACACCGGTCTAGGCCGATCGAACGCAATATTCAACAGCTTCTCGAGCACTTCGTTCTATCCTGACTACACTTGCGATTCTAAATGAACACTTGCAAAGAAAGCGATAATCCTACTCTAACACTACTTCTATTTATTAAAAAAAAATCCTTTGTAGTACCATATTCAAAATATGGTACTACAATGGGGATCTCTCTCTTTACAAGCTTGTGTCGCGGCGATACACTCAACAAAGTACTCCGGATGACTATAGACAAGTCCGACTCATGGATGAATATCCAGGTAACTTCACGGATGCACAAACCATTCAAGGTTGTTCCAGCATGAATACACCAGCTCCTCGAGCGCTCGTTCTACCCTGACTACAATTTGCACTCCAACAGAATGAACACTTGCAAAGACGAAAAAGATCCCATCACTTTATTCCTACGACTATTTATAATGAATTTTCTAACCTCTACTCCTAACTACTACCTACACGAATCGCTCTCTCCTAATCCTTCTCTGCTTATCTAATTATGCACCTCCGCTGCTTGCATGAATGCGTCGATTCCTAACTGCATCTCCTGTACATCGGCTGAGATCTCTTGTCGATGAAGAGCCATGGCTTCCCAGAAATCTCGACCCAAAGCTTTACACATCTCCTTTCGCCGATCCTTCAAATCTCCGGGATTCTCCATTGCAGCCACCAACTACTGCAACCGCTGCGTCTCTATCCTGTCACAACAAGTAAACAAGTGTTGCGCACACCTGTTGGCAAGGGTATCTAACTTTGCAGGTTCCTCCACATCCACCTGGATCAACCAGCTCTTCAAGTCTTGCACTGTCTTCCAAAGATGAGCGTTCTCCTTCTCTGCGAAGTGGATCTCTGCCCCACGAATACGGCAGATCTCTTTGTATGCCTTCTTTGCCTCCTAAACCTTCTGCTCCAGTTCGACTTTCTGCTTGGACAACTTGTCCATATTTTTTGTCAATTCCCGAACCGTAACAGATTGGTCCTCTTTTCCCAGAGCAAGTCGATTCATCATCTGGACCAAGTCCATGTATCCATCTGCTTGAGGATCCCATCCTGGCATGTACATTGATCCCATCTTGTTCAGCTCTAGTAACACTGGGACCTCCACTGCCTCCAGCTTTTGAGACAGCTGCAACACCGAGGCCATAGGTTCAACAATCTCCTTCGTCGCTTTCACTTTCGGATGAGACGTCTTTGGAGGGGCTACTTCCTCCACTTTCTTCTTTCATGTATCCCCCTTATTCAATGTCAAGGCGCAAGGAGGACTATCTTCTACCACTCTCTTCCGCTTCTAAGAGGTGCCAATGACTTCCACATCCGAATCCAAATCAGGCTTGCTATGCATTGCTGGCATGATCTCTCCGGTCCGTAGTGGTTCTAGTGGCGTACTTTTGATTTGGGAACATACACTTATCATAAGATTTTGTTCGGGTTGTGCAATGCTCGTGCTACGTGTCAAAGGATGATGACTCATATTTTTCAAGACTATTTGTGGAAGTTTTTGGAAATTTTTATAGATGGTTTTTGTGTTTTTGTGTCTAAGGAGAGCATCTATACCATCTCCAATAGACTTTCCAGAAGTGCTGAAATAGCCAACAGGTGTTACATCTAGAGAAGTGTTACTTTATGATGATAGAGGGGATTCTATTGGATTATGGAGTGTCAGCTAGGGGATTAGAAGTAGATGTAGATAAGGTTAAGGTAATCAACTTGTTGGAACCCCCTAGGAACATCAGAGAACTCATAGCTTTCCTAGGGCACACTCATTACTACCGAAGATATGTGAAATCATATGCCGTTATTGCAACTCCATTAACTGGACTACTTAAGAAGGAAGTGGAGTTTGTGTGGACATCGGAGCACTAGGCCACGTTCTAGCAGATGAAGAGAGAATTGGTCACAACACCAACTCCGGCCCTGCCTAATTGGGAAAAACCTTTTCATGTTGATATGGATACCTCGTCAATAGCCATGGGTGTTGTGTTGGGCTAGAAAGATGAACAAGGGAAGAATCATCCTATCTACTTTGCTAGTCGCATGTTGATAGCTGAAGAACGGAACTACTCTACTACGGAGAGGGAAGCATGGGGAATGGTCTTTGTAGTAAAGCTCTGAGCAAAAGTAATTCCATAACCATGTCAAAAATGCTCCTCCTAAGTTCCTTAGTCGCATCGTATCCTCTAGTATCCACTCGAGCAATGGCATTAATGGTCACGTTTACCATAATTGTAACTTATTGGCTAGCGATAGCCTAATTACTTCCCAAGCTCCCGATTATGTTTGCATTTTCTTCTTTATCTTTGTTGATTGCTAGCTCTACCGTACTCACACTCTACTAATTTTGACTTGCCAATAAGAAATTTCTTGACTTTGGATTACTAATACTTAAACTTGTTTTTCTTACTTCTATTTCATTCTCTCCTCGATCCTTGCAAGCCACCTCTTCTTTTCACTCTTCCAAACCCCATCTTTGACATTTCACTTTAATTCCCCAAATTCGTATTTGTCGCTATCTTAACAACGCAAATATTTACAAAACTAATCACAAAACAAGAAAATCTGCTTAAAAGTCTTAACTACACCTCTACAATAAGTCCAAAACTTCAAGCATCCTTGTCCAATAGTACATTTTTTTATGCTCCCCAAACTTTTTTCAACTCCACATGCACTATAATGATTGTATCATGTCATCATAATACGATGCAACCCCATTTCACACTCCCTGCCTGGCCTGGAAATGACATCAGGTAATTGTGGAGCCCTTTTCAAGTCCTCTACTGTCGAGAAAGTAAAGCTTTAATACGAATGCCTTAATCAGCTAGCAAAAGAATCACGGTTGTAATTCTTGAGAGTCTAAGATCCATATATGATACTGTAATACTAAAGAAGTGAGGGCAATTCACTCGAAAATACTTTTTTGAATATTATATATGGAAAAAAAATCCATTGAGGTGTCTCTCAACTTCAAAGTTTTTAAGCTTTAAAGGATCTCTATCTTTTGAATGATCTTTGAGTCTTTGTGAGAATTGTCATGAGATAATGGAGTCTTGAATTTGATAATTTGTGTAAGAGGTTGCACTAGGGCATGGCCATCGGATTGGAACATTTTTTTTTAGATTCATGATGAGCTTCCAAAAAGCCATCAGAGGTAAACATGAGTGAGAGTCATCCACAAGGTCACATTTTTGATTCTGTTGCTGAGACCTCAATCTAGAAGGAGCAAATATATTTTGAATCCAGTTTCTTACCTGTGAGAAAGCAACGATGAGAATTCACTAAGAGAGGACACTGGAGGAAGAGAGAGTCGAGATCTTGCAACAAAGTATTATACTATTTTTGTGTACAATAGTGTTATATGATAGCTTGAAAATCATTTTGTACATTTTTTTTTATTTAAGTGTTGTTTGAGATGAGTTGAATGGGGTATAATGCATTTTTTGAATGAAAAATTTATTTTCCAAAATCTGTTGGAGAATTTTATTGATTTTAGATTAGTAGTTGGGATATTTTTTGCAGTTAAAATCTCTAGTATCCTAGTTAGATGGGTTGAGCTTGTTTTTTTTATGTTTTTTAATAAAAAGAGTGATATTTGGAGAAGATGTGGCTTGAAGAATACGAATAAGCCTTGTAGTCTAAATATGGTTTCAATGAATAGGTTGTTAGAAAAGCGGCAGGAGTAGTAATCGGGATTAAGGTCGGGAGAGAATTAATAATAGTGTCGATGAGAGGACAAGCAACTGTTTGCAAAATGAGTAATGAGATGCACTAATGGATCGAGTAGCCACGATGAAAAAATGATCAACAATTCGCTCAAGAGCTCAAGAGGTTACCCGATTGCCACCCAACCTAAAGTTACTAGTGAGAGTTTTTAAGCCGCTAGTGCCAAAGCCAAATTGGACGGCGGAAGAAATACATTGAGTAAAGAGAATAGGAGGAGAATTTCTAGCATGGCAATGGGACTATGTGTGCCCAAAGATGTGTGAGGAAGTTCAGACCAAGAAGATGAAGAATCCGATCAATTGGAGAGGGTATCCTGATTTTTGGGATGCAATCTTGTTGGCTAAGGTGCTAGGAAGGGACTTCACGAAGGATAAGGATGGCATCGACTAGGAGGGATCGGTAATGCATACCAGGTTTAACTTTAATGAGTCTAAGTGGTTTGACCCACTGGGAAGGAAAGGGACGAATGGATACAAGATCGAGCTCATCAAAGATAACTTCAGGAGGAAGATCATATATACACTTAATCAGCTATTCTCACCACAAAGAATAAGGGGTTAGCATGCATAAGAATAGTGGAAGGCTTCATGGGAAGCACAATCAAGATGAATTGGGGAGAAATCTTTGCCATGAATGTGCACGCGATGAGAGAGAAGCTAAAAGCAGGAGAGAAAGGAGTGGTGTATATCTCCTCATTCTTGGTACATGTGTTCTCACAAATGGAGTGGTGCCAACCACCCCAAAGGAAGAAGTATCAACTCAAAGCATAGGAAATTGTGGGTGGATCCAATGCCGATGAAGCAAGTAGCGGATCAACAAGAGGTCTGGGCCCAACGGAGAAGAGAGCTTGTAGTTGCTTATCATAATGGATAAGATACCTTTGGATGAGTTGATCGAAGTCATGCAAAACATTGAGGAGTCAGTATTTGGCAGGGATGACTCAATTAGAGAAATGGTGAGACAAAGCCCGCGCATGGAAGAGGTCATGGAGCCGGTCCCAATGAAGAGAAAGATGAAGAAAATTGCATGGCCCCAAAGCCCGATACTAAAGGTGTCACTGCATAAAGTGAAGGCAACAAAGGATGGAGAAGAACCGATTTCCTCGGTGTTGCAATTGACACAGAAGTTGGAAAATGTAGTGGTGCCAATTTTTATGGAGTTAAAAGAGGTAGGGACCGACTACGTCAAATGGTGGAATCCACAAGAAGATGGTTAATGGACCTGATCCATGTAATGGATCGCATTGCACGAGGAAAGAAAGACAAGCCGCACACTATTAAGCTGTTGACCGAGTCAGTAGAGCATCTGAAAAGGCAAAAGGCAAGGAAAGAGAAAGAGACACACGAGACAAAGATGATCTATGGATAGATTTTTGAGATAAAAGGGAACGAGATCAAATTCGTGGAGGCAGAGAATGCAAAGCTTCGCCAAAAATTACTGAATGTGAAGCGGCAACTGCATGAAGTCAATGGAGAGAGACCGAGTAGATTAGAAATTTTGTGTTCACAATTTCTTTTTGCTCAATGTGACAAAGCTAAAGCAAAGCAGTTGGAATAGCTTACTGAGGTAATGAACACTTGGATCGATTTGAAGGAAAAGCAAAAGGAGATGTACAAAGCCATGGGTCGGGAATGCTAGGAATTGATGCGCCTACATAGAATGGAGTTTGTTGAGAACATATGGGAGTTGCAAATGAGGGTCAATGCATTTGTTTGGAAGGCAAAATTGCTATCGTAGGATGCAGATTTTGTCCAAAGAAGTAGAAAAGAGAGATCTGTATAGCTAGCGGTTAGGAACAAGTGTTAGAATGTGTATAAGTAGGAATAGATTTAGTGAACGATCATCTCCTTATGTTACAAGTGTTCATTGTTGAGCCGCAAGTGTAGTTAGGGTAGAACAAGAGCTCAAGAAGCTCATGTGAGTTGCATTTGATTTGCATAGATTAGAGGAGAATACCTATGAAGATACCCTGGTATTTGCCCATCAGCCATGGTTGGATGAGATTTCACTAGTAAAACTTCGTTGAACTCTTGCTTCTATAGAGAAAATCTCCTTTACCATCAGTAAATTCAAAGTGTATCTTAGTTCATTGGGCAGATGTGTATTTTGATGGATGATTGTTGAATGGTTCAATCGAGTGGTGTACCTAAGTGTTATCCATTTGCACGGCTCTTCGGACTGTGAATGTCCATAAGTAAAGAAAAGAAGTATATAGACTCACATCTTTGCCCATGGTAGTGAATTAATGCTCTATTTTCTCGAGAAATAACTCTATTTCACTATATTTGGCATTCCTTTGTGTAACTTATCTATACATAAAGAAGAAAGTTGACACTAATTTTTTATTAGCACCGTTGCAAAGGAACAAAGCTGTTAGTCAATTGCCAGAGGATGGCATTATGATACATGTTAGAAGGGCGTTGATGTCAGCTACGACCAAGAAATCAAGAAATTACTTATTCAAAAAATCGATATTCCGAGGAGATTTGTGTTAGCTAGGGAAGGCAGGGCAAGAAAAAATTTCGAAACTCAAAAGGGGATGAGAATCTTGAATGAATGAAAAGCTTCATCCTCAGAACAACGGGTTTTGGCACGAGAAAAATTAAGAAGGAAAGAACGGAAAGGAAGTTGGGTGAGGCCTCTAGGACATGCGAGGCTAATAAAACATAGAACATCTCCATCTTTGGTGGAGTCATCCAAAGAAACAAATACTCCACAAAATTCACCAACTTGCAAGACAAAGGGGTCAATAAGAAATGCAAGTAGTCCCGTCCAATTGGCTTCGGAACAACCCCCGTTCTGACTTCAAACTTCAGACTCTTTTAGTCAGGGGGAGAAAAGCACTGACAACTCCACTTGAGCTGTAATTAGAAGATCCTTGGATGGAGTATACCTCAACGCTTCGGATGAAGAAAGCAAGCAGTATTCTCGAAGTCAGAATTAAATTGGAATATCAATTTCATCAACAAGAGCAAAGGAGCCAGCTTCTTGTAAGATACCTACCCCAATAACCAAGCATTAATACCCGAAGTTCAAAAGAACTTTGGATGACGATGATGCCGATTGATACATCAAAACTTTTGAAGTCATCTCCATGGCTAATAAAGAGAACGATCCCATGGATATCCGACTTATTTTTTGTGGATTCGCATGTAAGAGAGCCCGGATATGCATGAATAACCAAGAGAAAAGCCATGCAACTGAAATTGCCTCTTGGAAGGGACTCAAGGCCCGGTTTTGTGAAATGGACTACCATAAAGAACATAACACTAAATACCCTAAGACACGAAGAAGTTGAAGTCCTTCCAGCAGTGAGATGCTGACTTTTTCGGCGGAAGAGGAATCAAGCTCATCTAACGAAGATTGAAAGTACACCCTGAAAAAGAAGGATAGTCATAGGTTGAAGCATACAAAGGGTGGAAGCAAGGGGATTGAGTCCAAGGTTGAAGAGCTCACCAAGAATTTGGAGGAGCTGAAGATCCATTTCATCATCAATAAGGACCGACGGAAATCCCCCATGCAAGGGAGAGTGAACGTCTAGTGTACCATTTGTAGGAAGTCAGGCCACTCCAACTCTAAACATAAGCCCATATAGAGATATTCGGCTCAACAAGTGGAATGGGTCCCAATATGGAACTATCCACATGTAACCAATCTTGGTTAGTCATAGTTAGTTTAGCCAAAGCGTAGAGTGGTCACTAGATCACAAAAAGACAAGATAGTGATGTGCATTATCCAAAAAGCAAAAGGGTAAATGACGAGGTGGCTACCATGCATTGGTGGATCAGATTGTGTGCTAGCCGTCTATTAGGAATTGGGTAGGATAAGATAACAAAATATGCAACCTACGCATGTTAGCCATGTGACATAGTTTGGATGTCGGACTACAGTATATAAATCAAGGAGAGGTCTTGAGAAGACATCTCTTATCTTGGAAGTCATTCCGGAGTCATTGCCTTGGTGTTACAATGGTATCGAGGCTTGAGCAGTTTATTGTTCCTATGAGTGTGGAGCACCCCTCTTGGAAGAATAGTGCAGGTTGGTACAATTATTTGAGGAGAGAGAGTGTTTGTTAGATAATTTGGCGGTGGCCATTGAGCTGCAAGTAGTGGAAGGGGGGTTATTGTGGGTGCAGGTTATGGATGGGGGAGATAGAATAGTACCGAGATTCCCATTTCTTAATCCTTTTCATGTCAAACTGTTATACATTGAGAGAGCAAGGTTGACTAAGTATTTGGTTTATCATTTTGGTGCCAACTTCATGGACCAAGTGATGAGATCTCGAGATCATGTTATCTTACCTATAGTCACCTATGATGTTACTTGGGATCTCACAATTTACATTTTAGTTTAGAGATGGACCTCAATAGACCACCATCTGTGAGATTCAACACACGGTGTGAAATCTATTGTGTGTATCATCCTAAAGCTATGTTTCAGAGCCTAGTTATTAGAAACTTTGGAGAGGAGTATTACCATGAGGTGATAGCATCACCTATTCCTTTTGTGTTGCCAATCTTGAGAAATTGGAGAGTGTTCATCTTAACCCTATATTGAGAGAGAGTGGACGGAGACGAATCATGGAGGACACTTTGAGAGAAATGATTCAGGAGTTGAGAGATTTGAGAACGCATTTGAGCAAAGCCGGACTCAAGTACAAGAGTTAGCTCAAGAATTGACATCAGTCAAAACGAGAGGAATGGAAAATGAGAGAATGAGAGAAACTCAAATGGAGATGGAGACATCACCATCCATGGTGGAGAGTGAAGAAACAGTGAGAGCCCGTGCTCTTGAAGCCCAAGCAAAGACAACGAAAGCAAGAGAGCTAGATCTTGGACATCCATGATTCTCGAAGATGACAAAAAGCTTGTAAGATAGAACCTTACCGAGGTAGTCGAACCATGGGAGTTTTGGAAGGTTGGATTGAGAGAATGGAGTATCATCTTGCTTTGTTCAATATCAACGATCACATTGCAGGTCTTTTTGTTCATACTTTGTTGTTGGAGAAAGCATCTATTTGGTTTCAAGATTGGATGATGGAGCTCATTGAGTCAGGCCAACAGGTTACTTGGAGTGCAATGAAACGAGGTCTTCTTCAGAATTTTCAAGAAGTTGATCCCATCATCACGACACGGATGAGGTTGTGGAAACTTGAACAGAAGGGAAGTGTGGAGGAGTACATTGAGGAATTTCGAGATTTTTGAATTCAGATACGAGATATGAGTGGAGCTGAAACCCTTGATTTATTCAAGAGAGGGTTGAAGAAAAAGATTCAACATGAGGTGATTTGGGACAATCCAAGCAACTTGAACGAGGCTATTGCTTGTGCACAACGAATGTCCAACGTCTACCACAACGGTGGAGAGGTATCAATTTCCACGAATCAATACTATGGACCAATGCATATGGAGTTGGGCAACATAAGGAGGAGTGAAGATTTCATTCCAAGGGGAATGAACGCACAAGGAGGAGATCGTCGTAACTCGAATCCTCATCGAGAAGGAAATTCAAGAGGAGGAGACGGAGTGGAGGGAAGACGAGAAATGAGGCAATGCTATAATTGTGGAAGATTTGGTCACATTGCCATGAATTGCCGTACGAAGTTCTAGCAAGAGGAGCTAGACCCCCCTATCGACGAGCTCTCAACAATCTTGAAGGTGGAGACGAAGTGACCGATGGAAACCCGGGAAACGACGAGCACTAGTAACCTTGCCTCGCGGCCTTACTGGTTCGATGAAAAGGGGGAAGGGCGAGGGAAGGAAGCACAAACATGAGGTAAATGGTTTGAGAAAGAAGGAAACATGTTTGATTGTGACGGATGGCGAGATAGAAGGAGTAAAAGTGAGAGTATTGATTGACCCAGGAGCTACAAAAAATTTCCTATCTCAATCTATTGCTATAAAGTTGGGATTAGCTTTAGAGAAAGATGAGAGTGAAAAGGTAGAGTTGCCAAACGGGCAAACAGAGAGCATTGAGAGCATTCCTAGGAAAGTGGAGTTGAAGATTGGGCAATACAAGGAATCGTTGGAGTGGAGAGTAATTCGATTAGCTCGCTATGATGCTATTTTGGGTATGCCTTGGATGGAAAAATATAATCCTGAGATAGATTGGCGAAGGAAGATAGTAAAAACCATCAGTTGGAGGATCTTTGGAGATAGACTTAGATCAGGACACAAAAATTTACCTCTCTACGTGATAGGAAGAACTGCTATCAGTCACAAAGATGTATGTTTTTTGGGCCTAATAAGAGATGTAAGCGCTCCAAAAGAGCAATCTTTTATACATGAGCAATTAACTTGTATCTTGAAAGAGTTTCAAGATGTTTTTCTAGATGATTTGCCTCCAGGTTTACCACCAAGAAGGAGAGTGGATCACAAGATAGAGATCTTACCAAGAAGTTCTCCTCCTTGTAAAAGTCCCTATCGACTTGCACCAAACGAGATGGAGGAATGCAAGGCACAATTGGAAGAGTTGTTGGAGAAAGGATTTATCCAACCTAGTGTGTCACCATATGGAGCTCCAATATTGTTTGTGAAGAAGAAGGACGGCTCCATGCGGATGTGCATGGACTATCGTGCTTTAAATCAACAAACGGTGAAAAACAAGTATCCATTACCGCGAATGGATGACTTGTTTGATCAACTTCATGTAGCTAAGTATTTCACCAAACTTGATCTTAGAAGCGGATACAATCAGATCAGAGTGGCGGATGAAGACATACAAAAAGACGACTTTTAGAACTAGATATGGTCATTTTGAGTATCTAGTTATGCCATTTGGTTTAACCAATGCCTATGCCACATTCATGGGGCCGATGAATGATATTTTTTTGTAAATATCTAGATAAATCAGTGATGGTGTTTTTTAGATGATATCTTGATATATAGCAAAGTCCTTACAAGATCATCGAAACATCTACGAGAAGTACTCAAGTGTTGAGAGAAAATAAGTTGTATCTTAAGATGTCAAAATGTGAGTTTGGCAAAAAGCGAAGTAGATTACCTAGGCCATAGAGTTAGTCTTTGATGGCATCCAAGTCATGAGTGACAAAGTGGAAGCCATTCAAAATTGGACTGCTTTGCAGAATCGGACTCAACTACGTAGTTTCTTGGGTTTATCCGGCTTCTATAGAAGGTTTGTGGAGGCTTTTTTGCTCGTATTGCTCAAGCCTTAACAAGTCTCTTAGGCCAAGGGTAGAAATAGCAATGGGAGTGCTGACTCAAGAGATTGCATTTCAGGCTTTGAAGGATGCGCTCTTACATGCACCAATCCTTAAATGGTATGAAGGGTAGACCAACAAAACTTGCTACGGATGCATCGGGGTGTGGCGGTTGGAGGAGTGTTACAACAGGAATGGAAAGATGGATGGCACCCAATTGCTTTCTTCTCACGAAAACTTTTGCCGGTGGAGCAAAATTATCATACCACAGAGAGGGAGGAGTTAGCCATTGTCTTGGCTACTAAACATTGGAAGCACTATCTCGGAGATAAGGAGTTTATGGTTGAGACAGACCACAAGCCTTTGGTTTATTTAGAAACTCAAAAGGACCTCTCAAAGCGGCAGATTCATTGGGCTGAATGGCGACAGCGTTTCAACATGAAGATCGTGTATGTGGAGGAGAAGAAGCAGCTTGCCGATGCATTGACACGAATACCGTGCATTAATCACATCACGGAGGTGAAGATTCACTCTGAATGATGGGAGAACCTGCATCGCGCTACCAAGGAGGATTAGGAGATTGCACAAGCCCTTCAACAGGGTCGAGCACATTTAGAACGGGGATTGGCGTTCTATAAGGGAAAGATTTGGATACCCTCAGATGTTACTCTCCGTACAACAGTGTTAGAGGAGGCACATGATTGACTATTATGGCCATGTAGGAGTGGAGAAGACCATTGAAGGCGTCCAAAGGGTATACTTTTGGCCAAAACTAAGAGGACATCACCTGCTATGTTCGAAGTTGTGTGGCTTGTCAACAAAACAAGGCTAGCAATCAGAAACCAGCAGGTCTACTACAGCCTCTACCAACACCTACTAGAAGATGGGAGCACATCAGTATGGACATTGTATGTGAGTTACCAATGACGTCTACGGGTTATGATTCGATAGTTGTTTTTGTGGATAAATTGAGCAAGATGATCCATATTAGGCCCACAACAAAGACAGTTAGTGCACCTGAACTTGCTGGAATTTATATGGATGCAGTTTTTGCTCAACATGGTTTAGCTATAGTGCTCACCGATAGGGGCACTGAATTTACTAGCATGTTTTGGAAAATCCTATTTGAGCTATTCAAAACAAAACTAGCCATGTCCACAGCTTATCATCCTCAAACAGATGGGCAAACTGAAAGAGCAAATAGAACTATTGAGGACATGCTTAGAGCTTTCACTTTGGAAGAGCAAGAAGGTTGGGATGCACTTTTACCCTTGATTGAGTTTGCTTATAATAACTCAATCAATGCATCCACAAAAGTCAGCCCATTCTTCTTGATATATGGAGAACACCCTATCACACCATTTATGATGAGTGTAGGTCACATGTAGGAACCATCAACCCAAGTGGAAGCAATGAACGAGTTTGTGGCACGAGTCCAACGAGAAGTGCATCAGGCAAAGCAAAAATTAGCCATTGCCCAGAATCGGCAAAAATAATATGCTGATGCTCATCGACGACATGTGGAGTTTCAAAAAGGCGATCAGGTGTGGTTGTCCAATCCGTTGGACCTTTCTTGATTCTCCAACGGATTGGAGAAGTTGCATACAAGTTAGAGTTGCCAACACACATGAAAATACATCCCCTTTTTCATGTGTCTCTCTTGAGGAAGTATACCCCACGATCTCCTTCCTTTGGCAACCCACATCAACCTCCTCCTTTATCAGCCATGATTGATGGTGTAGAGGAATATGAGGTTGAGAGAATCCTCAAGAAACGGACAAGAGGTCAGCGGAACCCCAAAGTGGAATATCTAGTCCAATGGAAAGGTTATCCACTTTATGAAGCTACTTGAGAACCATTGGCAAATCTTACAAATGCCAAGATACTTGTAGAGACTTTTGAGTCTTCTTGCAACGAGGACGTTGCGACTTAAATGGGGGGAGGTTTGTAACCAATCTTGGTTAGTCATAGTTAGTTTAGCCAAAGTGTAGAGTGCTCACTAGATCACAAAAAGACAAGATAGTGATGTGCACTATCCAAAAAGCAAAAGGGTAAATGACGAGGTGGCTACCATGCATTGGTGGATCATATTGTGTGCTAGACATCTGTTAGGAATTGGGTAGGATAAGATAACAAAATATGCAACCTACGCATGTTAGCCATGTGGCATAGTTTGGATGTCGGACTCCTCTAGTCATACAGTATATAAATCAAGGAGAGGTCTTGAGAAGACATCTCTTATCTTGAAAGTCATTCCGGAATCATTGTCTTCAGTGTTACACCACAATACGAGACTCTTCTTACGATCAGTCTTATGGTGTGCAAGAAGAGGAAAGTTCATCTAATATACCCCTTGTTCATATTCCGCAGTATACGCTCGTTGAGATGGCTGTCACTACCCCTCAAAGGAAAATGGGGGGATCACCTAAAATGCCACCTCCACCTCGGTTGAATGCATGTTACAACTATGGAGCGATGGGACATTGGTCTCTCTAGTGCCTGCAACCAAAGAATGTCCTACCAACCCTTGTGTAGTAATTGTAGGAGATCGGGACACACGAATGTGGAGTGTGACCAGTCCCCCAACTTAGAGGAGAAAGTGAATTGGCACAAGGTGTATAGTTCGTTAACCCACACCCCCCCCCACCCCCCCACCGCACCTAAGAAAGATGTGGGGGTTCACCAAGTCCGGCTAGAAGAACAAACGTCGAGTGAGGAGACAAGTTGGCCCAAGGAGGTGTTGGATGTGCTTAGGGTGCCCACCTAAAATATGGAGTCACCTCCTACCGTGATAAAGGAGAAGAATAAGGCCAAAGAAGGGAAGAAGAGGGATCGTAAAGAAGAGCTTATGAATATTATATTGATACATGAGGAGGACCCCACGGTAGAAAGAGGGAACAAAAGGAATTCCTTGTTGATATTCAAGCCAAGGTACAAGAATATGTCAAAAAGCTTATCCCGAATACGAGCAAGGGGATGTCTCATACAACTTGGGTGGTGAGGGTTGAGGAACCAAGAAGGATACTGCTTCAGAAGTACTATGATCTAGTAGCAGACATGACCGAGGTTGAGGCTAACATTTCCATGAAGCAATTAGTCAATGATAATAAGGTGTATAAGAAACTCCTTATTCATGCGTTGAAATCCAACAAACCCAAACCTATGAGGAAGGAGAAGTTGCCCACGGTATACTCGGTAGAGCAAGAAGATTTGGAAGCACTTGAAATAGAAATGGAAATTATTGGGTGTATGTTAAAATCGGTTCCCATAGACTTTGGTTTGGGGGTGAACATTATGACCGAGGATACAACAGCGGCATTAGGCTATAAGAGGTATGAAGCCATTCCTCAAGTGTTGAGATTGGCCGATAGGGGTATTGCAAGGGATGTGGATACGGATAGAAGGGGTACCTTTTTCTCTCACCTATATAATTCTTAAGCCTCATGAGGAGAGCGCCTATCATGTCTTTATCGGAAGGCCCTGGCTGTATAGGGCCGTGATGTTTGGGTTAGGATGTGTTTTCAAAGGGCAAAAATCTTTTGTAGGGTAATGCATATGGTATTTGAGAACCTTGTTATTGCTTAGCATAGATATACTTATGGTACCATCCGAGGAGGTGGATATTGACCTTCAATTCATAGATTTCATGTTTGGTAATTATGTTTACTTGCAGCAAAGTGCACCGACCACATTGGATGTTACTGTTGGTTATATGATTCTACGAGTGTGTGAGGTTTTACCTTCTGGATTGTTGGTATTAGAGGGTTGTGATGGTGAGATTTGGAAAGATCATGTGTATAATTGTGCATCATGTCACCTTCCAAACATTGATGGTACTATGAATCCAAGCTTGGTAATTATGCGGGCAAGATAATCATATTTTTGTCGGAAGGTCAACTTTACTTTAAACCAGTTGTGTTCCCCACAGAGAACTACTTATGTGAGTATGCATAAGGTCCATATTGTGGAAGAATTCGTCAGAGGGTCCATTAAAGCCAATTGGGGTGAGATTTTTCCAACGTGCAGACAATGATTGAACGATTACAGGAAGGAGACAAGGGAGCAATCTACTTGTCTTCGTTCGTGGTGCACATACACTCTAGGATGGGATGGCTGACTCTTCGGGAGAAGAGGGATATCAACTCAATATAGGATTTTCTGATGAAGATGTTGAAGTCAAGGAAAATAATATTGGTTCAACAAGGGGTTTACCCAAATTGACTAGAGAGGAGGAATTAGTTTTGACAGATCGAGAAGAGGATATGCCTTTGGCAGAACTGAATCGTGAAATGAAAGAAATCGAAAAGAACATCTTTGGAGAAGGAGGATCGATAGGATCTACCGGGAAGTGCACCCAAAGTTCTAGTGTGGAGCTTCTCTAAGAATTACCACCGAGGGCAAAGAAGTAGAAGATGGGCCAAAAGGAGGAGATGGTGCCAAAGTACTCAAGGCTGAAGGTCCGAGCAACAAAGGAGGATGTATTGTTAGAGCCGGTATCCTCGGTATTGCAACTGGTTCAAAAGTTGGAGACTGTAATGGTTCCTGTGTTTATGGAGATAATGGAATTGGCTCCGAATTACATCCGTGGGTGGACTTCTCATGAGGCTGACTACATGGAGGTAGTTTGAGTCATGAATCGAATAGCTACATGGAAGTAAGATCACACGAAGATTATGGAGCAACTGACCAAGAGTATGAATCATCTTAAGAAGGATGCACGAGAGAAGGAGGAAGTTAGTCAAGTAGCAAAGACGTTCTACTCCAATTTGTCAAATTAAGGGAACACAAATCGCCTTTGTGAAGAAGGAGAACAAGAAGCTCAAGGCCAATATACGGGAATTAAAGAGGCGTCTAAATCAATTGGATGTGGAGAGACCCACTCCGTTGGAGTCCTTTGTGAGAAGATGTACCCAATATCTCTTTGCCCGATGCAATGAAGTAAAGGTTTGATGGTTGGAGAATATGTCTAAAGAGATGAACAATCCGGATGACTCGAGAACAAGAGGAAAAAAATGTATAAGGTTATTGGATGAAAATTCAAGGAAACCTTGTGAGTTCATAGACGATGAGATTGCAGTTAACATCCAAGAGATGCAACTTGGAATCTATGCTTTCACTAGGAAGATTGAGTGTAACACACAAGTTACACAAAGGTTTGCCAATTGTAGAGAATTAAAGTTCGTTCCCAAGGGAATGAGGTGTTAATAAACAACCAGCGACGAATACATGAGTTTATGCATCTTTTTTAGACTTTGGACAATCACAGTCCGAAAAGTGTTACAAATAAGCAGTATTCAACCACTCAATTTGATTACCAAGTGAGTACCCATCCATTAGATTACACGCAATAATACATGTAAATGAAATTTTACTCCTGATTTATTGATAAAAGATTGATCTCTCCTTTACAAGCCAAAGTCGAGACAATGTTCTCGATGAAGTTCTATTGCTGAGGTGAATCCAACCATGGCTCATGGGCAAATATCCGAGTATCTTCACATGTATATCACACCAATCTAGGCCGATCAAATGCAACACCCATCATCTTCACGAGCACTTCATTCTACCATGACTACACATACGGTTCTCAATGAACACTTGCAAAGAGAAAGATAATCCTACTTTAACTCTACTCCTATTTATACAATTGCTTGCACCTATTTCTAACCGTTGCCTACACAGATCGCACCTGACTATTTCTTCAGAAAGTTGCTGGTCCTTTCGATGATGTCTCTTTTCTCCAAGCGAAAGCATCTACGCTCATCTGCAACTCTATGATGTCTTCTACGATCTCCTTCCGATGGACACACATCGCTTCTTGGCATTTGCAACCCATGGCCTTGTACATCTCCTTTTGTTTCTCCTTCAAATCGCAAGGAGTGTTCATCGCCACAGTCAATCGTTCCGACCGTTCAGTCTCCAACTCGTCACATCGAGCAAAAAGATATTGCGAGCACTTACTCGCCAAAACTTCTAATCTAGCTAGTCTCTCAACATCAACTTCATGCAATTGCTGCTTCACCCTCTTCAATCGCTGTTGAAGCTTCTCATTCTCCCTTTCTACAAACTTCACCTCTGCGCCTCTGATCTTGCAAATTTCAATGTAGGCATGCTTCACTGTTGTGGCTTCCTTCTTTGTCTCCGCCTTCTATTTCTCCAGCCGCTCCTACGACTCTATCAACTGCTTGATGATCTGCGTCTGGTCCTTCCTCCCTTGAGCTGTGTGGTTCATCAATTGAATCAAGTCCATGTAACCCTATTCCTGCGGATTCCACCCTTGGATGTAATTGCTCCCCATCTCGTTCAGTTCCATCAGAACTGACACTATCACGTTCTCCAGTTTCTACGCTAACTGTAACACCAAAGAAATCGTTCAGTTCCATCAGAACTGACACTATCACATTCTCCAGTTTCTGCGCTAACTGTAACATCGAAGAAATTGATTCTTCACCGTTTACCTTTGATGCTTTTACCTTAGGCTGTAATGCCTTTGGTACTGGATTTTTTGGCTAAATGATCTTCTTCAGCTTACTCTTCTTGCTGATGGGTTCCTGAACTACTTCCACACTAGGACTTCTCCTCTTAGTGGTCCCCATTGAGTCTTCTCGTCCAAATACGGTCTCCTCAATATCCCACATTACTTTGTCTAGTCCCTCCGAAGGCATCCCATCCTTGTTCTCCTCTACATGCGACTGCAAGTTCTCTCTTCCACTGGGTCCCACACTTTTGGTCGAGTCACTACATCCGTCATTCTCCTCTAGCCCACCTAAAGCATCTGCAACGTTCAGCTGATATCTCTTCCTTTCTAGTGGTGTTAAGCATCCCATTCTTGAATACATGTGAACCAAGAACAAGGATATGCATACCACTCCCTTCTCTCATGCTCTCAGCTTCTGACCCATCGCTTGCACATTCCGGGCGAAGATCTCTCCCCAATTCAGCTTGATTGATCCTCCCACAAATCCCTCTACTATTCTCACTTTATGCATACTTACATATGTGGTTCTTTGCGGAGAGAATAGTTGATTCAGGGTATACATGATCTTACTCCTAAAGTCATCATGAAAAAGGTCGATCTTAAATCCATTTGTGCCTTTCCTTCCTCGAGGATCAAACCACTTCAGTTCATCAAAGTTAAAGCATGCATACAATGCCGACCCCTCCCATTCAATGTCATCTTTCTCCTTCGAGTAATCTCTTCTAATCATCTTTCTTCTTCGAGTAGCCTAACGCTTCAAGCCATAAAAGTGCATTCCATGAATCCGTATGCCCTCTCCATCCTATCGGATTTGTTGTCTTCTTTGCTCAAACTTCCTCACACAACTCCAGACATACATAGTCCCATCACCATGCTAGGAAAGCTCCTCCTAAGTTCTTCAATCGTAGGAACTCTTCCGCTGTCCAATCAAGCTTCGGCACCAATAGTCTATACACTCCTATCAGCATCTTTCTCATCGGCGGTAGTTGAATAGCCTCCCAAACTCCCGAACAAATGATCAATCTTTTCTTCATGTTGCCTAATCGCTCCTTTGGCTTGTTTTTGCTTGCCCTCTTCTCGTCTCACTTGTTGATGTTGTTACTAACTACCCTAATTTAATCAATACTTCAGACATTCCCTAACAATCTATTCGTCTTGGTCATAGTCATACTTATTCCACATATTTGTATTCGACAGACTAGATTTCATCCAAATATCGTGCCCTTTTATTCCAAAAACAAAAAAACAAGCTCAAATTCTCTAACTAGGATCCTACATACGTCCACCCCTAGCTGTGAGCACCTTGTGAACATCAGAAAAAGTTCACAGTGAGACACAATTATCCTTAATATTGGCGTCTTCCAACAAGATTATCAGAAAAAGTGATTCTGATATCATTTCAATTTTCATGATGTTTGCTTATCAAACGTGTTGTTTCTCCAATACTATAAACCAACAAAATACATTTTTCTTTTCATTGTGATGTGAGCTTCTCAAACTTCTGAAACATAGTTTTATTTTTTTTAATCTATTATTTTCTTTGATCATGATGCACACACATGCTATTGATTGCTTAAGGCAACAACTTTCATGGTTCAAAAAATCATCATGAAGCTTCTTGCATTTATGTCATCATGCATAAATTTGCAATCCTAACTAAATTGTTATATTTGTGGGTTTGCAAAGTTGCATGATGATGGAAAAATAATTTTTTTTTATGACCATATTTTTTCAAAAATACCATGCAAAATTTTGTAATTTTTTTTCTTATTCATCATTTATTTTTTAAATTTCACAAAAGCTTCTAAAACAAATGATACATGTATGAGTTATTACTTTTTTGACTTTGTTTACGTGTGGGTTCCACTACGCCTATCAAAATAAGTGTTTTCTAGAAATTTGCATTGCAAAAAAAATCATGTCATTCTCTCATATATAATTTTTTTATCCATGCAAAAAATAAAAGATTGGTCATATTAGTTGGTCGGTATGTTTCACTTTTTCTCTAAAAATTTTCCAATTATTTCAGTTAGTTATTATGAAGTGTGAAAAGTGATTCATGTATCACAATTTTTTTTCCAAATTTACAATCTATAGAAGGTCAATTGCTTCAACATAAAAAATAAGTATTTCAATCTTCGTTCTTCTCTTATCATTTTTCCTCAAAATTTTCAACATTTAAGAAAAATCTTACATTTGACATCATTTTTGCAAAAATGATGTCAAAAATATGATCATTTTTGCAAAAATAAACTAATTTTAGATGTTTATTTTTAAATTGTGGCAATTGCAAACCAAAAATAATGATACGCATGAGACATTTTAAGAAAAAATAATCTTTGCATGAAAATATAATACGAATTTAAGTTCTTTTTAAGCGACCTTCCATTTCATAATCATAGTATAATTTTCATCATCCATTATAAGAGAAGTGTGTAGTGTATTTATCTTTGTTCTTGATGCCGATGTATCTAAGTATGAGGTGGTTGACAATACTAGAGAAGAGAGAGTTGTAGTTAGAATTGGAGTGGTTTGATGTGGAGATGGACTTCAACAAAGATGGATGTAATGGATCAACAAAGAGTCTTTCAATGTCAGACATGGAGAAGGTAACTTTGCCCATAGTGGTGGTAGTTTTCAAGAAAAAACTACATGAGGTGACTTCAAACAAGTTGGATCGTGTGATGGGTGGAATTGAGGATGAAGTCTTTGAAAGATATCACTCACTTGTCTCATCAGGCAAAAGGAATAAGAGTGCAAGTATAGAAGTGACAAAGGATCCGCCATCAAAGAGGCAAAGACTTAAGAAGAAAAGGATAAGGAGGGAGATACTAAGGGGCTTTCAGCCAAAGATAAAGACCACCAAGGTAAATAGAGAAAAACGGCTTTGTATGGTGCTCAAGCTTGCACAAAAGCTGAAGAATGTGGTAATCTCAGTGCTTATGGACCTCAACAAAATGGCTCCTATTTATATTCATGGGTGAAATTGTGAGTATGACAAGTACATAGAGATTATTTGGGTTATGCTCTGAGTTACAAATGGCTGCATGGACCAGATGCATATCATCTCGTAGCTAGCTAGCCGAGAGCATAGAGTGAATGATAAAGCAAAAGCTCAAGATGGAAAAAAAGTTGAAGGAGGCAAAGATTGCTTATTAAGAGCTCCACTGAATTAAGGGAACAAATGTTTAATTTGTAGAGGTACAAAACAAACAACTTCAACGTCATGTCGCACATCTAGAGAACAAGTTCTAGCATATGAGTGTGGACATGCAAGCCCAATTGGAGACATTAGTGGATAATTGTTTCAGGTATTTGTTTGCATGGTGTGATGACTTCAAGTCAATGCGGTTGGAACAGTTGTCAATTATCTATGACAATGGAGAATCGTGGGGACACTAAGGAGAAGCGCAAGAAGATATATTTGCCAATGGCACTAGAGTGCTAGGATGCAATGAAGGTGCAATGAGAGATTGTTAAATACATCTCGGAGCTGTAGCTCACTGCATATGCTTTGCATTCAGCTAGTTGGAGAATGACAAGCATTAAGTTATAGGAAAGTGGATACATGAAGCAATTGAAGGTGATTAAAGTTATAGGAGAGGTCGATCCATGAAAGAATTAGTCAGAGCAGTAAGAAGTAGGAAATGTAAACAAGTAGATTCAGTGTTAGGCTTGGGGCTCTCTATCTCAAATTGTTCTAAGAACATGTTGGTGATGGCAGTATGGAATATAATACTTGGCGTTGGAAAAGTTGTGTCTAGACAATGTGCATGCCTTGGAAAAATCCAAGGACAGATTCTGGATTTGAGATACCAGCATTTTAACATGTTTGTGCACATTAGCAAGCTACTTTGCCAACATATTTCTGATAATATTGCTTGTCATTAGCCATCAACGCTTGTAATGGAGACACTCATTCTCAGTCAAATAACTGTTGTGAATATATGAGTCTCAAATATAACATGATCTGATTAATGGGTATGTATGTGTAACTTTCAAATTGATTTTGCTGACTCTTTATGATGAATGATTTGCTTTGGCTCTTTGGACTTTGGTTTCCAAAGCCTCTAAAGATGGATAACTTGACACATACCTCTTGATCTAAACATCTCATGATCTTGAAAACAAATCTAAAAAACTACAATTTACTTTTTTCAATACATCTGGTGTATTATAGAATAAATAAATAAATAAATAACAAATAAAAATAAGTTATAATAATTTATTTAACCAAGAAAAATATTTTTATATATTATAAATATTTGATATAATTAAAAAAAACAACATATAATAAAAAATTATATTTTAATATATCCATAGAATCAAATTAATATTTTTCAATCAATAATTAAAATTAAACTCTATAGATTATAATGCAATTTACATTTTAAAAAAAATCTAAGAAAAAAAATAGAACTAATAAAATTCAAATTTTAAATATATATTGATTCTAAAGAACCTCATATATATAATACAAAACAGAAAACAAGTTGGATACAATACAATCGATTGTTATATGAGTAAACCCGTCCTCCTCCTTATTCATGGTTGAATATATCTTTCAGCATGTCAACATTATTTCATGTTTAAGGAGGAATTGCTGATCAATCTGTGACAGAATTTTAGGCATTGAACAGGATCCAACAGTGTTAGAAGTCAACGATACCGTTGTGTAGTCTTGGGCTTAGACAGGGTATACATGTGTCTTCACGCGATAACATTTATAATATTTCTCTTCCGAAGTATGACCTGAATATCGAGCTGGCTAGTCTAGCAATCTTCTCATGCGAATGATCGTCACAGAAGTTAAAACACCTCAATCCCAGTTTAGTACGCTATCTTTCTCTCGCAGTGCCCCTGAGCACATTCACTGCAGCTGCGAGATGATTACTTGCTAATAGATCCTGCCCAGTGAGAAAAACAAGTGAAGACGATTTATTACAATTATTGCGCCAAACGAATGATCATGAACAGCGAGATGTCGACGGTGCAGCATCCATGAATGATCAAGCCTCAATTCCTCGACAGACTTGCCCAGAGGAGCTGCTGGGTAGATCTGGCTCAGTGTAACACTGACATAATCTCTTGGATTCCAAATAATGTGAAGTGCATATCATCAGTGCGTTTCATGACGCTGAATCGGATCAAGACGTGTATCGTATTTACTGCTAGATGATTATAGAATCCACGGACAAAATGAGAACAGTCATTCGTATCTTCGTACACTGTGTGAGACTCTGTCATGTGTCTCACACCCCACGATCATACACATTTTGAAGCAAGAAAAAGAAAAACTTCGATGATAAAACCACAAAGGTTGACAGAGACTGTAGAAGTCAGACTTCATCCTCGTATAGAAGTGTGGAGTGGCTGCAACTTCTACTAGGTCTAGACAGTCTCGCTGGCTTTGTGGAGATTGTATACTAGACCAGCCCTTGGAAAACTTTCCTCTCGGGGGGATATTTTACGTACATGAGCGCAGACAACCTGAAATTACATGCAGTACAGGTTGGCGTATTGAAGAAACGTCTATTATAATAGTTGGACCGTAAACTCCAACTACGTATATTTGATCAAGATTCCGTGGGTTCAGCTGCAACACTGACTCTGAGTTTGCTGCTAACTTGATGACAACTTAGCCTCCGAAAGATGGTTCATCGACATGTCTTGATCAGTTTCACGAAATGCCTCCAAGCGCAGGCTACGAATTCTGCAAGTCACACATACCGACCAGCAACTAAATGTTGAGATGCAATGTCAACAACACAGCATTTTGCCCAAAACTACATAGATCGTATATCGCCAGGTCGAGTCATGAGGCATTGTTCGTTCCTGCGTTCGTCAAGGCACTCGTTGCTTGTAGAGCGAGCCTGATCGAACCAACAGTACAAAAGAGCTCATATCATCATAGCAGGTGACCGAATGCTGAAAGAAGTACTAGCTCTCAAACATGACAAGGTTTATAGATGTCCTGAGTAGAATAAATGATATAAATCCATGTCCAATTCAGATCAATCCGGTTCAATCCATGACATGCGCAAGAGCAGAACTTCACCTGGTCAGATACCTGGAACGACTGAAGCTCCCTAATAGTTGGGAGGAGGTGGTGAGGTGTAGGCATAAGGAGGAGATTTCTTAGGTGGTGGAGGAGAGCTGTAGTAATATGGAGGAGGGGGAGACTTCTTTGGAGGTGGCGGAGAGCTGTAAACGTAGGGAGGGGGAGGAGATTTCTTCGGGGGAGGAGGAGAGCTGTAGTAATATGGAGGAGGGGGAGACTTCTTTGGAGGGGGCGGAGAGCTGTAAACGTAGGGAGGGGGAGGAGATTTCTTAGGAGGTGGTGGGGAGCTGTAGACGTATGGAGGAGGTGGAGATTTCTTCGGGGGAGGAGGAGAGCTGTAGTAGTATGGAGGAGGCGGGGACTTCTTCGGGGGTGGCGGGGAGCTGTAAACGTAGGGCGGAGGAGGAGATTTCTTCGGTGGTGGTGGGGAGCTGTAGTAGTACGGTGGAGGTGGAGATTTCTTCGGGGGAGGAGGAGAGCTGTAGTAGTATGGCGGCGGAGGAGACTTCTTAGGAGGTGGTGGGGAGCTGTAGACGTATGGAGGGGGTGGAGATTTCTTCGGCGGTGGTGGAGAGCTGTAAACATACGGTGGAGGCGGGGACTTGTAACCGTAAGCCAACACCTTGCGTCCTGTCAATTGCTCGATCCCGGACTCCGCCTCGACCGCAGCCGAGACCTGAAACACTGTCAAACCCACCAGCGCTACCAGGAGCAATGTCCTGCAGCTGATCATGCTGCGCGGCGGCCCCATTGCTTCCAGTCCTTCTTCGTCGTCCAGTAGCGTTTGTGACTCGAGCTCGACACTCGAAGTTGGCGATGATTTCAGATGAGTGTGTCGACAGGTCTTATATACTTCCACCCGACAAACGTGACAAACTCAGCGGAGTCCTACGAGGGTAGTCGACATCAGATATTGCCGTATGTTACCAACAGCTGGCAGAAAGAAATCAGTCTGAGGCTGCCTCACTTTTACCACCCTCTGGATTTGACCTCCCGCAGTGTCAAAATTCATCTACCATCATAAAGGAGCAGAAAGTACTCTCCCCTTCTTAAGTTCCAATCCTCCTCGACCTGACGACTGTGCTTATCGCTTGCTATCATTGCCCAAACGAGCAAATTTTAAGCCAGCAGCAGGGTATACACAAGTAGGTGAAATTCATAGTGATCCCTGGAAAGTTCAAGTGCGGCATGGACTAGTTTCGCCTCTGGCACTCAGATCAATATGTCCACCCTGTTGACTTCTCACTTTGTATACATTTAAGGCGACGACACGACCTTTGACTTTGGCCTGACCTGAGTCATAAGTCAAAATTCTGCCTTTCGAAGACCAATAGGTCAGTCAGTCAGATCTGAATCATTTCAGAGCCGATCGAGTGTGATCGTAGACTTACAATCAGCGTGCATGCAGCTGTCGTCAAAACCAACGTCTTCCTAATCCCATAATTGCTTTCCAGGATCTGTCGTCATATTCTGCAACTTATGGACTAACTCCCCGAACTCTGTAGAATTGTGGACCATTGTGAGTCAAAAATGTTGTTGCCGTCAAGTCGTATACAGTTTCGTATGTACTGCGCTATTTGGAGGATAGCTCATGTATGATACAGTAGCAGACTCATAGATCAGAGTTACTCCCTCGGTTCCAAAATCTTCTACTCTTATTTTTCAACCTGGAGCAGCTAATCAACGTTGTGACATTAACATATATAGAAACAAGAGTATCCAGTAAAATAGCAAAAAGGATGGGAAGATCCCATCAACTCGTTCAGTGATGAAACCTAGGGGGTAGGATGGGGCTAGCCCCAATAGCATCACAATGGGAAATATTTCTACATATTAGAAGAAATGACAAAGTATAATAACAAAACGGATGGGAAGACCCCATCAAAGCGTACATGCATGGAACCAAACCGGTAACATGGGGCTAGGCCCCAATAGTATCACACTAGGTATATGTCATACATTACCTCATATATCTGAACTATCTAGGTCAAACGGTCTACAAACAACAGGAGCATCTGAAGAAGCATCACCTAACGTGATTGCTCTCCTATGGATTGCACCAGTTAGTGCTCTATGTAGAGCAATGGAAACACGTTGCCTAAAATATGCTATACAGTAAGCTAAAGGGAGTGATACCCCATGTCGCCTAGTATGGTAGGCTCTCGCGCACTCCCTCACGAATATGTCGAAGTCGGTGTCCATAGCTCCATATAACTTCAAAGCTAGAGGAACAAAGAGATGACCTCTCTGCACCTCTATACTTGGAGACCTTGGCTGCTGCCGCTCCACTCGTCGCCCATCCTCGAGGATGGGTGATCACCACCTCTAAAATTGTGTCTCTAGTAGGATCGGTAACCACCACATCCGCCACAGTGACCTGGTCCTCCCGAACCAAGTACAGGTTTGCCCTAACCCTAGTCAACTGCAAGGCATACCAATGCTCTCTCCATGTGAGGTATCCACCCTCTCGCGCCATAGCAAACACCACATCCCTAATGGCATCATGGGTATTTATCCTACGCCTCCAAATGGACAACGAGTCATATGAACACCTGTTGCATCTAAAGTGATACCACACTCACATGTGAGTAATGAAGATGTAGATGGATGGACAAAGCCAAGACGGAACCTCATCGCTGTGGAGAAAGTAGCTGGTGTGAGTCGGAAAGCTCTGATGCATGGTCGAGCCAAGATCCACGAGCCTGCATCCTTGCCCGAGCAAGAGTGTAGATGAGCTCTAGTAGTACGAAAGATGGCCGGATCCACTAAGATTGAATGTAGAGCCTCCTGAAACTGTCGGTCCATTAAGATAGACTGTAGACCTCTAGTCCAATCGGTAGCCAAAGAGGAAAAAGATGGAAACTCATGTCGTACCTCCCGTGGTAAAGCATCTCTCATACGTCGTAATAATACCTGTAAGGAAAATGATCCCATATCCACATCCCTTGCATATATATCCTAGATAGGTCTATATTCGATCACAATTTGAGAAGATAAAGAAGATGCAACGAGCGGCCAACTCGCCAAGAATGTTGTAGGTGCCGTTTCCTCCCTCAATAATAAGCCTAACCCTCCACACAAAATTGGAAAAGATGTTTGTCTCCTTGCCAAATCTCCTATCACACACTTGAATGTACTTGGTCCGATGATGTCACCAAAGACGCCCATGATCCTCCTATCAAAGTCTGCCAAACGTGATATGAATGTAGGTGATGGAGGAACCGTGCGAAGAAGGTAGGTGGATCGACGAGCAATACTAGATGACAGTATACCAAACAATACCTATAGATCCCATAGTAGAGGAAGGTCGTCTACATGCAAAACATCCTTGGCAAATGCAACGTCAAGGTAGCGTAAAATAAAATCCTCCGACCCTACTGGCACTCCTATAATACATAAACTGTCTGTCGATGTCATACATCCCTCTGGAAGATGAAGATGAGGCGGAATGCCCAAAGGAGATCAAGCCCTACACTTTGATACCTTGACTCTCAAGCCTACAAGATGAAGCTCGGTAGTCAAGTAATCAAAGACTTGCCTAATGTTGTCTACAGGGTCCACAATGTGTGTATCATCCGCTAAGGAGGGGAACACACAACCGGGCACGGCCAAAGCAATAGACAACAGAGCTTTATAATGAGCCATGGCAAATAGGGATCCTCCTAATGGATCTCCCTGTCTAGTGTCAGCGGCGGACTGTAGAACGGTGACTCCCTCCTTGAAAAAGTCATGCTGATAAAATAGAGAAGAATGTGAACCTAGAAAGACCGTACAAAAGGAATGAGGCTTGATAGGGGTCCACCAGCCTCTCTAAGCTCTCTAAAAATGGATGCATATGAGACGCCGTTAAAAGCGTTCTGAACGTCCACCTGCTAGACAACCCAATCCGGATGGATCTCTAGAAGTGCTCTAATGTCCAACGATACTGCCTCACAGCCTCATGGTGTGACGACTCTAAACTGATATGGACAAAGATGCTCCTGGAAGTGTGAGCGATATTGCAAGATAACGGTACGACTGACTAATTGCAATAAGACCTCTCCAATAGCAATTGGTCTGATGCCCCTAGTGTCCTTCTCCATCGCGAGAATCTGAAAAGCACCCATAACCTAACTTATTGACAACGGAATCTCCCCTCTCGTAACTGATGCACCCACTTGAAACAACTCCGTGAAACCACTAGAGGGATCATCTGCTTGAAGGCAATCTCAAACTTGCTCATATACCATCCCTAATAATCCCCCTAAGGATAAACGTGGGGCTGTGCATAGAGAATGGGCAAATAATGATCTATCAAGACATAATGGCTCCTCTAGGTGATACTCCAAGACCTCTAATGGTATCTCCTCGCCCATGGGTGGATGTAAAAGACGTAAAGAGGAAATCGTCTCCTCATCAAGACTTGCCATGGACAAAGGATGAACGGTCCGTGCAGCCCTGCTATACTCCCCGGCCTGCCCCAAGATCCTACACCGTTACAATTGCGCCGAATCAAAAGTATCATGTGACTGAACCCGACTCCTAACCTTTCTACATATTACTTGAGCATATGAAGATTACTCTCCTATGGATTGAAAATCTAGTGCTCTTTGTAGAGCAATGGCTACATACTGACTAGATTACACAATATGATAAAGAAATTGATATCCTTGTGCATTGTACAGTATGCTCTCGTGCACTCTCTCATGAACTGTCAAAGCTGGCATTCATAGCTCCATATAACTCCAAGACTAGAAAAACAAAGAGGTGACCTCTCTGCATACCTTTATACTTAGAGACATTAGTTGCAGCCGCTCCACTCGTTGCCCATCCAAGAGGATAGATAATCATCCTTTCTGAAACTATGTCACGTGTATGTGACATAATTTATAGTTGACTTGGGTCACGTCATACCTATACTTGGTTCTCTTGAAAACTATGTCACGTATATTTGGTTCAGGAGAACAAAGTATAGGTATGCCCTAATCCAAATCAACTACAAGGCATACCAACATTCCTTCCAAGTGAGGTATCCATCCTCTCGTGTCATAGCAAACCCACATCTCTAATGATATCATGGGTAGCTATCCTTTGTACTCAGAATGGATAACGAGTCATATGGACTTAAGCTAGTACCACACTCACATGTGAGTAATAAAGATGGAGATGGATGGAACAAGCAAAGGCGGAGCTGTAAGACCTAAGGTTGTACATATAGGATGAAATGTAAGTATATCTAAATTGTGCCTAAGATAGGTATCAAGGAATAGATTCCATCACATGGGTATCTTGATTTTCCTTGACTTGGACTAGTTTTCATTGGTTGGACTTGATGAAGACCCTTAAATCTAGGGACGAGATTGACTTGGTACACTAAAGTCAATTAGAGAGTAGTTGGACTTCTAGAAGATCCAAGTGAACCAATTGCATGTTGACATATATCCTTTTCATTGGGGTTTGTGATGTCTACCTGTCGTAGATATCACATCATGTTTGGTGTCGTTTAAACTTGGTAAGAGAAAGTTACATGATGATTTCTTATAATTACTAGCATAAGATTCTAAGTAGTATAAATAGAGAGGTTGAGAATCACCTCTCAAGTTAGTTTTTGGGAGAAGTTAGTTTTATGATCTTAGTTTTGGAGAGCCCTTATTTTGGGAAGCTTGGTTCTTGGAGAAGTCATGTTTGGGTTGGAGCCTTGAATCAATGAAGACTTTGATCATCAAAATATCCATTACTTTTGAGTGATATCTTACTCTTTGTGAAAATTTGCATCATGGAGTTTAGAATTTGAGAGTTTGTGTAAGAATGTGCACTAGGATCATGGTCATAGAATGGGAACAAGTCCTTTTAGATTCATGATGAGCTTTTAAAAAGCCATCGGAGTTAAACCTGAGTGAGAGTCATCCCGGAGGTCACATAGCCTCATCACCTTAGAGAAGGTAGCTAGTGTGAATGGAAAAGACTTGATGCATGGTCGAGCCAAGATACATGAGCATGCATGCTTTCCAGAGCAAGAGCGTATACAATCTAGTAGTACAAGGAATGACCGTATCCACTAAGAAAGAGTGTAGAGCCTACTGAAACTATCAGTGTGTCCGATAGATCTATATTTAAGATAGAGTATAGACCTCTAGTCTACCCTATGAATCACTGGGCAAAGAAGAAAGGATGTGAGCCCATGTTGTATCTCAGGGGAAAAAGAATCTCTAGTATATAGTGTTTGTCTTGGGTCACCTGTGGTGGCCCAAGACAAACACCTCACCTCATCACATTTAGTATGTGACGAGAGTGGACCTTGTAATGAAGGACTAGAATAAAGTCGATCAAAATAATATGATTATGGATTGATATTCTTATTCCCTACGGGCAGTAAGAAAATTTGGAGTGAACATGAAGTTTAAACTCAATATGTGCATGTGATCAACAACTTGGTAACTTACATACATTTTTTATAATGTGATGATATGGTGCAAAAATCCATTGGATCATAAGCAAATAGTAATGATAAGCATAACTAATATGGAACGACTATTATTTTCATTGCTTACTTGCTATTGTACTGATTTTGTTGGGAAACAGTTTGGTTAAAGAACTTATCTACATTACTGATTAACGTCAAATAAATGTGATCATCAAAACATATTGCAACAAAAATCAAGCTATCAAATCTTTTTCAAGAATTGATGCTCATGACGTTGAAGTACAAATGATTGCATTATAGGTGCTTCAATCATAACTCTTGCTTTCATATGTATCAAGATTGCAAGATTTTTCTCAAAAATCATATCGACCTCCCACTCTTTCTTCCATCACTGTAGGGGAGGTCTAAGATCTCAACCAATGAGATTATTTTAGGTGTCAACCATTTCCACGAAGTTGTTATTTCCCCTCTCACAAGTCTTTCAAAGCCCCCACCCACTCTTTCTTTCTCCTCTCCACTAACTTTTGTCTTATTCCAAGAATGTATATGTTGATAGTTTTTTCCTAATCCAAGTCAAGAACTTCTTAGCATTCTTTATGTTTGAATTAGTTGCATATGGTTAGAAATATCCCAGTTTCTTTTCTAACTCAATACACACTATTCTTATGGTAACATTTCAATAGATACAAATCTGGTGCATTGCAAGAAGGAAATCCAAAAAGAACCGGTATTAGAGGGGTAACCATACTTACCTATTCAAAAAGATCTGGTATTAGAAAAGTAACCATACTTACCTTTTCACCAAGAACGTAAGGAAAAAGTTTGTATATGTGAGACATAGAATTCTCCAATGCACATAAAATTATTGATGAAAACATCGACTCCAATATATGTACAAAGGACCTCCAAACTTCAAGGAATATAACTAAATCGACTTCTTTTGAAGCCACTTGCTCATTTCATTTATACGTTAAGAGACAACTAAAAATGTGGCATATTTTCACATGAGAATCAACCAAGAAAGGATTTAGCAATCGTTAAAGTTACGTAAAAAGCATAAACAAAAAGGTGCAATGCAAGAAATATTATCACATGTTAAACAAATGGATTTTCTATATGAGAAATGCTCTTATTATGGCTGCCCCCTTGGCCTTAGAAGAACAAAAATCAATGTGATCTCGTATAAAAATATGACCTTATTATACTAGTACATGTAATGTGTACGCCTCCACATCCTTTGCATACATCTCAAGGATGGTTTTATATGCAATCACAAACCAAGAAGATAACAAAAGTGAAGAGAGTGTCCAACTATCTAAAAATGCTATAGGTGTCATTTCCTCCATCGATAATAAGCCCATCTCTCCAAAGATTCTTGTCTCTGTGCCAAATCTACTTTTACACACTCAAGGTTTCTTGATGTGATGATGTCACCAAAGACGCCCATGATCCTCATATCAAAAGTTTTCAAGATCCTCCTATCAAATGCTAGTAAGCATGATAGGAATGCAAGTGAAGGAGGAACCGTGTGAAGTGGGTAGGTGGATTAACGAGCAATATTAGAAAAAAATATATCAAACTTCACTTGTGGATCCCCTAGTAGAGGAAGATCATCTACATGCAGTACTGCATAGACAAGAGATGTGTGTAGGTAGTGTGAGACAAAGTACTCATATCCTACTAGCACTCCAAGAATGTGTAAGCCATCTATCGATGTCATACATCATTTTGGAAGCTTGAGATCATGAAAAATGCCCAAAGGAAACCATGTATTACACTTTGACACCTTGATTTTCAAGCCTACAAGATGAAGCTAGGTCGTCTAGTAGTCAAAGGCTTGCCTAATCTGGTCTATAATGACCACAATGTGTGTATCATATGCTAAGGAGGGAAACACATAACTTGACATGACCAAAGCAGTAGAAAGAAGAGATCTATAATGAGTCATAGTAAATAGAGGTCCTCTCACAGGATCTCCCTATCGAACATTAGCGGCGGATTGTAGAACAATGACTTCCTCTTGTGAAAAGTCATGTTGATAGAAGAGAAAACAAAGTGAAATCTAGAAGGATCGTAGAAAAGGAATGAGACTCACCAAAAGTCCACCATCTTCCCTAAGCTCTCTAAAGATGGATGCATATGAGACACTATTAAAAGTATTTTCAACGTCCATATGCAATACAACCCAATCCATATGAATATCTAGAAGTGCTCTAATACCCAATGATATCACCTCACAACCTCATGATGTGACGACTCCAAACTCCTATGGAAAAAGATGTTGGAAGTGAAAGAAATGTTGAAGTATAATTGTACAACTAACAAGGCACAATAAGACCTCCCCAATAGCAATCAATCTAATATCCCTCATGTCTTTCTCCATTATGATAAGCAGATTAGTATTTGACTAACTAACAAAGGAATCTCCCCTCTTGTAATTGATGCAAAATAACTATGTGAGCATATGTCTAAAAATAATCTCTTAGATGCTTATAAACCATCCTTGACAAATTACTCCCTCCCCCATGGGTGGATGTAAAAGGAATAAATAGGAAGAAGTCTCCTTAGTAGAATTAGCCATGAACAAAGGATATAGGGCTCGTGTGGCTTTGCTATAATCCCCAACCTGCCCGAAGATCCTTAACCATCGCAATCAAGAAAAATCTAAAATATCTGAACTTGACTTATGACATGTGATGTCGTACAAACTTCTCATGCAATGAAGCTTAATCCCCTGTTCAGAATCTCCAAAATCTTGCGACTAACTTCATATCTTCAGCATTCCCTCTAATATAACGTAGACATCATCATGGAAGTAGGAGAAATAAAAATCACGCTAACTCATCCATAAGATCACATCTCAAATATCATGGCCATCTAACCTTGTCATGAAGTGTACAAGGGAGCTTATGGAATAAATGTGGACATGAGAATATAGTCTCAAAAAGCCCCAGAATGAAACCTGACTAGGATGCTAACCATTTCCGTTACCCAATCGGTATACCATGAATGATCAATGATCATTATTGGTATGCCAATCAACGTAGCATGTGTGATCTCCAAAGTGAGAAATCTTGATGTGGTCATCCACCTCATGTGCACATCCCAAGTGGTCGAATCATAATCTTTGTACATCTTTCTCACATGGGTCTTTACCCCTTGTGAGATAACCAGGCAATGACACACCAGACATGGTGTATCATTTAGTGCTCTATGCAACTCCATGAGGGCCCCCTAACACATCCATCTCACATGAATAAATTCTAACTATCAAAACATTAAAATTTAAAAACATTCATAATTTTCTATTTAGACCTCCATAATTTTCCAACTAGGTTCCAATAAAACCAAGGAATGAAATGTAATAGATTGGAAAAAAAATAACTTGATCTATTTTTTTGATTTTAGAAAAATCACTAATATGTCTTTATAAAATTTGTCATAGTTTTTAATTTGGGTAGCAATGGAACGAAATTAAAAAACAAAAAGTATTGTTTATTCACTCTCAACTTTCAGAAAAATATAACCTTATCATGACTTAAAAACTACTCAAGTTCTTCAAAACTACTCTTAGCTCTTCAGGCGGTATCGTTGGACATTAGAGCAGTCCTAATATTCATCGAGATTGGATTGTCTTGGACGTAAAAAATATTTTTAATAGTATATTCCATGCTTATATCTTTAGAGAACTTAGAGAGGCTGGTGAATATTTTTTGAGCCTCATTCCTTTCGTACGGTCCTTCTACGGCTCACATTCTTCTCTCTTTTATTTGCATGACTTTTTATAAGAGCGAGTCATTGATCTAGTGAGACGATAATACTCGATAAGGAGACCCTTTGGGAGGACCTCTTTTTGTCATGGCTCATTATAAAACTGTTCTGTCTATTATTTTGGTCATGTTAGGTTTTTGTTTTTTTCCTTAGCGGATGATACATACATTGTGTACCCTATAAACCACATTAGGCCGGCCTTCGACTGCTTGACTATCAAAATTCATCTTCTAGATTTGAGAGTCAAGGTGTCAAAGTGTAGTACATGGTCTTCTTTGAACAATCCTCTTTATCTCCAGCTTCCATATGGATGTATGTAATCGATATACGATTTTGGGAATGTCAATAGGGTCCAAGGACCTTGTCTCACACTACCTAGACATAGCACTTGCAGAGTATGCACTACATATAGATGATCTTCCTTTACTAAGGGATTTGTACGTGGCTTTTGGTATACTCTCCTCTAATATTGCTAGCACAAAGAGAACGATAAAGACACCGAGCACTCCATCATGTATCTACTCCCACGTGCATGATTTTGTTGCAAGAACTTTAATACTGGATTCTAGGAACTTGAGACCCACGACAAAACTTATCCATGCTTAGAGTCATCTCGTGTCGAAAGGAGAGTTTTCGCTGATGGTTATGTTCATCATTGTTCTCCCTTCAAATATAAACTGCAGTACTAGTGCTTAATGCACTGCCAGCTTTAAGTGAATGTAATATTGACTTTTGATGCCATTGATGAACCTTTGGATAGAAAGTGGCAGTCTTATGTTAGGCAGATCCTTTGAAAGGATAAATTTAAACTCCTAGACCTCACCCATCAAACATCATCAGATAAAAGCATTTGTATTATTCATCGAAGTGGCAAGAAATTTACAATCTGATTCAGATAGCTGCAAAACTCTGTTTTGTAGTGTGTATCATAAGACTTCGTGCAGTTATTAGGCTAAAAGTTACGTTAGAGGATGCTATATCAATAGTTAAACAAAACACAGTTACGTAAAGGATCAAATATTCTTCCTTGTGCTACTGCCAGATTTTTATTTCAGTTTGTATTTTTTTGGGGGACTCGATGCTGATTCTTCATTAAACTGAATGCAAGTTGACACCGATTTGTCACCTTTAATTATTTTTCTTTTTCTATATTCACTTTATTAGAAACTCAGTTATATGTATTTTGTAAGGCTTAAACGGAAAAAAAATTAAATAATGAGATATATAAATATTGAAGAAATTTTTTGTTATAATTATAAGTCATAAGATATGTATTCTTTAGAAGGCTTTATCGTTTTGTGCCATTACAAAGCATAGATCTGTGCACAATGGCGTAGACATTTGATTTCGTTAATGCTTCTTCTATCTAAACATACTTGGGTATAGGTGAATTGGACTGGTGCCATGATTTCTGCATTTTACTGCATACTTTACTTTTTTTTTCTTTCACGGCCTTGAATTTTCACCAGACTTTGAATTTTATGTTTTATTTCGATTGCCACTTTTTGCTAGGAGTTTTTCTGAATACGAATGTTGGTCAATATGTCACTGAAGTTTATGTTTCAATTCTGTTTCTTATGCGATTTTGGGCCTAAGTTCTCGTCTGTTTGAAGAAGATGGGAACAACAAGATGTTATAATTTCCTCGCTGACCTTTTTTCTCTCTTATATCATCTACATGTTCATAAATATATCTACCCACAGTATATGAAGAAAACTAAGAAATCGATAGAAGAAAAAAAAATGAGATGTTAAGTATATTAAACCAGCAAATTTGTGCCTTTCATCATTTAGTAAGGTCACTTAAAGATCTTGTCTTTATAGACAAAATCTACATGCTACAGCAAGTGTTTCTGTCTATGCTCTAACATAAACTTGTAATGAGCTTGGATACACTCTACTGTATTTACGACTTCCTATTCAGCAGAAAGTGAAATTTTTTGTCTAGCGCTGGCAGGAAAGATCAACTTATAGATGGCATTCACCTCCAATATCTGACTTTTTCCTCCCAATGGCACTGAAGTTTCTTGGTTATTTACATCAGCCTGACGACGCGGGTAGAGAGACGGTTGCACAAGGGGGAAGTCCAACAAGATCTAACACATATCCCGCATGTAACACAAGAATTAGTCTCGAGAATTTAGTTATGTAATTACCCTAGGTTCTTCACCAAAAAATCGCCCCGTCTTCCTGACGTTCAACATGCTCATTTTATGACTGTCGATGACTAGTTTCGTACATCATGTCATCTAATCGTCTGGTGCTATATGCTGTAGAATTGTTTGCTTTTGTCCACCTTTGGTTTTCAAATGTAAGCTCCGTTGTAAAATTTTGCGGGCATAAACGTCTACAAGTAGAAATGAGGTCAAGGAACTCGCAAGATTCTCTATGATTCTATGCTTGCGCAAAAAGATAGTTGATACACTGGAATCAAGAACATAATCTCGTACATACGAATCCCACATCTCGTACCACCTGTTTGCTGCTGTCGTAGCCATAGCGTTTTTGTGTGCAAGATGAATAGGGGCTACTTATGTTGAGAAGCTATTGTACCTCTTTGTCCTATACGATAGAACTGTCTTTCGATAGAAATAGAATCGGATTGTTTTAAAGCATAAAACCAGATATAGATTGATGATGACCATATCCCATTCTCCAAATCTCGAGTTCAAATAGACACCTCGTGACCTTTGTAGTTCAATTGCAGCATTAGGTGATGTAGGGTGATCCCTGGCTCGATGCACAAAAAGAAAGCTTCTTGCACAAAGAGAAATCAATCCACTCGAGGCATCCGATTGTATAGAGGACGTTTTTCTCTCTCCTGTTCGTAGTCCCGACTCCAACATTGACCAGAACTTTACTTCCATGCTAACCCTTAAGCTCCATAAAATGCTCCTTTCTTTCTTTTTACTTGGTACACTTCTCTTTTCAACAAACGTGTGACATATTCAACAATCGCAAGTATTTCCTATTTCGTTTTGGCGACCATAGGTCAAAACCTCTCTTCCCATGCAACATCTAGCAGCAAATTGTTAATGGGCGGTCGGTCATAGCCGTCAACGTGAAGTGAATCGAGTTCGAGGGTCCCTGGTTTCAGGATCTCGATTGGAACCCTCGAACTGAAGTAACTACGAAACCTAAGATCTAACGTCCGTGTGCAAACAGAAAATAGAGTGGTGACATCCGGAAGAGTTTCCCAAATCTGCAGGTTCAAAACAAAAGTGGTTGCGAACCTACGCTTGTGACTTCCCTAAAGTAGCTGAATTACGTCTCAAACACTCGAAATATTCATATATAAAAATACATACGATTATAGAACATAACGTAACAAGAGTTTAGAGAATCAACGGCTTGAATAATTAAACCATCGGAAATTTAATGAAATGTGAAACTTGGAAGTAAAAAAGCTAACTAAATAACGTGACAATGAGCCGACAAATAGGTGTCTACTTATTTGATAACTCACCACTAGGATAAAACAAAAAATTGGTCCAAATTTAACAAGTGGAAGTCTTCTGTTTGATCTACTCAAAACTCACGTGAGACATCAAAACTTCAGTGTCAACCTAAAATGCTCGTTGCATTATAAATGTTTACAGCCTGTGATGTAAATTCACTGTGAGATTGTGTTTTAGTAGTACTTCGTTCACGAAAATTTCAGTCTTAAACTAATTGTAAGTTTGATTTTTGGACCACTCAAAGTTGCATCTTTGGAACAAGAAATATATCATGGTCGGGAGATGATCCACTGCTCTTGTAAATCTACTCGAACACCGTCTCCATCATCAACAGTATTAAAGTCACACTACCAGAATTGTTCGGCCCCGTTGCTACATGCACGTTCCACATCTAAGTCAATGTAATTTGTCACAGTACCACACACTCTTCTCTCGCACAAGAACTTTGACTGTGTCGAGAAGTCGAATTCACGTGGTTCAGGAATTTTAATTAATTAGTCATTTTTATTCGTTAGGCCGAAATTCGTAAGTAAGAATAAACAATTTCACGACATGAAATCGAATCTTTGGTGTGTGGCAAACGGACTACACTGAAGCGATGAAGAGAATCCAATATGTATGATAGCATTGTATACTAGTATTCTAAGTTCGAAGGAAGGTGTATAGTTGTATCGAAGTTCAATGCTTATTCAAGGCGATGAACCCAGAAATCACAGGACGTATGTACACTATGTGTACTTCAGTGTCAGAAACTTGATCCACTTGATATCTTCTGTAGTGCGGGCGAGTGATTATTGTCGGCAAAGTTCTGAAACCTTGGAATGAAAGAAAGGCCTATGAGGCCAGAAATGATCGTCGCACCTACACATTGAAGCTGTATGAAGCTGAAGCTGCCTGTAAGCTTTACCTACACATTGTCAATCGTAATGATAGCGCAGAGAATTATTGCATACGAAATATGACATTATCTCAGCGGGTCCGAGATACCAAGTTTTTTTCTATTTGTTTCTTGAGTCACGTTTAGGACTGGAGCGTTGTGCTCTTGCAGTCGCTGAACCCCTGCATTGACCGGGATGGAAACAATCCTCCATCAACGAAAATCCTGGGATCGCTTGGTGGAGACATCAAGTCTGTGTAAGATGTACTCAAGCCAGCAAATCCTAATCTCAGCAGAGCTCAACGTGAACGTTGAGCTCGGCTTAACTTAACGTCGTCTGCACTCATTCCCAGTAAGCGACACATCTCCTACCATTACCCTGTTTGCTACCTGGAGCTCCACAAAATAATAGTGCGCATGGTCAAAAAAGTGAAAATTCACTTTGGCTTGCACGGAACCGTCGACCATTTTTCGACGCAATCCATCCTGCCCATGCAGACGACCTGTCCGACCGGCCGGGCAAGCGGACGGGAATCAGGTCGGTGGACATCGGTCATTCAGCCTCCATTCAAATCTGGATTAGACTCTAGTACTCGGGACACATGAGGATTGAACGTTGATGTAGTAAGCGAGAATCGAAAATAGGAGTTTCACAACAAACGGGTAATAGTTACATAGACAAGGCGGAACTGAAATAAATTAAGGGCGGCGTGAATTGAAATATCCCCCTACAATTTACGGGAATGGACTAATCGCAGTAGTCCCCTTAACATGTTAGAGGTAAATGACGATTTTAAACTCACATGCCTAAATCACAATAAAAGAAGTCTTATAGAAGTCCATAAGCATGTTCCTTGAGGTGGTTAACAATGAGACTGAAATCCTTTTTCCTCACAAGTGGAATCATGGGCTTATATTTTTGACCAGTTAATGATTAAGGGGATTGCTTTAACCCGTGAGGAGGAAAGATCATTCTCAATATACTTCGGGGCTGCTGTGAAACCACTCAAATGAAATGAGTATATTTTAGAGCAATTTGCATCTATAATTGCTTCTGTGAAGTAATTTGTTGGTAGGATACTACTATGAATGTAGCTCCTTAGATTTCCCGCCCCTCAATACATTCAAACTTAAAGTTTTGGGTTTGAGTACTTTCTATTTTTCATCGTGATTTTCATGAAAAAAAAGAACTCCAGCAGCAATAACGTGAAATAACTCTTATAACTTCTCATCAACCTCAAACATGAATCTCGAAATGTTTGAGATATCAATATTCAAAACAATTTAACAGGTTAAGGTAGTGACCGCATGATTCATATCATTAATGTCCAACCTGTTCCTTGCATTACAACAGGAAGTTTAAGGTTTAGAGTCAGGGAATGTGAAGTCATCACAAGATACCAGATGGCTTCACATTCCCCGACTTACTTGAATCTACACGTTTGGCACCGAGACCCTTCGAATCTCCAATTTGGAACGAAAATAATCTTTTTCTCAAACCAAAATAGACGTGTATTAAACACATACCCTCACTGTCCAAAAAAATATAAGATACTATAGAAAGTGATCATGCAATGTGTATATATATGTATGATGCATGGTCAATTCATATTGAGAAAAAGGAAGTTTAACTAGCATGTACAAGTTTTTATTGGGAAATAAAATAAAAAATTTGATATAATCAAAACCATAATTTACTTTTAAAATATGGAAATTAAAGAGAGGATTATAACTATTTAATAGTTTAAATGGACCTTTAAGCATTCCTGAAACTAGAATCAATAAAATTCCTATTTATATGTACATCAAAATATCAATAGCATTTGTGATGTAATTTGAAAGACTATTACTAACTGATACCTTTTGTTATTATACTTTGCCTTCAAGAAATATACCACTAACTATATTTAGTCCCTATTCCTAGTATTTAACGTCAATGATGTTGTGAACAGACTTTAAATCAATATATTCTCCTTATATGTTTTTCCTAAACCTTTTTCACCTACAGAATATTTCACAAATGTATATACTCCACATGTTTATAAAGAAACAGAATTTAAACTAAAACGAAACAGTATTTCAATGCTCAAAGCATTTAAATACTTTAAATTTATGTGTGTCAAAGCCAAAAAATCAACTTATAGCACTAATTAACTTCACATATTACCTCGGTAGCAACTTCTATGGATTCTACCTTGGAATATTGTAAACAAGAGGACCATAACATGCTATCTAATTATGTTAATGCAGTATTTTGTATATGTAATGGAGTATTTTGGTGGTTGAAGTTTAGGTTGGGGGTCAAATGTAAGTACAATATGCTAGCAGAAAAGTTCATATCAGATATTTGATTATTAATCAAATCCTCAATTGGAAGATGTCAAGCATGTGACCATCTCCAGTTGTGAAAATGTGTACTTACACCAAAAAAAAAAAAAAACTCAGTTTCGCCAGATACAAATCCTGGCTTCCTTTTGTGAGCTGTGAACTCTCGTGAAGGGCCATGCCCACTTGGCCCCTAAATATAACAGCAGTAATGAGAAACACGAGCTACCAGCTTCACCATTTGCGGAACACCAGGGACGAATGAAAATTACAGACGTGGACCTTCCAGCTGGACACGTAGTTCGAACCAAATCACCTGCTCCCTCTTGGCGAGTCTGGTCTGATCCATATGGATTAGAGTGGTGAAGAGTGGTGAGGATCTGTTGGAGTTTGGAAAAGCTACGACAGTGGACATAATGCGATCCTCCGAAGCTGATGCTACTGCTACTGCTAGTCGCTAGTGCAGCAGTGCAGGGCAGGAGATATGAAGTCTTGTGGGAAGGATAGGTGTACCCACTTTACTTTGTGGACTGCGTCTCCGGCACTGGGCTTGAAGCTTCGTCCTTATAAGCAAATGCTACGCCACGACAAAGTACTACTGCAAGTAGCCATCATGGCCAACTAATACTCAGATTTACTCACTCGATTATCAGCAGCTCTCTGGATCTTTGCGCGCTGCACGCACAGGCACATGCTCAAGGTCAATGTCACCGGAACTATGATCCACGTGAAATGTTCCCTGATTTCAAGGCTCGAACGTTTTCTTTTCTCGACGTGCAAATGCTTTACTGTTCCACTTTTGGAAACATTCTACGCTGTGATGTTCCGCCTGCCAATTGCTCCCAGTGCATGCACTGGCCCGCGCGGGTGAAGCTACTCTGTGGAATAGACCTGGATCCACCTGCATTGGCATGTTTGGCCTCAGAGCATACGCTTTCTATGAAATATTACATTATTGTCATACTTGAGATTGTCGAAATAATTGTCGTTAAATAATTCAGAAGTCCGTTTCTCTATTTGAGAGCAGGGAACAGGTCAAGTAAGAAATATTTGTTTCGCAGCAACTTGCAGTCGACTTCAAGCGCTTGATCATAGTCATCGTCAAGTTTGATACGGGTACGTTGTTCATACCAATAACCAAGTTGATGATCGAGCTGACATTGATCGATTATAAGTCATCATTGTCAGCTCCAAAATACGGGGTCCCCGTGGAAGAGTACAGTTCAAGGTAAAAGAGAGAGTCAAATGTAAACGGCTAGCTTGACCCTTGGTGGACAGGAAATGCTACCTTCTGAAAGTGCAGCGAAAGACTTACTAAGGTCATCTTAGTTCTCCTACAAAGCAACTGTGCATAAAAACGGAGTTAATGTAGAGCCAAATTGGCTCTACATCTCTCGTCCGTGACGGACACAGACTATGGTAGCTTTGCAAGATAATAGTAATACAGTGTCGTTGGTGCGACGGTGGCTTTTTGTTCCATTTAATTCTATGGGAAGATAAAAGACTATGAAGAGAAAAGGGCTGATCCCCATTCATCCATGTCTAAGTCACACAAAGGACTGACTCCACCTTTCTTTTTCCATCAGGCAGTAAGTTTTGAGCACCTCAGACCACTCAGTGGAGTAGTATACTAACTGCCAAACATGTTATCCGCAGGATTAGGAAGCTGTGGTAGAGATGACATCCACACCTGCCAGAAGGCTAGAATGCATGTCATGAAGTCTACTTTTCTTTTGATCGACATTCAGCATAAAAGTATGACTGGTCACCAGTCACATTACTCGATCTTACGTAAACATTTCTCTCACGATGCGTTCTTGCTGCAATAGGCAAACTGCAAGTCGTCAGTTGCAGTCAGGTCCCCATATATTGCACAAGTACGTTGAAAGCAGTCTGAGCACTGCGTTAAGTGTTGGTCATCTATCAATCGCAGTAGCAGCTGCCTTGTATATGGGCCAACTTCATTCAGAATCAGTACTCGTAATCTGTGAACCCTTATCATATCTAAACTTGTGAGAGAAACATGCTCATCCGCATCAGCAGTGTGTAATCGTAATTCGGACCCCTAATACGTGGTGACAGACAATCTAGAGCCATTCACCAAGTGACAAGTTTCTAAATATCAGTCATGGAACAAGAAGAGCCTGTGATGGGGTGAAACTTAAAGCCCGAGAGGCTTTCAATTCCGAAAGATGTTGATTTCAGCTCATGGTGATCTTGACTAAATGAAGAAGAAAAAGCAACTTTGGCGTCCCGTCGGATACAACCGAGAACTCAATTTTGTACTAGATTCTCGACAACATGTACTTGAGAGGGTGTGTTTGGCGGGCTACGAGTGGCATTTATTACACTAGTGGCATAGGCCTTCACTACCAGTCTCCGAGAGTACAGTGCTTCGAAAACGTTCAAGTTGCAGAGATTTGCTCCTCACTTTTCCTTTACTTTTTTCTGCGTCCTCATACCTTTGTCCGAATATCATTGCTTCCTCGTACCTCAGGGCATGGAAATCGATAAGCAGAGCATGTAGCCGGTCATGTTGTAGTGCATTGCAATCATGAACTGCAGTTTTGGAAAGAGGTGAGAAGCACTCGGTCACAGTGCATGCAAACCTCCCACCGCAGTGCAAGCTTGCCATCCACCGCAGCACACCACTTTGGAACTGCAGTGAATGAATGAAGGGAAGGACTTGGCACGAATTGAAATTTAGCTTCCCCAGAAGGCGGGAGCTTCTCAGGAAGAGAACCGTGCCTCTGAGCAGCGAACCGCGGGAGGATGGGCATGGAAATAGCATGGTAAGGAGATGAGTGCCGGAATTGATTTTGCTGGAGAGGAGGTAGTGAATTGTGCGGTGGGTCGATTCGTTAACAGTAAGAGTGCAGTTGATAAGGGTGGGCAGGGCTTGCAGGGTTGGTACGCCACAGATTAGATTGCAGAAGCTATGGGAATAAACACGAGCTTGTTGTTCGAATGGGAAGAATGTGTAGGATCTGGAAAGAAAAATGGGTGGAGATGAAAATTAAACACTTTATCGAACCCTGAGAACCACCTTTCACACGAAGATTGTGCTGCTTTTTGGATGTAATCGCAAGATATCCACAAATATTTCACCGTTTGTCATTGATAGTTCGGGCATATGCTTCAATCACGTCTGCGGTGCTTCGGGTAAAAAAGAACTCTATCAATTTGTGGTTGTTTTGACGGATTCATTTGTCGCACATCGCCCAGAGAAGCACTTCCAATGGCCATTGTTTGAAGTGTGGGCAAAGTGCTGTTGGGCACTAGTGCCGAAAGCTTCAAGCACGTGTCACCACTCGATCGAGCATTGCGGAGAGAAGAAGTCTGTGGTCTCTTCTGGAGACTACAAAGTGTTGTTCCACAACGTCAGAATTGTCTACAAGTTGACGCAGTAGAGAGAATTGAATCTCCGAACATTGTGGAGAAAATCTCATATCTGGACAAGGCTGAGGATTTTGAAGACGCCATGGACAATGATGTTCGATGCCTCACTGCACGGCAGCTTACCAAGAATCGTACAGTACATTCGAATCTTCAGCACAGAGGATTACTCAAGCTAGTGGACTCATGGAGCTGGCCAAAAAGATCGAGGATAAACGATGCAGTACCTGTTATAAAACAGCAACAGATGCAATTAAAATCTCCGTTAGAAAGACAAGGGAATAAAATGAGATTTTCACTTGAAATAAATAAATTCTCTATAAGAAACTTTGAAGAAATTTCTCTAAGTATGAAGGAAGTTTAGAACAACTATGGTCAAATGCTTTGTATTCCAGAATGATATCTCAACAACGGATATAAGATAGTTTAGTGGATGAAGTTGAAATTTAATCCATGAATCCCTCGAACAAGAGGGACGTGGCACATTGAGGTCGATGATCCGTGCCCATTGTGTGAGTTCTTGTATTTTTTTGTTGCTTTTGATCTTGGCTACGTTTTGATCATGCATGACAATGAGCACTGCCTTCATTGTTGTCTCTTGTCAAGATGGTGATCGATAAGTAACATTTAAGAGAAATAATCATATTATTCACTAATATGAGATCTTTCCCAATTAAGTAGACTATTTGCATATAGAAGAGAACGTTTATAGTGCATCAAATGAAATTCTGCTAGCTATCATTATCCAACTTCCACACCAAAAAAAGTCAATGGATGTGAAAAAATATACTCTTGGAGATGCGAAACTTAAAAAAACACCCAAAAAATAAATTTAAAATGAAAACGCTCCTAAAACATACTCAAATACAAAAGTTTTAAAACTAAAAATGATATTTTGATAAAAATAACATACATATAATATATAAGATCTTAGTCAAATTAATTTAAAAAAAAATATTTTAAATGTATATAAATAAATGATAGTAAAAAATATATATTTAATCTACATAATTTAAATAAAAAATTAAATAAACAAGTGATATATTTATCTATGATTCATAAAAATAAAATACTTTACAATATATTGAATTTGCAACATGGACATGAATATGAACAGGATTAAGATATCACCACATTCGCACATTGAATGCATTCTCTAACATGGGATTATTCTCACAAGAAATGATTTTTGGCATGAACAAAGTAAAAATTTGCAAGGAATAAAATAGAGTATTGAAAATCACATATGAAAACTTTCAATTAAAAGAATTAGAAAAGTGGAGCAAAGTTTGAAACAATGATGATGAAAAAAAATAATATTTTGCATGCACATATTAGAAATAAATGATAATCATGTTGTAAACACATTTTTATAATTAGCAAAATGTTAAAAATTTTAAATAATTTTATGAATACTATAAGTAGAATATTTAAACATGAAGTAAAAATATTTTTATCATAAGTAATAAGATAAGTATAATATTTCTGAAAATAAAAAAGTAAGAGATAAAATATAATAATAAATTTCTGTATATAAAAAATTAAAGTATTATAATTTTTGGAAGAAAATTTAATTTAAAGTTTTTTAATATTTTAATTAAAATATAAAATAATATAAAATAAATATTTACATAAACATAAAAATTAAAATCAAAAAATAAAGTTAAATATTTTTTTATATCAAAATTATAATAACAATGTATTGACATAAATATGCACAAGAGTGGAAAAAAAAATTGCTATTAATGATTATATATATGACAAATAGATACATCATGCATATATACAATATATGCATGATCAAAAAAACATAAAAATAAAAATTATATATCAATAATAGAAATATTTTTTTTTGCATTTATTTTTTTTGAAAAATAATTTTCTATTTAAATTTAAAAAATAAATTATTTAAATAAAAAAATAAATCATATATAATTATTTTAATTAAAAAATAAATTAAATCTTATTAATTATATATATGTTTAAAATTATTATTATAATGTTGATTTTTTTGGATTCAAATTGAAACAAGGCAAGTGCAATGATTTTATGATAACAAGAAAATACTTTTTAACAATAACCCATATGTTTAACAATCAATCATCATATGGACATGTGTAGATAAAATAATACATGAAAAATAAAATTTTATTTAATTTAACATAAAAAATATTTAATTTTTTAATATAAAATTTAATAATAAAGTGCATAGATACAATGTATCTAATTGTTGCTATTGTATTATGAATCCTTTTTTTTATTATTTTTTGCTATACAAGCTGAAAATTATTGAACTTCCATTGCATATATCATATGATGTTTCCGACGCCATCATTCAATATCCATATGATTAAAAAATGAAGAACTTTGTTTAGGATTGATAATTTCTAATGTTTTGGCAACCGACAAATAATTTTTTTATAAAAAAATTCATCATTAATCAAAATCCTTCATTTGTGTATGTACATGAGAGAAACAAAACTATCCATGACAAGAATGGAAGAATTTAGTTCTTGTCATTTGGAAATTTGTGCAAGATGACATCAATGCAAATAACTTCATGATGATTTTTTGGACCATAAAAGCTATTGGCTTAACCAATCAAGAGAATGTGCATGCATCATGATCAAAGAAAATAGTTCATAACAAAAAAGAAAAGTGTGTATGAAACTATCTTTCAGTAGTCTAGGAAGTTCAAATCATGACTCAAAATGAAAAGAAGAATGTATTTCATCGATTTGTAAATATTGGAGCGAATAATGTATTTGTAAATATCATGATAAGAGAATTGTTACTAATATCACTTCTTTTGATAATTTTGTTGGGAGATCCTGATGTTTAAGAAAGTTCTATTCCTGGATTTAAAGAGAGAAATATATTTGGTATCACAAATTATGATGTTCTTGTTTGGAGATGGTTCTACGAAGAACATTCACGTTCAAGGATTGACAAAGCTTGCATTAAGGGAAAAGAAGTGATACTTCATGTGATACTTTCTACAGCCATCTATGGACATCCGTCTCAGAATTTATCACAAATTTTGAGATAGATGTCTAGAGATGGCTCTAGAAAAAACATATCCATTCCAAGATTAACAAAGCTCGCATGAGGAAAAAAGAAGTGAAACTTGTATCACTTTTTTTGATGTTTCTCATTTGAGATGATGATGTTAAAAAAAGTTTTGTCTTTGGATTTAAAATGTTGATTAAAAAAAAGAAATATTAAAGGAAACACAAATTCTGGTACTTTTGTCTTGAAAGCGCTCTACAGAGGACATTCACTTCAAGAATGTAAAAAGTTCGTTTGAAGAGAAGAGAAGTTATACCTTTATCACTAATTTGGGTTCAATTGTTGGGACTTCACTTCGAGTTTTAGAACTTCATTTGTGGATTTTAAAACACTGAATTCAAAAGAGAAAAGTGTACTAGTATCACTTATATGGTTGTTCTTGTCTAAAGATGCATGTATTGAATCAACCTTTGTTAAAAAATGAACGGTGATTTCAAGAGAAGGAAAGAAATGAAAATTGAATTGAATGTTGCTAAATAATTGGATGAAACATGGAGAATTTTTCACTTTATAAAAATTCAGAGTTATATTCTTAAAAATAGGAGGAAAAGAAAGGCATGCAATTCTTCAAAAACTGTTGGAAACATACATGTTTCTAAACTATCTTTTTTGATTACCTCTTGAAGCGTTAGAGTTGACCTCATCATTTTGCAGAGCAATGCAGGGACATGCAACTGTAGTCAAAGCCAATTATTTGTTGTGCTATCTAGAATTTTGAATGGAGGAGAAAGGAAGTGAGAAACATTTGTAGAAGAGTGACAAATTTATAATAGAATTACGTAAAGTAAGAGGGTGAGTTGAATTGAGGAAAGAGTACCTTCAATTGCTTATATATAAAAATGTTGGAATATCTCAACACATCAAGGAGCATCAATTGTAATAAGTATTAAATTATAATTGTGATAGTCATGAAAGGATGGATGATGTTAGCAGTAGTTTTAAATGAAAATCTTCATGGATTATATTTTGAACCTAACAAGCATGAGACTCCAATGCTTGTCATGATTAGATGTGTGGATTGGATCACAAGGTATGGAATAGAATTCCAATTGAAAACTTTGGGTCTAATCCTTTGTGGCAAACATATTAGTTTCTGCAGGTACTCCAATAGAGTTGAAGTGATAGCAACTTGAAATCATGCATAAAAAAACATAGCAACAAAATGCCAATTATACAGTTTGGTATGAGGAGTTGTTGTGCAAAAGATAACCGATGTAGAAGTTGAGTACATCACTCATGAAGAGTTGATTATATCCGATAGAATCAATGGTTTTTTTTTATAGAGCTCACGGAGTCATAAGATCATTCATGAGGAGGTCTTGGATTTGTACATGAATGTTAAACAAAAAACACGTCTTGAGAAAATTAGTCAAGGATGTGTTAAATGAAAGACAACTTTTATTACAAGAAAGAAATTACAAATTCCAAGATTGAGTTACATACCGTGAAGTTCTCCTTAAAATTCTTTGGCTTGCTTAAACTTAAAGTTTGTAAGCATGTTGTGTAATAGAGCAATTGTTGGATCAGCCATTATTGAAGAGTGTTCGTAATGATGGGCCTATGACCTCCAGGCGAACTCTCACTTAGGTTTACCTCTAATGGCTTTTTGGAAGCTCATCATGAATCTAGAAGGACTTGTTCCCACCCTATGACCATGACCCTAATGCACACTCTTACACAAACTCTCAAAGTCCAAACTCCATGATGCAAATTCTCACAAAGAGTAAGATATCACTCAAAAGAAAGGGATACTTTGGTGATCAAAGTCTTCATTGAATCAAGGCTCCACCCCGAACATGACTTCTCCAAAAATCAAGCTTCTCAAACAAGGTCTCTCCAAAACTAAAATTTCCAAAACTAACTTCAAAGGTGCTTCTCAACCTCTCTATTTATACTACTTAGGATCTTACTCTAGTAACTATAAGTAATCACCATGTAACTTTCTCTTACCAAGTTTAAATGAGGTAGAGATCATAAACCCCAATGAAAAGGGTACATGGCAATATGCAATTGATCCACTTGGATCTTCTAGAAGCCCAACTACCCTCCAATTGACTTTAGTGTACCAAATCAATCTCGCCCTTAGATTTAAGGGTCTTCACCAAGTACAACAAATGAAAACTAGTCCAAGTCAAGAAAAGTCAAGATATCCATGTGATGGAATCTGTTTCTTGATTCTTACTAAATAACAAAATAGTAATCCTCATCTACCACACCAAAAGTTACTCTATATTTTTCTCCAATTTAACCATAACTAGCTAAATATAGTCATGACTAATATGAATTTTGGCACAATTTAGATATACTCACATTTTATCCTATATGTACAACCTTGGGTCTTACATGCCTGAGGAGGATTCTCAAACATTTGCTTGTCTGGTGTTGGAGAAGATCCATCAGTTCTTTCAAGTAGTGGAGTAGATCTAACATCAAGAGATGTGTTTGAATCCTACTATGTCCTAGTTTGAAGATGTCGACTTGATCATGCAACTTCTTCTCTGGATTTGTAACTTGGACCAACTTTCTAAAACTCCTCAAAAATCTCATATACCTCATTCAAGAACTGGTCGTCCTCGACAATAAGGGAGACTTAAGGGATGACATGAAAAATCATCAGCTTCTCTTCTTGGTTGGATTCATTAAACTCGATGTTGATATTGCAAATACATGATCCCAACTACTCCCTTTGCATATTGAAGTATGGTGGAAGAATGCCAATTTTGATCCTGATATACTTTGTTTGCATCAAAGATTTCTCCATGGAAATGCAATTTTGGCCACATATTATGGCAATCACAATGATCGTCCCACTTCTAACATACAGATCAAGGATCCATTCCTCATGATAAAAAAGTGTTCGATGAACCACTACATCAAGTTCATAGGTTTGTGGTAGGATTTCACCATGTCTCCCGCATAGTTGACAGGCTTCTGAGCAACCTTAAGTCCTTACATTTTGTTGGTCTTTGTTGGACTTATGTCGTGCACATACATATCGCATCACAATATACATTACTATCACATCAAACATCATTATACATAGATCATCATACACTAACACAATTGTACCACAATAAATCTTTTTTACTCTCAAAACATCCACAAGGACACTCCGTTCATAACCATAGCATAAAAGATAGATTACAGCCCAACCCATTTTGTGCTTCAAAGACTCTAGGTTCCCGCACTAGCTACTATCCACCATAACCACACTCTCAATGCCTCAACTTTGAAAACTACCCTCTAAGGAGCCCTTAACTCTACCCCATGAGCCCTAAGCCTCCTAACCTCATTGTTTGCCCTGACGGTATTTCCAGTGCAAACCGCGCTAACTGCACAATCAGCTCTAACCGATGTATCTGCTCATGCAACACGCACCTACCTAACTAGAGATGTCATTACATAAGTCATGATAGCTATCATGCACATACATATCACATCACAATATACATTGCTATCACATCAAACATCACAATACATAGATCGTCATACACCAACAGAAGTGTACCATAATCAGCCCCCTAAATGGCGGTTAGGTCCCTCTAACACCAGGTAGCCATCTAGTCCATAACATGATATGCCCTTCGTGGGGCTAAGATCAAGAGGCCGGGTGTTACAATGTCCCATGATTAGTTGGCTATCTGCAATCCATACCATGTAACGGTCAAACCTGCTTGCCTGCTAATCGCATCGAGGACATCTCCACCATCCACTAGGCACTGCATTGAGAGGAGGTGTCAAACATGACATATGCCATCCTCTCGAACAAGAATCACAAATCATTACATGCTATCTTGAAAGAGCATCGGAAGATGTGGAAGATTTGAACAAGATACTCATCTTTCCGTATGATATATGGTGTCAAGTCAAAACTTCCAATTCAATTTGATTTGACAACCTTCTTTCCAGCTAAATCGATAACCCATGGCCAACCATGATAGCTAGATGTTCCAATCTCCCATATGAACTTTCTCCAAGCCAAACTTTCTTAGTCCTCTCTTCACCATCTGAACAACTCTCTCTCTGCTAGACCATCAACCTTGTTGAGATGGTACGATGATCAATCAACTCTGGATCACACAAAGCATGAAACTCACCTTAAAACTCAGTACCTTGAGCAGTCAACACTTCTGCTCGTGCACCAAATTGGCTAAGCATGGCAGCTAAGAAGACATAAGTTGTTCCCTAACTTGACTTGTCAAGCAATGCCATCAACTCAATCTACTTGGAGAAATGTTCAACCATGACCAACACATATCGATGATATCGTATAGTCAATGACAGAGGTCTTGCAAAATCCAAGCTCCAACAATAATCAAGTCCCATAATTGATGGAGGATATAATTGTGTTGTAGGAGTATTGAATGATGCTCAAACACAATCACATACCATACATCTGGCCACAAACCGTTGCACCTCAATTTGCATACCTCTCCATCAATAGTGACTTTAAAGTAAGCTATATCTTTGCTTCACTCCAAAATGACCTAACTCCTCATGAGCATGTCTGATCAATTGTGCTTTCTGAATGGAAGTTGTACAACACGAACGCTACCACTTTGAGAGATCTTTTTGAGTTTCTAAATAAACCAAAGGCTTGTGGTTCGTCTCAACCACAAACTCCTTATCATTGAGATAGTGCTTCCAATGTTTAGTAGCCAACACAATAGCTAACTCCTCTCTCTCTGTGGTATGATAATTTTACTCCGCCAGCAAAAGCTTCCGTGAAAAGAAGGCAAGTGGATGCCATCCATTTTTTCATTCTTGTTGTAACTCTCCTCCAACTGCCACACTTGACGCATCTGTAACAAGTTTCGTTGGTCTACCTTATTCATATCATTTATGGATTGGTGCATGTAAGAGCGCATCCTTCGGAGCCTGAAGTGCAATCTCTTGAGTTGTACCCCATTGCCATTTCTGCCCTTGGCCGAAGAGATTTGTTAAAGCTTGAGCAAGAAGAGCAAAAGCTTCCACAAATCTTCTATAGAATCCGATTAAACCCAAGAGTGCTCCAAAGAATCAAAGACTTCTTTGGAGCATTTCAATTTTGAATGACTTTCATTTTGTCACTCATGACTTGGATGCCCCCTGCACTAATTCTATGGCCTAAGTAATCTACTTCGCTTTTGCCAAATTCACATTTTGACATCTTATCATACAACTTATTTTCTCTCAACACTTGGAGTACATCTCGTAGATGTTTCTGATGATCTTGTAAGGACTTGCTATATATCAAAATATCATCTAAAAACACAATCACTAATTTATCTAGATATTTACAAAAAATCAATACCATGAATGTGGCAGGGCCATTGGTTAAACCAAATGGCATAACTAGATACTCAAAATGTCCATATATAGTTCTAAAAGCTATCTTTTGTATATCTTCATCAGCTACTCTGATCTGATTGTATCCGCTTCTAAGATCAAGTTTGATGAAATACTTAGCTCCATGAAGTTGATCAAACAAGTCATCCATTCGCGGTAATGGATACTTATTTTTCACCGTTTATTGATTTAGAACTGTAAGACCAGGGTTGTACATATAGGATAAAATGCAAGTATATCTAAATTGTGCCTAAGTTTATCTTAGTTATTACTATATTTAGCTAGTTATGGTTAAGTTGGAGGAAAATATAGAGTAACTTTTGGTGTGGTAGATGAGAACTACTATTTTGTTATTTAGTAGGAATCAAGGAATAGATTCCATCACATGGGTATCTTGACTTCCCTTGACTTGGACTAGTTTTCATTGGTTGGACTTGGTGACGACCCTTAAATCTAGGGGCTTAGATTGACTTCCCGTACACTAGAAGTCAATTAGGGAGTAGTTGGGCTTCTAGAAGATCCAAGTGGACCAATTGCATGTTGCCATGAACCCTTTTCATTGAGGTTTGTGATCTCTACCTCGTTTAAACTTGGTAAGAGGAAGTTACATGGTGATTACTTGTAGTTACTAGGGTAAGATTCTAAGTAGTATAAATAGAGAGGTTGAGAAGCACCTCTCAAGTAGTTTTTCAATGGAAGTTAGTTTTGGGAAAAGATAGTGTGGTGATCTTAGTTTTGGGGAGCTTGGTTCTTGGAGACGTCATGTTCGGAGTGGAGCCTTGATTCAATGAAGACTTTGATTACCAAAGTATCCCTTTCCTTTTGAGTGATATCTTACTCATGGTGATAATGTGCATAATGGAGCTTGGACATTGAGAGTTTGTGTAAGAGTGAGCAATAGGGTCATGGTCATAGGGTGGGACTAAGTTCTTCTAGATTCATGATGAGCTTCCAAAAAGCCATCGGAGGTAAACCTGAGTGAGAGTCAGCCTGGAGGTCACAGAACATGATAGTCAAATCACATCCGCATGGAGTTGTCCTTTTTCTTCACAAACAACACTAGAGCTCCATATGGTGACACACTAGGTTGGATAAACCCTTTCTCCGACAACTCTTCCAATTGTGACTTGCATTCCTCCAAAGCTACCACTTTATACCCACAGCAAATCCAAGAGAATTGGATGACTCGTAGATTTTAGCACAAATGTACGAGAAGGAAAAAAATTACAGAGCTCAAAAATGAGAAAAGTTCAATACATGATTGAAGCCGAGAAGTGGCAAGAAGCCGAGAATTACCATTAGATTTTATCAACTGAATATACACCAAAGAGGAAACTAAACCACAACAAACCCTAATAATCATTGATGTTATTCCTCTACATAGTATACATGCCTTGAAAGCTTCAAATTCAATCACTATCAGAACACGAGCTAGAGCAGATGATCATTACATTTTTGTTCATCGGCAGCACCTAGCTCCACTCCAAGCGTTTATCATCTATAGCACATTCCACTTTCCTTCACAATCGCACTCCCCTTCTCCTCCTCGAAAAGCAGAAGCATTCCGTCGCTAGCTCCCTCTGACTCAATTGAGTCAGTATCAGCATGGAATGAATGTCAAAGACATCTTGTATAGAGGCATAGTTAGGGAAGACTGTAGGAATTTTTTGTTTTTCTTGAAATAAAAGGTTATATTCGGAGGAATATGAAGTGTCTTCTTACGAATATGGCAAATTAGGAAGCATACAAAGATAGTGGAGCCTATCACACACGCGAGGGAAGGAAGTGAAGGAGCAGAAGAGAAAAAGTCTTAACCAGTTTAATTTCAAGAAATGGAAATGCGACAACGAACGAGCGACGAGAAGGAGGCCAAGATTGAGATGTTGAGTAGAATGCAAACCGCCATGAACGGAAGGAAGGGCATTGCAGTACCACCAATCAGAAAGATGACCATGGGCAGGATTCAGCTGCTCATCGTGATGGCAGATTGGACGCCCGTGGAGTTGTTGCGATTGAAGAATTTGGGAGGTGTTTTCTTATCGTGGAGGTGGGATTTCATCTGTCCCAAACTGTGTAAGGAAATAAGACGAGGGAAAGCCACACACGCTTTAGGATATCGAACGCAGCCAGAAAGATGGGATGCGAAGATGTGTGCTAGTGCATTAGGACGTCCATACAAGAAGGAGAAAGATGGAGTCGATTGGAAAGGCTCGGCCATGCATACGGCGTTCACGTTTGATGAAATCAAGTGGTTCAAACCTAAGGAAAGGAAAGGTACGAATGGTTATAAACTTGATTTCATCAGGGATGTCTTTAGACATAAGGTGGCGCTTACCTTGAATCAACTACTCTCCCCTCAACGCACCACCTATGTACGTATGCATAAGGTGAGAATAGTGGAGGGTTTCGTCAAAGGAACAATTAAAGTAAACTGGGGAGAGATCTGCGCCATGAATGTTCAAGCAATGGTTAGTCGACTTTGACTAGATGATAAGTGTGTGGTCTACCTATTGTCTTTCCTTGTGTACTTGTATTTGAAGATGGAATGATTAACATATAAGGAAAGGCGATTGTACAAGGTGGAGTCCGGCTTGTCCGATTTGGAAGAAGATGACAACATTAGTGGGTCCACTAGGAGCTTAGGTGCCATTATTCCAATGACAAACATGCATAGGGAGATAACCAGTACGAACCCCATGGACTCGGAATTGGAAGAAGCAGTTGTCGAATTCCCAAGAAAAAGAAAGCAACAGGTGGTGGATAGTACTCCTGACCATTTGCCCCAGAAGAAGAAAGCGATTGATACATCAGGGGACATGGTGCTCCAGGCGGTATCTAGACCAAAGGTGAAGGCATCGAAGGAGATCGTTGAACCTCTTGGATCTATTTTGCAATTGTCCCAGAAGCTAGAAGCAATAGTGATACCGGTTCTGATGGAGTTGAATGACATGGGTCGAGGTTACATGCTCAAATGGGACCCGTAAGTCGATGGGTACTGTGACCTGCGGGCTAACTCTCACTCAGGTTTACCTCCAATGGCTTTTTGGAAGCTCATCATGAATCTAGAAGGATTTGTTCCCACCCTATGACCATGACCCTAATGCACATTCTTACACAAACTCTCAAATTCTAAACTCCATGATGCAAATTCTCACAAAGAGTAAGATATCACTCGAAAGTAAGGGGTACTTTGATGATCAAAGTTTTCATTGATTCAAGGCTCCAACCCAAACATGATTTCTCCAAAAATCAAGCTTCCCAAAACAAGGACTCTCCAAAACTAAGATCACAAAACTAACTTCTCACAAAACTAACTTCCTTGAAAACTAACTTGAGAGGTGCTTCTCAACCTCTCTATTTATACTACTTAGAATCTTACCTTAGTAACTATAAGTAATCATCATGTAACTTTCTCTTACCAAGTTTAAACGAGGTAGAGATCACAAACCCCACTAAAAAGGATACATGGCAACATGCAATTGGTCCACTTGGATCTTCTAGAAGCCCAACTACTCTCCAATTGACTTTAGTGTACCAAGTCAATCTTGCCCCTAGATTTAAGGGTCTTCTCCAAGTCCAACCAACGAAAACTAGTCCAAGTCAATGAAAGTCAAGATACCCATGTGATAGAATCTGTTCCTTGATTCCTACTAAACAACAAAATAGTAATCCTCATCTATCACACCAAAAGTTATTCTATATTTTCCTCCAACTTAACCATAATTAGATACACATAGTCATGACTAAGATAAACTTAGGCATAATTTATATATACTTACATTTCATCATATATGTACAACCCTAGGTCTAATATTTACCCCCAAACCAAGATTTCACTCCGTCCTTGGAGTGAAAGAATCTGATCGTCGATGAAACGATTTCAACTTGTCGTGATTCACCCGGTCAAAATGTCGTCCTCCCAACTCCTTCAAATCGTAAGTAAAGTTTCTCCACACTTTGTGAACTATGAAAGGACCAAAGTACTTTGGAAGAAATTTCTTTCTTGCTCTTTTATATCTAATGGAGGCGTAAAGTATTATCCAATCACCTTCTTTGAAAGTCTTCATCTTGTTCGTCCCAAGTCGATTATCGTGATACTTCTTCTGCAATTGTTGAGCCCGCTCCACACGCCACAGCTCAAGCCTCCTCCAACTCCAACAGTTGTTGACTTCTTGATTTAATAGCTTTTACTCCATTCGTCCTCTTTAACTTCCATTGGATAGTTAAGAAGGTAGTCAAATCAAATTGAATTGGAAGTTTTGTCTCGACATCATATACCATACGGAAAGGTGAGCTTGGCCTCTTTTTCGGTCGCTCGCTTGTTTTTGCATTCCCATTTCTAAGATGTTTTGCTCCTTCAGTTTCTTTCCACGCGCATGTGACATACTCCACTATCTTCGTATGCTTCCTAATTCATCTTTTTCGTAAGAAGACACTTCATTTTCCTCCAAATATGACATTTTATTTCAAGAAAAACAAAAAAAATTTACAATCTTTACCAACTATGCCCCTACATACGTCCGCCCTTAGTTGTGAACGCTCAGCGAACATAATACTTCTTGATTCGCCACCCATTCACCCTGGTAGCAAACATGCCACCCTCCAAATCAAGTTACTATACTGAGCCATTGTCAAACACTTCTTTAACTTTGTAAGTCCCCATCCAACGAAGATGCAACTTCCATGGAAATTTCATGTATCGGCTATCATATAGAAATACTTTGTCTCCTACCACAATTTTAGTAACACACAACCTCGCATCATACTTTTCCTTTCGCTTTGTCTGTATTTGCTTCGTCAATTTCTCCTCTTCCTCGTTGGATTTTTCAAGTTGATTGAGCTTGACTAATCTGTGTAATTGACTCTCCTCTACTGCCAATCGGTCTTCCACCAACACCCGATAAGAGGGAACTTCAAACTCCCTAGTTGATCGGGTGCATCCTATACATCATATAAAACGGAGTCTGCTTCGTAGTAAACTTTTTGGTGGTATGGAAGGCCCAAAGTGCTGCTGGCACCTTGGTATCCAAGTCATAGATGTGATTCACGGTCAGCTTATTCAAAATCTTACACAATAGTCCATTAGATTTTTCCATGAGGCCATTCGCCTTTGGATTGTAAGGGGTGGTCTTTCTATGCTTGATTTGGATGTAGCTGGTGAGTTTTTCAATCAAAGTATTTAAGAAGTGAGTTTGTCTATCGCTTACGAGCTCTAGAGGACAACCATATCTACAAATTACTTGACTGAAGAAAAATTCTGCCATTGTCTTTGCTTCATCTCATCGCGTGGCCACTGCCTCCACCATCAACGTAGCATAGTCAGTCCCAACCAGAATATATCTTTTCCTTGTGCCCCTACTTGTTGGTGAAATGGGTCCGACAAAATCAATGTCTGTAATAGCACGGTAGGTACTACTCAGTCCAAATTCGTGTAGATTGATTCGTTCCCAAAGGAATGAGGGATCAAACTGTACTAGCGAAGAAGGGAAATAAGCATTTAGACATATTTCAAACTCTGGACTGCAAAGTCCGAAGAGTGTTCACAAAGAAGGCAATCGATTTATATTCAATTCCTTCACAAACCCATCACATCATCAATTCCACAGACACAGCCAATAGGGTTCAGCAATTTGCTTTACTTCGGGATAGGGATCTCTCTCATTACAAGTTTGCGTCTCGGCGAAACACCCTCTAGAGTACTTCTGATGTTACAGACCGGCTCAGCTCGTGGATGAATATCCGGGTAACTTCACGGATACACGCCTCAGTCGTCACAATGTCATTACAAATACCACCGGCTCTTTAGTGCTCGTTCTACCACGACTACAATCCAATCCAATGACTTGGATACTTGCAAAGATAAAAGATCCATCACTTTATTTCCTACGACTATTTATAATGAATGTTCTAACTGCTACTCCTAACTATCAAGCTAACCGTCTCCTACATGGATCGCTCTCTCCTAAGTCTTCTACACTGATCTAAGCCGCTCGATCGCACCTCCGCTGCTTGCGTGAATGCGTCGATTCCTAATCGCATCTCCCTGGACATGCGGCAATCTCACGTCGATGAAGAACCATGGCTTCCACTGAAATCTCGACCCGTGTCTTGTACATCTCCTTGCGTCGATCCTTGAATCTCGGGATTCTCCATCGCCGCCATCAATCGCTCTAACCGTTGCACTTCAACTCGATCACTTTTGGTGAGCAGATGCCGCATACATACGTTAGCGAGGGTCTCCAACTTCGCCCGGTGTCTCCACATCCACCGAATCGGTCTTCGCTTCCAAGTCTTGCTTTGCCTCCGAAGATGGACATTCTCCTTCTCCACAAAATGGATCTCCGCTTTTGATCACGGCAGATCTCTTCGTGTAGACCTTCTTCGCCTCTTGAACCTTCTTCTCCATCTCAGCCTTCTCTTTGGACAACTTGTCCACATTCTCCGTTAACTCTTTCATTGTGATGGATTGATCTTCCTTCCCCAATGCCAAACGGTTCATCATCTGAATCAACTCCATATATCCGTCTGCTTGAGGGTCCCACCCTGGCATATACATCGGCCCCATCTCAATACATACATATACATCAGCCCCGTTCAATTCCAGCAATACCGGGACCACCACAGCTTCCAACTTTTGCGACAGCTATAATACTGATGCCATAGGTTCTGCAATCTCCTTCGAGGCTTTCGGCCCCAGCTTTACTGCCATCATCTTCGGACGAGAGGACTTGGCCGGTCCTACTTCTTCCATCTTCTTCTTGCCTACCTCCCTTCGAACGGCTAGAGTAGCTGGTGGACTGTCTTCCACTACTCTCTTCCTCTTCCTCGAAGTTCCAATCACCTCCAAGTCTGAGTCTGAATCAAGCTTGTTTTGCACTGTCGGTCTCACTTCTCCCGTTCTCTTCGGCTCAGGTGGCGCACTTGTTCCCAGACTCCTCGTCGACCCACTACTAATGTTATCGAGTATCGGTTGGAGAGTGGATTGTCGGACTTGGATGCGGACCCAACTGCCTCTCCTTATGCGTCAGCCACTCCAACTTTGCGTACAGGTGCACTAAGAAAGACGAGAGATAGACTACACTCTTATCGTCTTCCCTTAGCTTCGTCGCCATGGCTTGCACATTCCTCGCAAAGATCTCTCCCCAGTTCATTCGGATAGTTCCTCCAATGAACTCTTCCACGATCCTCACCTTATGCATACTCACGTAGGTTGTTCGTTGCGGTGAGAAAAGCTGATTCAAGGTGAGTGCCACCTTTCTCCTGAAGACATCTTTAATCAAGTCGAGCTTGTAGCCATTTGTCACCTTCCTCTCCCTAGGGTTGAACCACTTCCGCTCGTCAAAGGTGAATATCGTATGCATTGCCGATCCTTTCCAATCGACTCCGTCTTTGTCCTCTTCGTGGTTACGTCCTAAAACCTTCGTCCATAACTTCGCATCCCACTTCTCCGGCTGCGCTCTGCTCCCAATTGCTGTCAACGGCTTCCCTCTCCGGACTTCATCGCACAGCTCCGGGCACACGTAGTCCCATCACCATGACAGAAATGCTCCACCGAGGTTCTTCAACCTCAAAGCAACTCCGCTGGAGTCCAATCCGCCATTAGAATGAGCGGTCGAATTATCCCCATCGTCGCACTTCTTCCTGCTGGAACTCCTCCGGTTCGACGCTTCGACATTGCCGCTAACTTCCCTTGCTCCGGCCGCTCGGCAAGTTCTTGGCATCGACTTTCTCTCGACAATTCTTCAAGCTGCCGCCCAAACGCGTGCTTAAATTCCCTCGCAATTCACTCGTGTGAACTCCCTAATGGTATTCCTAGCTAACAAACATATATTCAGACGAATACCTTCAAGAGAACCCGAATATAACTCTTTATTCACAAAAACCAAAAAAATCCTACTTATCCTAAGAACTACGCTCCTACAATGCCCTATTTTTCGAACGGTGCCAATTGCAGCCCACTCAAACCACGCGATGGTCAGAGGCCATCGCGTGGTTTGAGTGGGCTTCCCAATTCATTGGCATGCGTCGAATTTTTGAATAAAAGCATGAGTCTTTATACATGGTCGGCTATCAATACCCCATAGTTAGAATTTTCTTCACAGTTTTTCTTAGAGCATAGTGTCCTCCCGCCGCTTCTTCATGCATGGCCCCTATTACCCGATGAACCTCATAGGGTTCTAAGTATCTTCAAAGTACCTCGTCCATCCCCATTCGGAACAATATCCCCCGTTCTAACAATATAACCCCGTCCATAAGGCGGCCGCCTTATGGACGAATACCGTCCGTTGTTTTGATGTCAATTCGTTGGATCTTTCCATCGTTCGCAAGTATCAATATAGTTTGTAGTACTGCGTTACTGTGTACTCCGTAAGCTGGAATAAATTCTCATCCGGGAAGTCATCTTCCACTTTACTCTTTGGAAGATGAGTTTATAGTCTGGATAGGAAGTCTGCGTTTGTATGATGAATCCCCTTCTTGGTTTGTATGGTGAAGACGAATTCCTATAACCGCAACATCCATCAGGCCAAGCATCTCGATAAGTCGGCCTTTGGCACCAAATATTTCAAGGGGTAGTGATCCCCGTGAAATACAAATTTGTACCCTAGCAGATAATGTCAAAATTTTCAAACGGCATAGACCATCCTGAGAGCTTCTCGCTCTATTGTGGAGTAATTTTGTTTGGTTGCTATTAACATTCGGCTGGCATAGTAGATGGAGTGATCTTTCCCTTGAGCATCCCTTTGTCCCAAGACCATCCCTATGGCTATGGACGACGTGTCAACGTCGACATGGAAAGTTTCTCCCAATCTGGCGGCACCAAAGTTGGCGTTTGAATCAATTCGGTCTTCATTTGCTCGAATGCCTATTGTTGCTTGGGGATCCATTCATATTTGGTCTCTTTCTTGAGCAGTGTTGTCAAGGGCACTGCTATAGTAGCATAGGCTTTCACATAACATCGATAGTACCATGTATGTCCTAGAAAGGCCCGAAGTTCCCGAATATTTGTAAGGGCATATATAGATGAAGTGATAGGAATTTTTTGTATTTTTGAAATAAAGAGTGGTATTCAAACGAATGGAAGTGTATTCTGACAAATATTACGCTAAGTTGTGAATAGGAAGAGTGGGACGTGTTCGCACTTGTGTAGAAGACTGTTAGGGTTACTACGTGGCTTCACGATCAGGCAGCGAGGAGGAAGAGTATCGTCGAACTACTCGAGAGCATGCCAAGAACCTAAGTCAGAAGGGAATGCCAAGGAAGAACGAGAGAGTGATGTTTGGTCAAAGAGCCATGATGATGCTAGTTGTGAAGAAGGTGCTAATAGAAAGAGTTCGACCTTTGATCGGGATGGCGGACTGGACTCCGGCGGAGCTGTTACATTTGAAGAATCTTGGAGACGTATTTTTGTCATGACACTGGGATTACGTTTGCCCAGAGCTATGTGATGAAGTGCGCAGAGGAAAGGCTACTCATGCGATCGGAAAGAAAGCACAACCGGGAGCATGGGATGCGAGGTTGTGGGCTAAAGCTCTAGGCCGCAAGTATGAGGACGACAAGGATGGCGTCGATTGGGAGGGATCGGCGATTCATACGGTATTTATTTTTGATGAAACGAAGTAGTTTAATCCCCGAGAGAGGGAGGGGACAAATGGATATAAGATTGACTTGATCAAGGATGTGTTTCAAAGGAAGGTCACCTTCACCCTAAACCAGTTGTTTTCGCCACAACGCACGACTTATGTTAGTATGCATAAGGTGCGGATTGTGGAAGGATTTGTAGATGGCACCATTCGGGTCAATTGGGGAGAAATCTTTGCCATGAATGTGCAGGCAATGGCTACCACGTTACGAGAGGATGATAAGAGTGTAATATACATTTTCTCTTTCTTGGTGCACCTGTATGCTAAAATGGAATGGCTTATCCCCCGCGGGAGAGACATCTATATCGGTTGGAGTCCAGATTGTCTGACTTGGAAGGAGACATCGAGGACACTAGCAGCGGATCGATCCAAAGTATCAGTGCGATGTTTCCACCAGAGCCCTAAAGACCACAAGTAAGAAGTGTAACGACAGCACAGCCTGAGTCCGATTCCAACACTGAAGTCATTGAACTACCCATGAAGAGGAAACGGCCAGCGGAAGAAGCAAGTCCTCAAATCAGTTTGGCACTGAAGAGAGTTGATGTAGGAAAGAAGAAGATTGAAGAAGTAGTTCCTCCAAAGCCTTCTTGCCCGAAAATGAAGGCTACGAAGGTAATCGAATGGGAAATTGTTGAATTCTATTCGTGTACTCTTTGGACTCTCCAGTCCAGAGTCAGTAAAGATGACTAAATGTGTTTTCTCTTTCTTGTTGGTGTGGTTTGATCCCTTATTCTATTGGGAACGAATCTAACTATACAAATTCGTACCTAGTAATCCCTCTCCATGCTATTACATAAAGGACGAGTTGACCGCCCACCTTTTTCTTGGCGCCGCTGCCGGGGAATAAGTCGATCCGACAGCCATCCAAGAAGAGGAATTTTCCTCCTAAATAACTCCTTAAGTAAGGAACGTATCCTCACGTTCTTTTTTCGTAAGACAGAGAAACGAGTGGATGAATCCCTGAGGTACTCCGGAAGAATCTCAATTTTCCAATAGAACTAGATTAGAAACCTTCAGTGATCCCTCCATATCTACTTCTGACATGCATGACGGAACGGCGTCTTCTAACAAAGCCACTTGAGGATGAGCTAGCATCATTGGAGACTGCACCAGCTGAAGAAGAAGTAGTCACTCCTCAGCCTACTGCTAGAGCACGACGAGCAGCAGCCCAGAAGAACTAAGGCGGAAAGAGCGGGAGCAAGCGTGGATACGGCCCTTGGGATGAAAGAAGGAAAGGAATCAAGTGGTGCCTAATCTCGTAACCCAAGTTCTGGGCCACAAACACCCCCAGTCATCTAGGAGTGAAGCTGCCAAATTCCAGAGGGGGAGTCGTACCAGTAGCCCGGGGAGATTGGAAACTCGGTTCCAGTCCGGAGCGAGCACCTCGAATTCTTCTAAAGGTCCTACCAGCCCCAACACAGACACTTCCACTCGAATGGTGACACCCTCAGGATACGAAGCCAGTGACGAGAGTGAGAGGTGGTCAGCCTTCCAAGAAGTGTCAAGGTTCCTTACTAGCAATGCATCAATCGAGTTGGGGGCTCTCAAGATTAAGCTTGAGCCTCAATTCCGAGACGAAGCTGATAGGATACCATACATGATGTCGGGGCCTATTAGCAAACAGCAGTATCGTTAGTTCAAGGGTACCACGGATAAGGACGATGCGGACTCTTACATTTGAACCTTTGAGGCGATATCAACCGCCAACAAATAACAAGACCTCTCCGACCGCAGACGAATATTCCCGGGACTCCTACGAAAAGGGGTCTGAGTATGGATGAACAACTAGGAGAAGAACCATATGGGGGAGATTGCCGCATGGAACGGACTCAAGGTCCACTTTCTGGCTCGATTCCGAGAAATGGGCTATGACAAGGTTGTCCTGAGGAGGTTGGGAGTCATAAGACGGGGGAAGCATCAGAAGCTCAAGGACTATACTGAGTAATTCCCTAGCTTGTTGGATCGGATGCCAGCCACGGCTGCCAATACCAAACCATATTTGGCCGCTATGGCCATTGAGTGGTATGTCTCTGGCTTGGGAAAACATGATCACGACCAGGAGACGAATAATTCATCTTTGGAGGAAGAGTCCAGTTCTTCGGACGAAGACTTGAAGTACATCCCGAAGAAGAAGGAGTCCCATTGAATGAAGGGGACGGAAGGACGGAAAGGGGATATCGTCGAGGGTAGACGAGCTGATAAAGTCCCTGGAGGAGCTGAAGGTGCACTTAGTTTGTAATAGGGATAGAAGGAAGTCACCCATGTAAAGCAGAGCTAATGTATGGTGTACACCTGGCCATACGAATATGAGCATCAACCTAGAGAGGCGTACGTGGCTCAAAAAGTAGAGTGGGCACCCACTTGGGACCCGGCTTCGTATGAACCCAATGAGGATAAGCGGGGGCACTCCCATAGCGCCGGTACACATTCCTTGGTATGTACCTGTGGAGATGGCCACGACCATGCCACAAAGATAACTGAGTGGCCCATTGACATCCCCACCTCGACCAAATGCTTGTTAGAACTGTGGCGCATTTGGTCATTGGTCACCACAGTGTCCATAGCCTCGCCGCCGAATTCCCTTCCAGCCGTTGTGCAGTAACGATCGGCGACCAGGCCATACTAGCGTGGAATGTGACCAACCACCCCAACAAAGGAGGGAGTCGGAAAGATACCCATCACAAGGGGTGCGATTCTTCACGCCACCAAAGCGGGATCTGGGTGTGAACCAGGTGAGTATTGAAGACCAGACTCCCACTATGGGGGCCGAATGGCCAAAGGAGGTTGTAGACGTGTTGAAGGTCACAACCCGGAGCAAGGGGAAAGTTGAGCCTCCCAAGGTGGAGAAGACCAAGTGTCCCAAGAAGGGCACATGCAAGGATGAGAAGCAGGACAGCCTCCGAAGTCCGAAGACGCATGAGGCTAAGGAGCAGCCAACTCCCCTACTTTCCCTGCAAATATTCGTACTGAAGTGATTATCTGCGGGAGTTGAATCCCCAAGTGAAGAAGGAGGAGGGACAGCACAGATTTGATTATAAATATAAAAAATCCAAAAAAAAAATTGCTACTCATGACTCAAGTTATTTTTTTGAGATGATAATGAATTATATGTGTGTTCATTTCTTTATTTTTTTGGTGGTTAGTTCTTGGATTTTGACTTGGTTTTTTAACTGCTATGAAGTGTGTTGACATCATTGCTAATGATCTATACGTTGATTTTATGTCATAATGGTGGTTATGATTACGTTGTTTGAGTTTAAATTATGTGTTGTTCGATTGGCAATTTATGAATTGGCGGTTCAGTTTGATTTGCTCATTTTTTTTATTTTAATGTAAATTTTGAGTTTTTACTTCTTGATGATTTTGCCACCTGTAATCATAAGTTGCATGCATGCGACATTAGAGTTGTTGGAGAGATAACGTAATGGTATTTTCATGGTAAATTAATTCCATGAAGCTCCATTGCCTTTCTCTTGCTTTTTTTAGTTTTTTTCTTTTCACATTTCTTTTGATTTGTTTTTCTAACTTTGCTAACTTTCTCTTTGAGCCTGTTTCTCTTCTTGTTCTATTACGTGGGTTTATCATCATTTTATGGATAGATTGTATGCATTAGCATGGGCTCGAGTTTTTGTAGGGTCTAAGTCCATCCTCCCTAACCCCTGTGGTGCATATTGCCGCTCCATGCGCTCCGTTGTGGTTTCATTATCACACGCCTTTAGGGTTGTCATTATAAGACGTCACTAAATAGAGCTGGAACTCGAGGTTTTCAGTGACTTACTTGCCTTACGTTGCGCGAATATTTACATAAGTGGAGGAAGTCATAGGTGACTTTCCCTTCGTCTAAAGTGACTACCAGATATTGGCGTATCATTCCTTCATGTATTGATATCACACATGTGAGAGGATGGGATGTCATCATGTGAAACAATCTAACTGAATTGAAATTAAAGTTTTGATTCAAAATGGAATATGTATATTGATAATTCTTATAAAAATTAGTGATTAGAGTATGATTCCTTGATTAGATATCATGTTATGATAACAATATAACTGAATTCAAATTGAAATTTGGTTCAATATGAAACCATGTGAGAGTTAGATTGAGTTAAGACCCAAAGAGCATTTCTTGGAATCCACAGGAAAATTAGATTGAATGTGAGAGTGCAAAGTGCAAAAGAGAACACATGACCTGATGTGATAGGAGAAACGTTATCTGGAAATGATCCATTAGTTTGCATCTCTATTTGGAATATCGAAACGATTCATATTAATCAGTTGTTGTTGCACGAAGGTAGTAGCCTTAGATCCAAAAGTATGATCCAGGTGTAGGTGGACAACCAAACATCACGAGACTTTCCTTGTGTTTGAGTTTGAAGTCTCCGGCAAGAGAAGATACCTGCATGCAATTCTGCGAATTCTCAAGTCAAATTTATCTGCCTGTTCCTCTTTCACCAGCCATGAAAACCCTCAGCGTGAACAGACGAATTTTGAGAGATGCTTCTTAAAAAGAAAACACGGGCAGCAATCAAGGCATTGAGTATCGGAGTTAGTGTGTTTATCACAAGGCCAACAAATGAGCTGATGTCGAATCACATAAGATCAGTCTCAGGATTCTACTCAGGAGAGTGTAACAGTGATTATCTACTCAGGAGAGTGGCAAAGAGTGACAGAGAAAGTGGTACTAATTTGCTTGAAACTGTAATTTATTTCTCTTATGGTACAAGGTTGGCCTGTATAGAACCCTTGTAAAAACAGGGTAATTGTAGACTTCTCAATGAATCGAATCAAAGACGCCTCACGCAAACAGGAGTGACCACCTCCAACAAGTCAGTCTGAAACTGCAAGGCTGTCTGCCTTTCTCTTCCTCCGCTTCCGTTCTGCAAATGCGGCCAGACGCTGGGTAGCCACTTTCAAATGCTCGGGTGGCATTGATGCATAGCACGCCCGGAAAAACCCAGGCTCAGCATAATGGCAAGCTTTACCTGAAATTCCAACATATATCTATGAGGACAACGCAAGCCAAGTCTGATCTCCTGTGTCGTCCATGTTTCTAGATTTAAGAAAATTGATCACTAAATTGAGTACAATTCCCAAAACTTGCATGGGGAATACGTACAAATGAGCTGCACCATTTTTAACAGAGTGAGGTCTGCACCCATGGACCGTAGTATTCAATTCAACGCCATATTATTAAACACCTACTTTGAAGTTCACATGATTCTCTGGCCGACTTAGGTCCGGCACGATTGGGTGTTGGAATAAGGTTATTAAAAATCCCTCGACCTATTTCAAGCTCGATCAACCCATATCCTTGCTCCAAAAATGCGTCCGAGAAGCAATGCGATAGACCAACTACCATGGATAGATATAGCAGTATGCAATGAATGGATCTATCTACAAGCGGAATACTAACCTGGGGTAAGAATAACGCGACACTCGTCTCTGATCTCCTTCCACAAGCGATCTTCAGCTTCAAATGTAGGCTGTGGGGAAACATTCTGAATATGAGTACATGCGTGTTCATTTACGTTTCTTCACACAAACCATCATCTACGTGCACAAAAGAGCAACACTTACTATCGATACAAAGCCATGACCCATCCAGCTCATAAACCATGTAACATGAGATATTAAAAGACAAAATTTACCAACAAGAACTCAACGGGCTGGCTTCCCTAATCTAAGTGAGACTGGCGATAAAAAACACACGCTTATCATATAATACTTTGGACGTGATTTAGAAACAGACCTCGGGAAGGAGAATGCGCAGATCAAGCCAACAAAACATGGCTGCACATGCTGGCATGTAGTTAACATTCTCAGCCGTCAACAGTGAAGTAAAAAGCTCGTAAGACTTCTTCAAGCGCCTGTCAACAAACCAATCGTTAAGAATTTACAGGGTGTGATCACGATGAACTAATATGCTCCAGAGTCAGCTTTCATACAACGCTGAGTTGAAAGTTTCACAACGAACCTAGCTGATATCATATAACCAACTGGATAAAATTATACAATCCGAAGATTAGTTCCTCCGTTAGATGATGCCAGATTTGATGTAGAGAATTCCACTTGAAACAGAAACCAAAAACAAAACAGAAAAAAACTATACTTCGACGCATAATCAGAAGGTAGACTAGCTCAACATCTTGATACGTTTGACCTCAGATCTCAAGATATGCGTCTTCTATTTATTTTCTCTGACACTAGGAAGAAATAAACAGTTGAACAAATTTGAATAATAACAGCCTCATCTAGGAAGTGGCTGAGGCACAAAAGTACTAACCTGTTATTTTCAGCAACGTAAAAATCAACAAATTCCTCATCTTCAAGCATGATCGACAGTGCATGTTGTGTGTCATTAGACACTGCAGCAAACATACCCATATTCTGCCAAAACTGTACACAATTTATCTAATCAGGAGCACAGTTGTGACTTCAATGGCAAGCCCACTTGACTGACAAGTTCGTAAATTCATGAAAAAGGAAATCAGAGCACAGAAAACAAAGCACAAAACTTCGAACTTTTGAAAATATAGACAAAGGTTGGGAAGTCCAATGATTGAAAACCTCACTCCACCTCACCTTCTGCATGTCTTTGTTCCTTGTATGTAAACAGCCTACACGAAAGCCGCTCATCCCAAAGTCTTTGCTCATGCCATAGGCTGTATGAACCCTCTCCGCCACTGACTTTTGAGACAACAAATTCTCTGCAACGGCAACACTGGCCACCTTCTCCATACTAATGAACTCATTTGCCGAAGTTCTGCATATCGCAGGGAGAAAGGCACTACAATTATATTCACGTTTTGTGACAGTGACTGACAATGAGTTGCGCATGCAAGATAACTTGGCAACGGGGTAAGCATTTAGAAATTAGCAATGTTAGCAGATTGCAAAACTCCAGTACGGAAAGTTAAGCCGACATCAACTCCACTCCATCGAACCAATATTTAGCCAATCGAGAGATTCTCAGTTACTGGAAGAGAAGATTAGAAGCATCTCGTCTTTACGGTAAACGGTAGCGTTACGCAAAACTGCACTTTCGTTTCCTGGCTATGCAAACGCGTAGAAGTAACAACAAGCATTCGAACTAGCTAACGGCTTGATCAGTTCCGCATGCTGGTCTGACGAAAGACCCCATGAAGCACATACTGCGGTGGTGGGTTCATGACATGTTTCCGGAGATAAAAGGAAGGCACAGCCATGTCCTTTACGTAAGTAAGCCTCACATAAAGACCAGCGATAAAAGTGAAGATGGAATCTAGTACCCAAATTTTGAGTTCGCATATATCTCGTCACACAACACGTGCAGTCCTCGATTTACTGCCCACACTAGCAACTCCTGCCCACAGACAATTGAAAACATAGATCTGATTAAACATACACTGATTGAGACTAGACAATAATCGATGCAAGAGATTGCAGGAATCAATGTTGCGAATTTGGAAGACACCTGGGAAAGCAAGATATACGATCATCATCTGTAGGTAGAATCCGAATGAAGATGAGGTCTAGCGCCATAGGGTAAACTTACTTTTAACGTAGATTCGGGGTACAGAGTGCCGAGTGGATTGCCAGGATTTGTTACCAGTAATACCCTAGGCTTTGCGCCCTTCTTTTCGGCAGCGAGGGCTGCTGCTTCCATTTCAGTTGCCGTTGGTATATAGGTTTGAGTATCTGCTGGTTGCACAGGTATAGGTTCCACTCCATTCTGCCACCCAAGATTAAGCAATTAGGCGGGACTTCAAGGTTGTGATTGCAGCATATAAACTTGGTAGTCCTCAAGATCTCCATCTGAATCTACATAAAAAATAAGCCCTACTTTTATAACATAGTCACAAGTGTCTTGAAAGCTTAACGTAAGCACTTGAAAGCTAAATGCCTATGATATTGGCTAGATCTCAACCACTTCTAGACGTTAAGACGGCTTACTCGAATTGCCATGTCATTATCAAAGGCAGGAAAGTAAGGTGCGGGAATTAGACACCCATCTCCGGTATCACATGTTGCAAAAAAAAAGAGGTCCAACACCCTGTGTGCCGAGAACATCACAAAAAAACTCACTTTCAGTGCCATCCGTGGAAAGAAGGGAGCAAATTGCTGGAAGACCTCCCGAGAAAACATACAAGAACAGAGCCAGACATACGACTTCAAATTGCTTAACATGAAGTTACTCACACAGCGCCTAAGAGATGAATCCTTCTGGTGGCAACTAATATTGTTTTAAGAAAAAAATAAAAAATACGGATGAATATCTTTTATCTTTTACATTAATTTTCTGAAGGAATGTCCGGCAGAAGACGTGAGCAGAATGGAGCCTGGTCTGATTTAAATCTGGACACTTAATATGGAAAATCCTCTCATCTAAAGAATCCTGCTTATACAAATCACAAGATCCTCCAGCACAAACCAAACACGTGAAACTGCCAAGAATAGTGGAAATCACAACTAAACGCTCGTACTGCATGTCGTAAGCATGTGTACTTAGAGACATAGAAGTGGATACGTGGGTTCTACAGAACCATCTGAATTGACAGATATCCGACGACTGATACTACCTTCCTCTCCACAACCTCAACATGATGATAGAAGTCCCTCGAGGCATAAACTTCTGTTAAAATAAAAATTTCTCTATACTACTGTTGTTATCCAAGCCCGGGAACAATCTTACTTCTTGTATATAGCGATCCTGTATTAAAAAACCTTCTGACGGATGGAGGCTGAAGCTCCATGCTCTCGGTGACAGGTTCTTTAAACGTGGAAACATCCGAGACCAACTTTCTAACCCCTCTCTGCTTGGTTGCTGGTGTGGTCAAATAACAAATTCAAAAGTTTCCGCTCTTCTACCAGACCTCCTCAAACTTCTCCACTTAAGGCGATTTCTTTCTTGCTTAATCTTTCGTGCAAGTCAGCGTTGGCAATGGGCATCACGGACTCAGTGTTGCCCGCAAGCTCTCCTCAACTAGCTTTTCCTAAAATACTCCAATTCCTTGAAAAAAAAAGTTTAAGTAAACAAACAACTAATCCCACACTGACAGCGCACAGACAGGATACTTGTTCACCACTCATTGTCCACAAGCAGTTCACTTAATACAAAGATATTAGTACGCGGCAATTTGCAAACGATAAGGGTATAGAGACAACATTCTGGGTGCATCACGTCGAGTAGTACTCACGCTGTAACTCCACTCGATATACAAATGTTGGAAGTATTCACCTGCGACCCAAACACCACAATGTTGAAAATTCAATAACTTGAAAAACTCGTATGCAATCACAGATGAAATAAGTAACAAAAGAGGGAAAGGTATATGAAAATCGTCCTGCATTTCCTGCTCGACAAACGGTCTAAGAAGGGTTGAATAACCCTCGGAAACCACAAAAAACAAACGTATGAAAGCACTGGAGGTCCGATAAAGTCATATATAATCCACGGAGTTGGCGCAAAGTTGAGACACCCAACCTCTACACCCATAAAAGTCCTCTCCATCATCTTAGCAATTGCATTTCGTAATCTATTGCCTCCTCTAAAATCTCCGTAAAGGCCGACAGTGGCAGGTACTTCTCGACAACTCCTGCCGTTAAAAAAAATAAAAATTGCGCAGCGTTATCTTTCTAAAGATGTCTTGGTGCAGTTATTGAGTTGCAAACAATGTAATCAAATCAAACGTAGGTTCGTGGACACACAACTCCTTCAGTACAAACGAAGTGGCTACAAGATATGTATATTAGACACGGTCAGATAAACGCAGCCGTAAGCGAGAGCAAATTCAATAAGAAAACCAGCACGAGTAATATCTTAGGATTACTAACTGGAAATGTGTAACCTGCAGAGAACCACAAGATTAGTGAATGTAGTACGCAGAAGGGAACAGAAACGCGAATCGAGCTGGCAACTTAAAGCAAAGAGTAGAAGTAAACATTCAACGACCACAAGAAAAAAATAAGCCGGAGTACAATAACAATGTAAGACAGGAAGCAAGTTGGAACTAAAGGTATGCGACAGTATGAATATTATCATATTATAAATTAGTGATACAACAATACTATACATATTTAATATTATGAAACGGGAAGACTACTAAGTTCTAATATGAGACATAAGAAAAAGAGAGAGAAAGTGAAGATGAAGAAGGGCCACATGGACTTTGATTTTTCTGAAGGAACATCATGCTTTTTAGGATGTAAAAATGAAGATATATGAAGCATACAAGTAACTAATATTGATGGAACGCAGGCAGACAGCGTTAGTAAAAACGTTTAATTAGAAAGACTGAGATAAGTTCTAGGAATTTACAAAACTAAGCAGGAAAAAACCAATGTGTGGCTACAGAAAGCGAGAAGGACAGGAACTAAGACTGTCACCAAAAAGATGGATGAGTAATATACAAGACTGAAAATCACTCGGAATTTCCGATAGGACCACAGATATAGAGACTCTTGCAGATATTTATGTTCGAAAAGGAAGATATAAAAGAAGAATTGTTGGAATTAACGGCAAAGTATTTGGCCATGGGTATCCAAACAATCTGTTGACATCTACAACGATCAAAAAGCACATAGAGGTTTTCAAAAAGTAATCGAGCCAAAGACGAAGGTCAGAGGCAGCTGCCGTGGATTCTTACTTTAGCCTGAATCGATCATTTACATCAGCTTAGTGAAGAGAACGAAAAGGTAACCGAACTAAATCATAGGAGAAAGGAAAGGATATGTTGAATAAATATAACGTATAAAACACAACATGATATTGTCTCTATGGAACCAGGAGACAAAATCTTAATGTATGTAGATTTGTTAAAGCTTTTGCATGCCTTGTCCAATCCTTAACATCTATGCTAGGAATGGTCAAAGTGGAGATGGTGACCGCACAAGAGTTAGACTTTCAAGTATTGAAAGATGATGTCTTGCATGCACCTATTCTTAAGTGGTATATTTCTAATCGACCAATCAAGTTGGCTACTGATGCATTAAGTACAACAGTGGGAGGAATTCTTCAACAAGAATGCGAGGATGGTTGACATCTTGTTGCCTTTTTCTCTTGAAAGTTGATGGCAACTGAGCAAAACTCTCACACAACTTAATGAGAGGAGTTAGTCATTGTCATGGCCACCAAACATTGGAAACACTACTTGGGAGATAAGAAGTTTGTGATAGACACCTACCACAAACCATTGGTGTATTTGGAAACTCAAAAAGATCTCTCCAAACGACAAATTTGATTGGCGGAATGACATTAACAATTCAACATGAAGATAGTGTATGTGGAGGCCAAGAAGCAATTTGCATATACACCCACGCAAATGCTGTGCATCAACAACATCATAGAGATGAAAATCCAAGTTGATTGGTGGTCTCAAATGATGGCTGCAACAAAGTAAAACTCAAAGCTCAGATCTACACCGAACTCATCAAATGGACCGTAAGCAGAAAAGTTCCCCTGTAGATGATGCATAGATTGAACTTAAAATCATGTGTCGGAAAGCTGAAGAGAGAGGAAATAATATAATAACCTGTTAGCACAAGTAATAAAACTTCGCACTTCAACTAAGACTGTCATCTCGTAACTAAAGCATTTTGGACGACAACATCTAAAAATCCAATGAATATTTGATAATCACGCGTTGGCTGCTCTGAAGGGCTCATTTGAGTTTCAACGCTAAAGGTGTCTTCTAGAGCAGCCGCCCTAACATTGAAGCAGGATTTGGTTTATCGAAAGAGCTTTTGTGCTATGGAGATGCTTCTAGGTTTCCCATACAAAGATCCTCAGCATTCACATGATGTATTACAAGCACAAGAGTTCAGGTAGTAAAACTACATACCGAATCTTATCGTGGATGAGGTCGAAGGACAGCACGCTCTCAGCCGTTGCCATCTAAAATTGATCACAATCAATAACACAAAGATCACGTCTGAACACCTTTAGCAAGTTCTGGTTTTATAGCCAACATGTTCGCTAGTACAAAAACGCTAAAAAAGGTGCACTATAGGGGGAAAACCAAGTTTGACGGTGTCTAAGTTCTAAAAATGCATGCTTCTCACAAGAGAATGATCAGTAGCATCCGAATGTTCGAGGCTGAAAACAGTCTCTACAACAAAAGTGAGTGATGACGATGCGTTCATAATATTCCTCCTTTGAAGTGAAACAGATTGACTTGCTCCGAGAGACAACTCACCATACGCAGGTGGTACATGCACGAAAACATCAAATATCCGAAACCCAGACACGGAATGCCAAACATAATGGTATATCCTGCTTTTATCAACAACCATCTCGACATCATCCTCTGCCATAGGCCACAATGTAGCTGATGAGGTCCGCTAAGAATACACAGCCTCGACTATTTGTAATTCAGCACAAAATTGTAATACACGTCGATCCATCACCAGTCCGATGGAAGTAGACTCTTCTCGGGAACGACTCAAAAAGAAATCGGCAAATACATAGGAAGCCGTGTATAGAAGGATCAACCTCTTCATCAAATTCTCGCTCACAAATATTACTTGATTTTAAGGAGAAGACTGGCATTCTATTAAAAACGAGACAGAAAAAATTTGAATTTCAGGAGACGACATTGTCATAATCTGCTCAAACATCGAAACGATAAAGTCCTCGCCAATGAGAAGTAGATTACACATGAATTAACTATGGCATAAAACTATCTGATGTGCTAGCTCCACAAAAATATCTTCCGCTTTCTGTAGGGTCCTCATCCAGAATTTATCCATAAATACTCCGCAATCCCAGAAAGTTATAAGCAAGAAAACAGAAGTGCCACAGAATAAACTCCTAATGATCGACTTTGTACAATGAACACAACTGTCTCCAACAATGCACTTGGAACAAATGCTAAAGGAGTAAAAACTGAACTTACTGCCTCCATCCCAATTCACGAATAATTAATCTTCCTACGCCAAGTCAAGGGAAAGAGAAAAATAGAAAACAGCTAGACTCACAAGAAAATATCCGTCCGTATTCTTCGGCGTCCACTGATGCGCCTTCGCTTCATTGACAGCCTGAATGTACGGAGAAAATGGTTTCAGCGCCTTACTGCCCCGTTTCGAGAGGACACACCTGCCCACACTCCCGTTGCTATCTTCCTCATCCCCAGAGAAGTGCACTCCCCCGGATCCATTCCACATCGTCATGACTCCCTCTCGGGCGTCGCGCGAAGAGCTCAATCCACTGCACTCCTCTCCTCTTCCTCTCGCCACCCAACTCCTCCTGCCACCCTCCCACCCTCCGTTCCCTGCTGCAAAACTATCATCACTCCACCTCCACCGCCTCCATCTCTCTCCTTCGTCCGTTGCCAAAATTGAGTGCACAGGATCGTCCCCACTAACTAGCACGAAATACCACTAGAGCTTCAGACTAGATCCCCGCCTCTCGCTCACTCTCCCTGTAACCAGGCTCGATCAATTGACTGACAAAACACCTCGATCTGATCCAATCTGCATCAAAGGGCCCAACGGCGCAAGCGCCAAAAGAGACAGAGCCTGTTCTTTTTTTCTCGTACGAAGTGGGAGCGGATGGGACGGGCAGGACTTTTCTTTCTTCCTTTCTGCCTCCTGTCTGCCATGGCATCATCGTCGTCATCAGGACAGTGATGTGCGTACTCTACAGTATGTCAAATGGTTTCATGCCTTCATGCCATCTCCACCCATCGCAGCGTCCATTCGCTTGCGCCAAGTGGCGCTTGGAACCAATGGTCATGGCATGCGTAAATGTAACGCAACATAACCGCTATCTTTCGATCTCAATCCTCTTTTTGTAATATTTAAATGCTCTACTCGTTTTGAATCAGACAGAGGTAGAGGTGGTGTGGGTGAGGGTGCTGCAGTTCCTATCCTGCAATACTGCCCTCTCTATCCAATTTTATACACCTACTAATCTGGTCACACCAACCGAGCATCTACTGATGATCGGTTGCTCTCTTGCCTCCTGTGGTTGAAAGGTCTGTACTTGAAGCTTCACTTTCCTCATGCTGGTTGGAATTACAGTTCTGTGATTCTATTGTTGAGTATTATGGGTGTGTCAAATATGTACTTGGGTTTCTTAACAACGGTCAAAATATCTATCTAATCCTTTGTATCTGCAGGACTGATACCCGCGGCTTCCATGATTGATGAGCATGTTTCTCGGAGACAACCACACTCACACAACTTTGACATGTTAAACTAGCGGTGCCCACAACTTGTCAATCTTTGTGACTATTCATCCACTAGCATGTATTTTTGTGTAAGCCAAAATAAGAAGTGTAGATGCTCACTCACACCGTTTTTCTTTCTTCGCAAGTTGTTTAGAAGGACTTTGTTGACAACAAGACATTTTTCTTATTTCTTATTTTTATTTCCAGTATTTCCCACTGAACTGTTAAAAGTTCCACTTCATCTCTAAAACACCCAGATAATATTATTATTATGTTTTTGAAATGATATTTTATGGTATAAACGTCACCAACAAAGTAAAATGTTTACTCCATCGCATTCATTTTATATCGATGTATATATTATTTGACTTCCACATCATTTTTACAATGAAAAATAGAAATGAAAGTGCTACAAGGCGATTAAGCTTCATCTCATCTGATGTTATTCTTCAGATGCTTCAATCCATTTCAATCAAAATAAATTTGAAAGAAATCATGAAAACTGCAGAAAATACTTTATTCTCGAGGTATGTAACAAAGACACAAAAATATTACCAACTTTGATTCATTTAGGTAAAAGACAAAATAATGATGTTTATACAGTATTCATATTGCGTAATGGATCATCTAAATAACAATAATTACATCGGGGATTGCGATAGTTAGCAGATATTGAAAAGTAGTCAGATTTTGTTACATACATTCAAAAAGTCTATTCAACTCACTCATATTTAGAAAAATATCATTAATAATCAAATTATATCAAGTTTGCACAATATAGTATAAAAGCATTGAGAATTATCAATTCTTCAAAAAAACTTTTAAATATTTCAGTATATATTTTCAATTGTTCAATAACTAAATTAAATTCTCTTACTGTAGTGTCATATGAGACTATTGGATGTAATATTCAATGTGTAATGTAACGATAAATCAATGGTTTGAAAGCCGGAAGCACTATTAACAAGTTATATAATTCTTCATCAAACATGTAAAAATATTCAATAATATCAATAAATTTTTTATATTCAATATAAATTACGTAAAATTTTGCAAATTTGTATCAAACTTGAAATCATGATATTTTACATTTTGAATGGTTTTAATGGCACGATAGATGACTTATTTTAACTTCATATACATAGCTTTTAATTTTTATTTAAAAAAATTGATGTCAAATATGTTATGTTAAAATGAATATTCAACATGTAATTTTGAATTATGTACATGAATTTATCTTTTATTCAAAATTTTATATATTGATAATTTATACATAAATATGAAATTAATATAGATGATGAATCTTATATAACATAAACTGTAAAAATAAAATCTAATTTAGATTTATAAAAATAACAGAAAGAATTATTTATGTAGCTATTATTATTATCATATATACAATAATAGATTTGTGTATATTTTTATGAAATAAATGCTTTACAAAAGAAATACGACACGTATTTGGATATTATAGCCTACAGTAGGTAATCATTCTCATTGGAGTTTGTGGGCATTTTTAAAGAGTCTACAATTCCATGCCATCATCATTGGTTATTGGCATTAGTTGACTTTTTGTTTCTCTTTTCGTCAGTTGCTTGCGTTGAGCCGCTTTCAAACTTATTTTGATCTCATTGTGCTTGATATTGCCCCAGCTTCCCTTTATTACTTTGTGATACTTTTTCTTCTCACATTTCATAATTTGCTCTCGAGTCCCAGTTCAATAGTATATATTATAAAATTAATAAAATTCATTTAATTGTAATCTCACATGATTTCTTTTATAGGTTTCTAATGATTTATAATATTTAAACTTCAAAACATTCATATCAAAATTTGGTGTCATTAATTTCATACAAATGAATTTTTTATATTTATTTCCAAGAAATGATGTTTATTATACTATAAAATTTCATCATTTTAGTTTTAAATATTTTAATATTAAAATTTTATACCCTAATTTTTATTTATAAGATAAAAAAGTAATTTTTTACTATAATATATTATATATATAATAACTAGTCTAATTTTATTATTTATAAAATATAAAATTATTTACTTAGAATGTACAATCAAACCTCTCAAATTTAATACCATCAGTGAATCATGAAAGTATCAATTATTAGAGAAAAATAATTATTGGAGGTACAGTAACCTCTAGTTTAAGTACGCATTTTTGACAAAAAATTTAGGATTCAAGATTTATTAGTTGAACATGTCATGAATCGTCATTTCACGTAAGTTTTGAAGTTTTTACGTTTGATTTTGAAGTCGACCGTTTGAATCTTGCTTTGAAATGATTCAAATGATTTCTTAAGGCCATCGAATAATTCCTCTGCTTTTGCTTGAATTTCATAGCATAGTAGCTGATCCTCGATGTCGAGAATTTGCTTATAAAGAAAATCAAAATCCTGAAATATAACTACTTTTTCTAAACCAATATTCATCTCTTGGGATTATCATCGTCGTCATCATCTATCACCGTTTCAATAATCTTCATCGATTTCAGAAGCCCTTCAACATCTTTCAACACTGCAGCTGCATATTCTTCATTATGCTCATCGTCAACATGAACAAATTCTTCCAGCTCTTTTGGATCGACATACAAATTTAAAGATTCTATGACATTGGAGAATTTGGTGCATAAGTCGTCAATGTCGTTACCATTTTGGCTCTAAATTCATTAGTTCTGCCTTGACGAATGCATTTTTGATAGAGGTTTGAGAAATAGAATCCCAAACGTCTTTCACATAACTCGCAGCATCGAGCAGGTGCACTGAATTTTTGTAAAGACCTCATGTGATCTTCGTCCCTGATCTTTCTTTTGATTTTTCGCCTCATCATTGAGTTTGTAGAAGTCAAGGACGTCCTTGAGATACAGATATTTGTATTACTTTTTTAAAGCTGCGATTATTCCCATATCACAAGGCTGTTTCCATCTTGTACAATTTGGGGGAGAAAAAACTATCCAAATGTTGTGGCATTCAAACGCTTCAAAATGCCCTGGAGCATTGTCCAGCAATAGAACGCCATGTCCGGTTCACTTTTTCACTTCTGGATAAAATACCTCATTGAACCATTTTCAACAGGTTTCTACATCCATCCAAGCTTTTGCTTGATTGAAGTAAGTAATGGACCATTGCCGGTCCTTAATACAAGCTGGTTCTTTTGGTTTCTCAATCAATGCACAAGAAATTTTGTGCGTTCCAGATGCGTTGGCGCATATGATAAAAGAAACTCAGTCTTTGGCTTAATTTTTGCTTCTGGTGGTTGAGATGTCCTCGTAGGGCATAAAGAGGCTACATCTCGGAATCAAACAAAAAAATAAGCCACTCTCGTTCATATTGTAGACATTTTCTGGGTCATATTGCGCAATAATCCCGAAAAGTTCTTCTAAAGCTGTCAGCAATTCCGGATCGTTCTTGTTGACTTCTCCTCCCTCTTCATGAAGGAGCATCTTTTGCAATCCATGACGCGCTCTGAATCGACTTACTCATTGTCAAGATGCCTTAAAATCGGATTCCGGAATGGAAAGACTGGAAGCAATGCTTTTCGCTTTGGCTATGGCGAGAGATGGCGGGATAGGCTCATTGTATTCAAGCTCAATAAATCGTCCAACGGAAGTTCAAAATGTCCTCTCCTTAGCTTCTTCAGACAACAAGGCAGATCGTTCCAAGATCACTTCCCAGTTGTCCTACACCTTTCGGATGGCACCTTCACTAACGTTGTACTCTAGGGCTAGAGCCCTTTTACTTTGAGCATTCATTTTGCTTAGCTTTGAGATGATTTCGTAGCGTTAATGCTCATTGAAACACTTTCTGTTTGGTTTTTTTGACATTCTAACAAAACACAAGTGATTTGGGAGTGACAAATCTAAAGTATGCACCTACCGGCCAAGTACGCACAAACCACAAAGGTTCAAGTTACGTACTTAAGCATGAGACTACTAAACCCCTTTTAATTGATATATTATTAAATACGGTTAGAAGTTAACTCAAGTCTTGAGTAACTCTAGTTAATTTGACTATAGTTAGTTAGATTAAGGCTGGTATTACTATATAAGAGGGTTGATCGAAGCTCTCTGTAACACAATTAGGGTTATTCAGTAAAATGACTATGTGTTCCTTGGATGTAGCCTCACTAAGGTGAATCAAGTATTTTTTTATGTCGATTCTTGATTGCATGTGTTTCTCTATGTTTCCCCTTTTGTCCTCTTTCTTTACCACTGCCACGAAATTAAAATACTCTGGCACAATTTCGGTTCGTCTCCGGGTTCCATTTATCTCATTATGGCAAGCAATTTACTACTGTCTTTGTCGATGGGATGCATTACGAATATAATCTCTTTGTGATTTCCAAGAGGGTTGTAATGGATTGCAGATCTTCGTGAGGTTACAAAGTTGAGTTCTTGCATTTTGGGGATAACCTATTCTTGGGCACGACTGTTGAGCGTGTGTGCTTGCTAATTCTCGACATTCCTCTTTCAGGTTGGACAACTGACCGTCGATATTTTTTGAGATCTTTCTCTTATGACGAGCTATGAGGATTTTGAATTTGGGGTCCATAATCAAGTGCATTTTTGTAGCAATAAGATTTGAAGCCAGATCTGGATCTTCTCTGAGGTCAACGATCGTCTTCCAAGTGACAAGGGAGAGTGAGCTAGTTGAATCTGCGAGTTGGGTTTAAGCATCGATGTTGGTGAGCAGATAGTGGATGAATTGATGGCTAGCTGGAAGCAATTGGAACTCAGAAGCTCCCGAAAGACAATGAGCAGATGTATACGTTGTGGCAGGAAGGAATGTTTGAAGTGTTGATGAGGACAACACCTCAAAGATTGGTGATAGAATTCAGTGCAATTTTTGATGAAAGAGGGCTCGTTGTATCTTACGCATGCTTGTTATAGTGTGAATAATTTGCAGGACCTAAGAAAAGATAGTGGATTCTCAATGTGCCATCTTTGGGACTTATTCTTTGAAATGTTCCATGTGCTCAAGTTGATGTCGTGTTGTTCAAGAGGAGGAGAAATGCAGCTGTCTTCGACACTTGCAATTTAAATGCTCGAACAGATGTAATGATGTTTTTAAAGAAGATCCTATAATTGATTTCACTACTAACTTTTGTTTTGAAGCGAGCATGCTTCTTCAATTTTTGATGATGAGTCCTCCTTACAAGACAAGTAACACTGACTGAAGAGCTCATGATGGTCAAGTTCAGACATGTTTACAATGGTTGTACCCTGCTTCTGTCTGAGTTCTTTAGGAAATGAGTGATGAAGAGCTCATTTTGAAACTTCAAGAACTGTTGAAAGTCAAAAGCTAGTAGATCTTCTATCAATCCGGAGGATATGGTACTTGATGGGAAAAGCCGTTGAGAACTGCAATGTGATTTCAAGAGCATTGGGATCGATGGGTCAAGTAGTAACAAAAGCAAGCAGAGCAGCGGTATCTCTTGTGGTTTAGGTATTTTTTCCCAGAGTAAATTTTCATTTTTCCTCATATGAGTCGGAAAGAAGCAAACTTGGAGGTTTCATTGACCGAACGTCATAAGCGATTTAACATTGTCAAATATCATGGGCGTGGTGATTATCTTATGTGGGAGAGGCAAGTCAAGGGCAAGTTGAAGACTTCCGATTTGGGCAAGACATTGAGGCCTAAACCCTCTACATTCAATGATGAGGACTGGAAGGACCTTTAGGAGCAAGCATTGAGTATTGTTATACTCCATTTACAACCTTCAGTTTTGAAGCAAGTTGATGAGTATGACAATTATACTTTAATGTTTGAGGCTCTTCAACGACGGTTTTATCTCAAAGAGTTTTCAAACATGATGTACACCTCCTTGAAGCTGATGAACGTCAAGATGAAATATTCAGGTATGAAGATACAAGATCACATTGATGCATGGGTCGATTTTCTTACACAAATGTTTGAAGTCTTTGCAACATTCAAAAGTTGGAGAGCCCAAGTTGAGACTCAGATTGGTCACAAGGTGAGATATCTACATTCGGATAATGATGGGAAGTATACTTCTGAGGAGTAAAAATTACGACAAAGAGGAGGGAATCACTTGTCATCTCATCACGGTTTATACTGCGCAACAAAATGCTATTTCTGAGAGGCTCAACCGAATAATATTGGAAAATGTTCTTAGTATGTTGAGCCAATCTGGTTTACCATATGAATTTTGGACTGAAGCTGTTAATACCGTAGGGTATTTGGTAAATCTGTCTCCTTCAAGTGCAATCAATTTCTTGACACTGTTTGAATTAAGTCATAAACAAAATCTGATTATAATTATTTGAGAATTTTTGGTTGTACGACTTATCCTCTCATACCTAAGGAGAATATACCAAGCTGGATCCTACATCTAGGAAGTGTCGTTTTCTTGGATATGCAAGTGGTGTGAAAGATTATAGCCTATGGGATCCTGTAGCTTGTAAGGTGATTGTCAATAGAGATGTTTTTTTTTATGAGTCCAGGTCACTGAAAGAGGGGGAGATATCTCAGGCTCCCCATACTGACAAGGGCAAATCTCCACTCACTGATGTTGTTGAGGGGGAGATTGATCAGTATGGGTTTAATGATGCATCATAAGGAGAAGTTCCAAAACAGATGAAGCATAAGCCTGAACAATAGGAATTGGAGGAGCAAGTTGTTGTTCATGAGCCTCAAGACCGAGCACCAAACGATGAAGATCAACCATGACCATCTATTAAAAGATCATCAAATCGGATTAGTAGAGCTCCCGAAAGGTATGAAACATGGGATGATTCATCTATTCTTGAGGATCATGATATTGAAACTGAGAATGATGATGGCAATGCATTGATCTTGGAAGAAAGAGAACCTTGTGCATATAGAGAAGCTCAAGCCTCTATCAATAAGCTTAAGTGGGATATTGCTATGGAGCGTGAGATGCAATCGCTTGTTGAGAACAAGACTTGGGAGCTAGTGGAGCTTCCAAAGGGTCAACCTTCGGTTGATAAAAGTGGGTGTACAAGTTGAAGGATAATCAAGCGGATGAAGAGAAGAGAATCTTCAAAGCCAGGTTGATGGCTAACGACTAACACAAGAGAAAGGTGTCAACTACAACGAAGTCTTCTGACATGTAGCAAAGACTATCACAATGGAGATTTACAATATCATGTTTCAATCCCATCTTAGCGATAAGTCTATTCAACCAAATAGCCTCTTTTGATGCTTCTGCTGCTGCTACATATTCGGCTTCCGTAGTTGACTAAGCTATGCACTTCTGCAAGATAGATCTCCAACTAACGCATCCACCTCCAAGTGTAAACACATACCTAGTTGTAGACTTCCTCTTGTCCATAGTCAACATCAAAGTAACCCAACAAGGATTTGGCATTGTCTAATAAATCATCAAACTAAAGATCATAATCCTTAGTACTCTTGAGGTACATAAGAATCTACTTCACAGCTTCCCAATACACCTTCCATGGATTTGATATATACATGCTCACCTTGCCCATAGCTAGAGCAATATCATGTCTAGTGCACACCATCAAATACATGAGGATGTCCATTGGCTTGTCATAGGGAATTTACAACATCTTTACTCTCTCAGTTGCATCAATTGGACATTGAGCTACTAAGAGTTTAAAATGTGCAGCCAAAGGAGTCCATTCTTCTTTAGAGTTTGCCATGTTAAACCTATCAAACACATGCTAAATGTACTTGCCCTAACTTAACCATAGCTTCCCCTTCTCCAAATCCATGTGAACATCCATACCCAATATCCTCTTGGACTTACCCAAATCCTTCATCTTGAATGCAGATTTCAGTTGCCTCTTGCATCTATCGATGTCGGATTGTTCCTTTGCCAAAATGAGCATATCATCCACATAGAGTATTAGAATAATGAGGCTAAAGATCTCATCATTCACCTTCTTTATGTATACACATGGATCAAACACACTCCATGAAAATCCTTGTGCTTTCATGAATTCATCAAACCTTGCATTCCATTGCCTATGAGCTTGCTTCAATCCATATCGAGATTTGAGCAATCTACAAACCAACTTCTCCTCACCTTTCTTCTCATAGCCGGTAGGTTGTCTCATGTAGATTTCTTCCTCCAAAGGTCCATACATATTTGTTGTGAGAACATCCATTTGATCCATGACTAGACCAAATATCGCAGCAAGTGCACATACCAAGCGAATTGTAACATAAATTAGAGATGCAATTTCTCATAAGAAGTTTGAGCTAGTCAAAATTGACGGTAAACTCAATCTAGCTGAAGCATTGACCAAAGTTATTCCTTTTGAAAGTTTCAGGAGTCATTGTGCTACTATGCAGATTTTGCATAAGGAACATTAGTAGAATTACTCTAGCAATTGTTTGATTCTTGTATATGTTTTACTGCTTCCTAGTTAGGCTACGGCTTAGTTCTAGTTAATCCTTGTTTACACGAGGGCATATGCTTCAGGTTTCCTTATGGAACTTCCCGCGGAGTATGTATATGAATAACAAGAGTTAGAGATTCCAAGACATGAGTTAAGGGGGAGATTGTTAGGAGTAAACTTAGGTCTTGAGTAATTTTAGTTAGTTTGACTATAGTGTAGGGACATAGTATACAAAGATTGTAGGAATTTTTTGTGGTTTTGGAAATAAAAAGTCATATTCGGTGGAATACGAAGTTCCTTACTACGAATAAGACAAATTAGAACCAAATGAAGGAATTGATCACATGCGCGTGGGAAGAAGCTAAAGGAGCTACAACACCTTAACCAGTTCAATCTCAAGAAATGGAAACGTGACCATAGTGAGCGACCGATAGGGAGTCTAACATCGAGATATCAAAGAGAACGGCAATCGTCATGATGGGAAGAAAAGGAATTGCAGTACCATCGGTCAAGAAGATGACTATGGGGAGGATTCGGCGACTTATCGTAATGACAGATTGGACGCCGGTAGAGTTGCTTCGATTGAAGAATCTAGGAAATGCTTTTTTATCATGGAGATGGAATTTCGTTTGTCCCGAACTATGTGAGGAAGTGCACAGAGGCAAGGCTGTTCACGCGGTAGGATGTCGAGCGCAACCGGAGAAATGGGATGCGAAGATGTGGGCTAACGCCTTAGGATGCTCATATGAGAAAGAGAGGATGGGGTCGATTGTCGGCTGTACACACAACTTTCACATTTGATGAGTCAAAGTGATTCAACCCTAGAGAAAGGAAGGGTACGAATGGCTCGACTTGATCAATGATGTTTTCAGGCGTAAGGTGGCTCTCACTTTGAACTAGCTCTTCTCTCCTCAACGCACTACTTACATCAGTATGCATAAGGTGCGTATTGTGGAGGGATTCATAGATGGAACGATCAAAGTAAACTGGGGAGAGATCTTCGCTCGAAATGTTCAAGCGATGGCTAATCGACTTCAGCAGGACAACAAGTGTGTGGTATATTTATCGTCGTGCATTTGTTCTCCAAGATGGAGTGGTTAACATCTAAGGAGAGGCGACTATACAAGATGGAGTCTGGGTTGTCCGATTTGGAGGACGAAGATGACAGTAGTGGGTCCACCATGAGTGTAGATGCCACTATTCCAATAATAGACGGACCTCCGGAGGTGACCATCACACATCATAGGGACTCGGCATTGAAAGAAGTAATTGTTGAGGTTCCAAGGAAGAGAAAGTGACATGTGGTGGACAGTCCTCCCGAGCGCGTGCCTAAGAAGAAGAAGGCGATTGATCAGACGGGCGATGCAATGCTACAGGCGGTATCGAGACCAAAGGTGAAAGCATCGAAGGAGATAGCCGAACCTCTTGCCTCTTTTTTGCAACTTTCTGAGAAGTTGGAGGCGGTAGTGATTCCCGTTCTTATGGAGTTGAATGAGATGAGCTAGGTCACATGCCAGGATGGGATCCGCAAGCAGACGGGTACATGGATCTGGTGCAAATGATGCATCGAATGGCAAGTCAGAACATGGACCAAGCCCATGTGGTTCAGCATTTAACCAAGTGTGTGGAGCAGTTGAACAAGCAGAAGACCGAATTAGAATGAGAGACTAAGAAGTCCAAGAGCGCATACGGGAAAATTTGCAAGATTCGAGATGCAAAGATTAGGTACGTGGAAAGGGAGAATCTCTAGCTTAGGAAACGGTTCAAAGTCTGAAGCGACGCTTGAATCGAGTGGATGTGGAGGCACCGGCTCGATTGGAGACCTTGGCAAACAAGTGTGCGCAACATCTCTTCGCGAGGTGTGATGAAGAAGAGTCGCGGCGATTGGAGAAGCTAGTGGAGATGATGGAGAATCCAAGGGATTCAAAGGAGAAGCGCAAAGAGATGTATAGAGCGCTGGGAAGAGAATTCAAAGAGGCGATGTGTCTGCACCAAGGAGGAGATTACAGCCGACATCCAAGAGTTGCAAGTAGGAATCAACGCGTTCAGTCGGGAATTGGAGGTGCGACCGAACGATATAGGTAGCTTGCGTAAGATTAGGAGAAGTCGATATGTGTAGGCAGCGTTTAGGAGTAGATACTAGAAATTTGTATAAATAGGTGTAGGAATAAAGAGAAGTGGATCTCCTTTCTTGCAAGTGTTCATGTGATTGAACCGCAATTGTAATCAGGGTAGAACGAGAACTCACGAAGCTGGTGTGTGCCTTGTGGAACAGTCTAGAGTGGCGCCCAATACTTGTGAAGTTATCCGGGTATTCGCCCATGAGTTGTAGACATGACACATACATCAAGAGTACTTCTTCGAGCCTCTCGTCTCGACTTTAGCTTGTAAGGGAGTGATTCCCCAACTTAGTAAAATCATTTGAACGATTCATTGATTATTAGTCTATTGTAATCACTGTACTGATGGATGGAATTGGTCTTGTAAGTTGCCTATTTGTAGTAATGTTCGGACTAAGATGTCCAGAGTAAGCTAAAGATGTGTAAACACCTACTATTCGTCATGGTTGGTCTACTCGGATCCCTCATTTCCTTGGGAACGAACCTAATCCCTACATAATTGTCATACATTATGTACCTTTGTTGTTACATATAGTTAGTTAGACTAGGGCTGATACTACTATGTAAGAGGGCTGGTAGAAGCTTTTTGTGACACAATTAGGGTTATTCAGTAAAATGACTCTATGCCTTTGTTGTTACATATAGTTAGTTAGACTAGTGCTGATACTACTATGTAAGAGGGCTGGTAGAAGATTTTTGTGACACAATTAGGGTTATTCAGTAAAATGACTCTGTGTTTTGTGGACGTTGATTCACTGAGGCAAACCACATGTTTTCCTATGTCAACTCTTGATTGCATGCGTTTCTTTGTGCATTTTTGTTTCGGATTGATAAATACGTGAGGTCGTATGATTGGCTAGATTTTCAATCGCAAACAATGAGATGCGGTAGTTCCCTTTCCTACAACAATAAAACATATAGTACATAAAGACTACCATTCTTACCGTTCAACACTCCTACCCTAGAAAGCAATCATGATCTTAACACCTCTACTACAAGAGAAGCGTGTAGGGGCATAGTATACCAAGACAGTAGGAATTTTTTGTGCTTTCAAATGAAAAGAGTCATATTCGGCGGACTACGAAGTGTTTTCCTACGAATAAGGCGAATTAGGATCAAGCATGAATAAGGGCTTCAGTCACCAGAGCGCGGGAAGGAAAAGGAGGAAGCCACAATATTTTAACCAGTTCGATTTCAAGAATGGGAACACGAACCTCCGTAAGCAACCGATAAGAAGTTTGACATCGAGATAGCAAGAGAATGGCAACCGCCATGACAGGAAGGAAAGGCATTGCAATACCACCGGTCATGAAGATGATTATGGGGAGAATTCGGCCGCTCATTGTAATGGCGGATTGGATGGCGGCGGAATTGCTGCGCCTAAAGAACATGGGGGGTGCTTTCTTATCGTGGAGGTGGGATTTCATGTGCCCTGAACTATGCAAGGAAGTGCGGCGAGGAAGAGTTGTTCACACCATCGGATATCGAGCGCAACCAGAGAAGTGGGACGCCAAGATGTGGGCTAATACTTTGGGACGCTTGTACGAGAAGGAGAAGGATGGAGTGGATTGGGAAGGTTCGGCAGTGCATACGGCCTTCACATTTGACGAATCGAAGTGGTTTTAACCCTAGGGAGAGGAAGGGCACGAACGGCTACAAACTCGATTTGATCAGGGATGTGTTCCGGCGAAAGGTGGCTCTCACATTGAACCAAATCTTCTCTCCTCAGCACATGACCTATGTTAGTATGCATAAGGTGCGAATTGTGAAAGGCTTTATTGGAGGGACGATCAAGGTCAACTGGGGAGAAATCTTTGCAAGAAATGTTCAGACAATGGCTAGTCGACTTCGTCATGATGACAAATGTGTGGTTTATTTATGGTTGTTCCTGATACATTTGTACTCAAAGATGGAGTGGCTCACGCATAAGGAGCGACGACTGTACAAGATGGAGTCGGGGTTGTCTGATCTAGAGGACAAAGATGACAACAGTGGGTCCACCAGAAGTGTAGGTGTCACTCTCTCGATTATGGAGGAACCTCAGGAGGTGACCAGAACCCAGCAGCGGACTTCGGCGTCAGAAGAGGTAGGGGCTGAGGGTTCAAAGAAAAGGAAGAGACCAGTGGTGGACAGTCCTCCAGGGCGTGTGTCTCTGAAGAAGAAGGTAATGGATGCGGTGATAGAACCCACACCCCAAGCAGTGTCGAGACCGAAAGTGAAGGCCTCAAAGGAGATAGCAGAGCCCCTTGCCTCTGTTCTGCAACTCTCGCAGAAATTGGAAGCGTTGGAAATTCCTGTCATAATGGAATTAAACAAGATGGGCCCAAGCTATTTGCCAGGATGGGATCCACAGGCAAATGGATACATGGATCTTGTGCAGGTGATGCACCGAATAGCAAAGACGAAGATGGATCAAACCCATGTGGTAAAGCAGTTAACCGAGAACGTGGAGCGGTTGACTAAGCAGAAGGCTGAAGCAGACCGAGAGGTTGAGAAATCAAAGAATGTTTACGGAGAAATTTGCAAGGTGCATAGTGCGGACATCCGGTACGTGGAGAGAGATAATTTGCAGCTTCAAGAAACGGTGTGAAGTCTGAAGAGACGCTTGAATCGAGTGGATGTTGAGGCACCAGCTTGATTGGAGACCCTGACGAACAAGTGTGCGCAACACCTCTTCGCGAGATGCGATGAAGAAGAGTCGTGACGGTTAGAGCGATTAGTAGAAGTGATGGAAAATCCCGGAGATTCCAAGGAAAAGCGCAAAGAAATGTACAGAGCGCTAGGGAGGGAATTCCGAGAAGCGATGTGTCTGCATCGAGAGGAGATCGCTGCCGACATTCAAGAGTTGCAAGTAGGAATCGACGCGTGTAACCAATCTTGGTTAGTCATAGTTAGTTTAGCCAAAGCGTAGAGTGGTCACTAGATCACAAAAAGACAAGATAGTGATGTGCACTATCCAAAAAGCAAAAGGGTAAATGACGAGGTGGCTACCATGCATTGGTGGATCAGATTGTGTGCTAGACGTCTGTTAGGAATTGGGTAGGATAGTATAACAAAATATGCAACCTACGCATGTTAGCCATGTGGCATAGTTTGGATTTCGGACTACTCTAATCCTACAGTATATAAATCAAGGAGAGGTCTTGAGAAGACATCTCTTATCTTGGAAGTCATTCTGGAGTCATTGCCTTCAGTGTTAAAATGGTATCAGAGCAGGCTTATTGTTCCTATGAGTGTGGATCACCCCTCTTGGAAGAATAGTCTGGGTTGGTACAATTATTTGAGGAGAGAGAGTTTGTTAGAGGCTGACAGTGGTCATTGAGCTGCAAGTAGTGGAAGGGGGTTATTGTGGGTGCAGGTTATGAATGGGGGAGATAGAATAGTACCGAGATTCCCATTTCTTAATCCTTTTCATGTCAAACTGTTATACATTGAGAGAGCAAGGTTGACTCAGTATTTGGTTTCTCATTTTGGTGCCAACTTCATGGACCAAGTGATGAGATCTCGAGATCCTGTTATCTTACATATAGTCAACTACGATGTTACTTGGGATCTCACGATTTACATTTTAGTTTAGAGATGGACCTCAATAGACCACCACTTGTGAGATTCAACACACGGTGTGAAATCTATTGTGTGTATCATCCTAAAGCTATGTTTCGGAGCCTAGTTATTAGAAACTTTGGAGAGTAGTATTACCATGAGGTGATAGCATCACCGATTCCTTTTGTGTTGCCAATCTTGAGAAATTGGAGAGTGTTCATCTTAACCCTATATTGAGAAAGAGTGGACGGAGACGAATCATGGAGGACACTTTGAGAGAAATGATTCAGGAGTTGAGAGATTTGAGAAACGCATTTGAGCAAAGCCAGACTCAAGTACAAGAGTTAGCTCAAGAATTGACAGCAGTCAAAATGAGAGGAATGGAAAATGAGAGAATGAGAGAAACTCAAATGGAGATGGAGACATCACCATCCATGGTGGAGAGTGAAGAAACAGTGAGAGCCATTGCTCTTGAAGCCCAAGCAACACAACGAGCAAGAGAGCTAGCAACTTGAACGAGGCTATTGCTTGTGCACAACGAATGTCCAACGTCTACCACAATAGTGGGAGGTAAGACGTTCCCACTCTAATCAATACTATGGACCCATGCCTATGGAGTTGGGCAACATAAGGAGGAGAGAAGATTTCATTCCAAGGGGAGTGAATGCACAAGGAGGAGATCGTCGCAACTCGAATCCTCATTGAGAAGGAAATTCAAGAGGAGGAGACGGAGTGGAGGGAAGACGAGAAATAAGGCAATGCTATAATTGTGGAAGATTTGGTCACATTGCCATACCCAAGTTCTAGCAAGAGGAGCTAGACCCCCCCTATCGACGAGCTTTCAACAATCTTGAAGGTGGAGACGAAGTGACCGATGGAAAACCGGGAAACGACGAGCACCAGTAACCTTGCCTCGCGGCCTTACTGGTTCGATGAAAAGGAGGAAGGGCGAGGGAAGGAAACACAAACATGAGGTAAATGGTTTGAGAAAGAAGGAAACATGTTTGATTGTGACGGATGGCGAGATAGAAGGAGTAAAAGTGAGAGTATTGATTGACCCAGGAGCTACCGAAAATTTTCTATCTCGATCTATTGCTATAAAGTTGGGATTAGCTTTAGAGAAAGATAAAAGTGAAAAGGTAGAGTTGCCAAACGGGCAAACAGAGAGCATTGAGAGCATTCCTAGGAAAGTGGAGTTGAAGATTGGGCAATACAAGGAATCGTTGGAGTGGAAAGTAATTCGATTAGCTCGCTATGATGCTATTTTGGGTATGCCTTGGATGGAAAAATATAATCTTGATGTAGATTGGCGAAGGAAGATAGTAAAAATCATCAGTTGGAGGATCTTTGAAGATAGACTTAGATCAGGACATAAAAACTTACCTCTCTACGTGATAGGAAGAACCGCTATCAGTCACAAAGATGTATGTTTTTTGGGCCTAATAAGAGATGTAAGCGCTCCAAAAGAGCAATCTTTTATACATGAGGAGTTAACTTGTATCTTGAACGAGTTTCAAGATGTTTTTCTAGATGATTTGCCTCCAGGTTTACCACCAAGAAGGATAGTGGATCACAAGATAGAGATCTTACCAGGAAGTTCTCCTCCTTGTAAAAGTCCCTATCGACTTGCACCAAATTTGGAGGAATGCAAGGCACAATTGGAAGAGTTGTTGGAGAAGGGGTTTATCCAACCTAGTGTGTTACCATATTGAGCTCCAGTATTGTTTGTGAAGAAGAAGGACGGCTCCATGCGGATGTGCATGGATTATCGTGCTCTAAATCAACAAACGGTGAAAAATAAGTATCCATTACCGTGAATGGATGACTTGTTTGATCAACTTCATGGAGCTAAGTATTTCACCAAACTTGATCTTAGAAGCGGATACAATCATATCAGAGTGGCGGATGAAGACATACAAAAGACGACTTTTAGAACTAGATATGGTCATTTTGAAAGATCTAGTTATGCCATTTGGTTTAACCAATGCCCCGCCACATTCATGGGGATCGATGAATGATATTTTTCAGAAATATCTAGATAAATCAGTGATTGTGTTTTTAGATGATATCTTGATATATAGCAAGTCCCCTTACAAGATCATCGAAACATCTACGGAGAAGTACTCAAGTGTTGAGAGAAAATAAGTCGTATGCTAAGATGTCAAAATGTGAGTTTGGCAAAAGCGAAGTAGATTACCTAGGCCATAGAGTTAGTGCCGATGGCATCCAAGTCATGAGTGACAAAGTGGAAGCCATTCAAAATTGGACCGCCTCAGAGAATCGAGACTCAACCACGTAGTTTCTTGGGTTTAACCGGCTTCTATAGAAGGTTTGTGGAGGCTTTTGCTCGTATTGCTCTAGCTTTAACAAGTCTCTTAGGCCAAGGGCGTAAAATGGCAATGACGCATACTCAAGAGATTGCATTTCGGGCTTTGAAGGATGCTCTTACATGCACCAATCCTTAAATGGTATGAACCGGGTAGACCAACAAAACTTACTACGGATGCATCGGGTGTGGCAGTTGGAGGAGTGTTACAACAGGAATGGAAAGATGGATGACACCCAATTGCTTTCTTCTCACGAAAACTTTTGCCGGCGGAGCAAAATTATCATACCACAGAGAGGGAAGAGTTAGCCATTGTCTTGGCTACTAAACATTGGAAGCACTATCTCGGAGATAAGGAGTTTGTGGTTGAGACAGACCACAAGCCTTTGGTTTATTTATAAACTCAAAAGGACCTCTCAAAGCGGCATTCATTGGGGAATTTGAATGGCGACAACGTTTCAACATGAAGATCGTGTATGTGGAGGGGAAGAAGCAGCTTGTCGATGCATTGACACAAATGCCGTGCATAAATCACATCACGGAGGTGAAGATTCACTCTGAATGATGGGAGAACCTGAATCGCGCTACCAAGGAGGATGAGGAGATTGCACAAGCCCTTTAACAGGGTCGAGCACATTTAGAACGGGGATTGACGTTCTATAAGGGAAAGATTTGGATACCCTCATATGTTGCTCTCCGTACAACAGTGTTAGAGGAGGCACATGATTCTGTAATAGCATGGTAGGTACTATTCAGTCCGAATTCGTATAGATTGATTCGTTCCCAAGGGAATGAGGGATCAAACCACACTAGCGAAGAAGGCATTCAGACATCTTTCTAACTCTGGACTGCGAAGTCCGAAGAGCATTCACAAAGAAGGTAATCAATTCAATCTCAATCCCTTCACAAACCCATCACATCACCAATTCCACAGACACAACAAATAGAGTTCAGCAATTTGCTTTACTTCGGGATGGGGATCTCTCTCATTACAAGTTTGCGTCTCGGCAAAAACACCCTCTAGAGTTCTTCTGATGCTACAAACAGGCTTAGCTCGTGGACGAATATCCGGGTAACTTCACGGATAAACGCTTCAGTCGTCACAATGTCACCTCCCTCTGACACCAAACTCTTCGAATCTGCTCGTTATACCCTGACTACAATTTGCAATTCAATAGCTTGGATACTTGCAAAGATGAAGAGATCCATCACTTTATTTCCTACGACTATTTATAATGAATGTTTTCTAACTGCTACTCCTAACTACCAAGCTAACCGTCTCCTACACGGATCGCTCTCTCCTAAGTCTTCTACCCGATCTAAGCTTTCGATCGCACCTCTCCCGCTTTTTCGTGAATGCCTCGATTCCTAACTGCATTTCTTGTACATCTGTCGTGATCTCCTGTCGATGAAGAGCCATGGCTTCCCGGAAATCTTGCCCCAATGTCTTGTACATCTCCTTTCTTCTGTCCTTCGAGTCGCCGGGATTCTCCATTACTGCCACCAATTGCTCTAACCGCTGCACTTCAACTCGATCACACCGTGTGAACAGATGTTGCGCACATCTGTTAGCGAGGGTCTCCAACTTCGCCGGTGCCTCCACATCCACCTGAATCAGTCTTCGCTTCATGTCTTGCACCGTCTCCCGAAGATGTGCATTCTCCTTCTCCACAAAATGGATCTCCGCACCCCGAATACGACAGATCTCTTCGTAGGCCTTCTTCGCCTCTTGAACCTTCTTCTCCATCTCAGCCTTCTCTTTGGACAACTTGTCCACATGCTCGGTTAACTCTCTCACTGTGATAGATTGATCTTCCTTCCCCAATGCTAGACGGTTCATCATATGAATCAATTCCATATGCCCGTCCTGGCATATACATCGGCCCCATCTCATTCAACTCCAATAATACCGGGACCACCACAGCTTCCAAATTATGCGACAGCTGTAACACCGATGCCATAGATTCCGCAATCTCCTTCGAGGCTTTTGGCCCTGGCTTCACCGCCATCATCTTCGGACGAGAAGACTTTGCCGGTCCTATTTGTTCCATCTTCTTCTTTCCTACATCTCTTCGAACTGCTAGAGTAGCTGGTGGACTGTCTTCCACTACTCTCTTACTCTTCCTTGAAGTGCCAATCACTTCAAGGTCCTAGTCCGAATCAGGCTTGCTCTACACTGCCGGTCTCACTTCTCCCCTTCTCTTCGGCTCAAGTGGCGCACTCGTTCCTAGACTCCTCGTCGACCCACTACTAGCACTGTCGATGTCCGTATCCCAAAGTCAGACAACCCACTCTCCAACCGATACAGCTGCCTCTCCCTAGGCGTCAGCCGCTCCAACTTTGCATACAGGTGTACTAAGAAAGACGAGAGATAGACTACACTCTTATCGTCTTCTCTTAGCTTTGTCGCCATGACCTACACATTCCTCGCAAAGATCTCTCTCCAATTCACTCGGATAGTTCCTCCGATGAACCCTTCTACGATCCTCACCTTGTGCATGCTCACGTAATTTGTTCGCTGCGGTGAGAAAAGCTGATTCAAGGTGAGTGCCACCTTTCTCCTGAATACATACTTAATCAAGTCGAGCTTGTAGCCATTCGTCCCCTTCCTCTCCCTAGGTTTGAACCACTTATGCTCGTCGAAGGTGAATGCAGTGTGCATTGCCGATCCCTCCCAATCGACTCCGCCTTTGACCTCTTTGTGGTTGCGTCCTAAAGCCTTCGTCCATAACTTTGCAACCCACTTCTTCGACTGCGCTCTGCTTCCAATCGATGTCAGCGGCTGCCCTCTCCGGACTTCATCGCACAGCTCCGGGCACACGTAGTCCCATCGCCATGACTGAAACGCTCCACCGAGGTTCTTCAACCTCAGCAACTCCACTAGAATCCAATCCGCCATCAGAATAAGCGGTCGAATTTTCCCCATCATCGCACTTCTTCCTGCTGGAACTCCTCCGGTTCGACGCTCGACATTATTGACTAGCTTCCTTGCTCACGCTTTCGGCAAGTTCTTGGCATCGACTTTCTCTCGACAATTCTTCAATCCGCCGCCCAGATGCGCGCTTAAATTTCCTTGCAATTCACTCGTGTGAATTCCCTAATGGTATTCCTAACTAACAAGCATATATTCGGATGAATACCTTCAAGCGAACCTGAATATAACTCTTTATTCACAAAAACCAAAAAAAATCCTACTTATCCTAAGAACTACGCTCCTACAGCTACAGATTTGTTGGGCTGAATGGCGACAACGTTTCAACTTGAAGATCGTGTATGTGGAGGGGAAGAAGCAGCTTGCCGATGCATTGATATGAATGACGTGCATAAATCACATCACGGAGGTGAAGATTCACTCTGAATGGTGGGAGAACCTGAATCGCTCTACCAAGGAGGATGAGGAGATTGCAGAAGCCCTTTAACAGGGTCAAGCACATTTAGAACGGGGATTGGCGTTCTATAAGGGAAAGATTCGGATACCCTCATATGTTGCTCTCCGTACAACAGTGTTAGAGGAGGCACATGATTCGCCTATTGTGGGCCATGTAGGAGTGGAGAAGACCATTGAAGGCCCAAAGGGTATACTTTTGGCCAAAACTAAGAGAGGACATCACCGGCTATGTTCGGTTGTGTGGCTTGTCAACAAAACAAGACTAGAATCGTAAAAACCAGAGGTCTACTACGCACTCTACCAACACCTACTAGAAGATGAGAGCACGTCAAGATGGACATTATATGCGAAGTTACCAATGACGTCTACAAAAGTTATGATTCGATAGTCGTTTTTGTGGATAAATTGAGCAAGATGATCCATATTAGGCCCACAACAAAAAGATTCTTTCGCACCCGAACTTGCTCGAATTTATATGGATGCAGTTTTTGCTCAACATGGTTTAGCTACAGTGCTCATCACCGATAGGGGCACTCAATTTACTAGCATGTTTTGGAAAACCCTATTTGGGCTATTCAAAACAAAACTAGCCATGTCCACAAATTTTATCATCCTCAAACGGATGGGCAAACTGAAAGAGCAAATAGAACTATTGAGGACATGCTTAGAGCTTTCACTTTGGAAGAGCAAGAAGGTTGGGATGCAGTTTTACACTTGATTGAGTTTGCTTATAATAACTCAATCAATGCATCCACAAAAGTCAATCCATTCTTCTTGATATATGGAGAACACCCTATCACACCATCTAGCTTGGTGAGTGTAGGTCACATGTAGGAACCATCAACCCAAGTTGAAGCAATGAACGAGTTTGTGGCACGAGTTCAACGAGGAGTGCATCAGGCAAAGCAAAAATTAGCCATTGCCCAGAATCGGCAAAAACAATATGCTGATGCTCATCGACGACATGTGGAGTTTCAAAAAGACGATCATGTGTGATTGTCTACTACCAATTTGTCATTAATAGGGGTTCGAAAGTTAAGTCCACGGTTTATTGGACCTTTCTTGATTGTCCAATGGATTGGAAAAGTTGCCTACAAGTTAGAGTTGCCAACACACATGAAAATACATCACGTTTTTCATGTGTCTCTCTTGAGGAAGTATACCCCACGATCTCCTTTCTTTGGCAACCCACATCAACCTCCTCCTTTACCAGCCATGATTGATGGTGTAGAGAAATATGAGGTTGAGAGAATCCTCAAGAAACGGACAAGAGGTCCACGGAACCCCAAAGTGGAATATCTAGTCCAATGGAAAGGTTATCCACTTTATGAAGCTACTTGGGAATCATTGACAAATCTTACAAATACCCAGATAATTGTAGAGACTTTTGACTGTTCTTGCAACGAGGACGTTGCGACTTAAATGGAGGGAGGTTTGTAACCAATCTTGGTTAGTCATAGTTAGTTTAGCCAAAGCAAAGAGTGATCACTAGATCACAAAAAGACAAGATAGTGATGTGCACTATCCAAAAAGCAAAAGGGTAAATGACGAGGTGGCTACCATGCATTGGTGGATCAGATTGTGTGCTAGACGTCTGTTAGGAATTGGGTAGGATAAGATAACAAAACATGCAACCTACGCATGTTAGCCATGTGACATAGTTTGGATTTCGGACTCCCCTAGTCCTACAGTATATAAATCAAGGAGAGGTCTTGAGAAGACATCTCTTATCTTGGAAGTCATTCCGGAGTCATTGCCTTAAGTGTTACAACGTGTTCACTCAGGAATTAGAGGCGCGATCGAGCGGCCTAGGTAGTGCACATAGAATTAGGAGAGGTCGATCTGTGTAGGTAGCGTTTAGGAGTAGACACTAGAAATCTGTATAAATAGGCCTAGGAATAAAGAGAAGGGGATCTCTTTTCTTACAAGTGTTCGTCTGATTGAACTGCAATTGTAGTTAGGGTAGAACGAGAACTCGTGAAGCTGGTGTGTGTTGTGTGTGACAATCCCGACTGGCGCTGAATACCTGTGAAGTTACCCGGGTATTCGCCCATGAGTTGTAGCCTCAATGCACATATCAGGAGCACTTCTTCGAGTCTTTCGCCTTGACTTCAGCTTGTAAGGGAGAGATTCCCCCAACTCAGTAAAACCGTTGGAACGATTCATTGATTTTCAATTGATTGAACTTACTGTATTGATGAACGGAGTTTGAATTGATCAAAAGTGTGTTTGTCAATCACCTATTCGTAATGCTCTTCGGACTGAGTAGTCTAGAGTAAGAAAAGATGTGTAAACACCTAATATTCGTCTTGGTTGGTCTATTCGGGTCCTTCATTCCCTTGGAAACGAATTTAATCATTACATAACTGCTTTCTCCCCCACTCCTATGTTATTACAAAGCGGCTCGGCTCTTCTGTAATCTCACTGTGGAAGAGAAGCTCAAAATCTGCAAAAAATACATCAATCAACACTTCTGCTGATGCATCAAATCGACTAAGCATCACAGCTTAGCCGATTTGGTGCAACGGAACACGACGATGAAGACGAGACCTTGAAGGGAAATAAAGATCACTAGTATACTTGCCTTACGGTCTTATTGGTTCCACTAAACAAAAAAAAGACGAGTTTGGGAGAAGACAATGATTGGAAGTTCATGGAAGGAGCAAGAAACAAGGATGATTGATTGTCATAGATGGGATGATGGAAGTACACAAGGTGAGAGTTTTAATTGACCTTGGAGGAACAAAAAAATTTTTATCACGATTTTTATTTGTTGCAATGAAATTAGGATTAACTTTGACGAAGGATTCGAGTGAGGAAGTGGAGTTACCAAATGAGCAAACTGAACCAATATAGACATTAGCACAGAATATACAACTAACCATAGATGGATACAAGGAATAGATTGAATGGAGAGTAATTCAATTAGCTCAATATGATATCATCCTAGGAATGCCATGGATGGAGCGATACAATCCGGAGGTAGATTGGAAAAAAAAATGGTAAAAAGTAATGGATTGAAGATTTATAGAGATAGAATTAGATATCAAAATAGAAGCTTTTTTCTCTTTGCTATTGGTAAAACTATCATTTCTAGAGATACTATATGTTTCTTGGGATTATAAGAGATGTTGATGGTTCTAGTACAATCTTTACATTCCGGACTCATTGAGCGATATTATAATGAAGGATAAGGATGTATTTCCATATGATCTACTTGCATGATTGTCACCTAAGAGGCGTGTAGATCACAAGATCGGGGTGACACCTTGTAGGAGCGTAGTTCTTAGGATAAGTAGGATTTTTTTTGTTTTTGTTAATAAAGAGTTATATTCGGGTTCTCTTGAAGGTATTCGTCCGAATATATGTTTGTTAGCTAGGAATACCATTAGGGAGTTCACACGAGTAAATTGCGAGGGAATTTAAGCGCACGTTTGGGCGGCGGGTTGAGGAATTGTCGAGAGAAAGTCGATGCCAAGAACTTGTCGAGCGGCCGGAGAGAAGGAAAAAGCTAGGCGCAATGTCGAGCGTCGAACCGGAGGAGTTCCAAGCGAGGAAGAAGTGCGACGATGGGGAGAATTCGACCTCTCATTCGATGGCGGATTGGACTCAATGAGTTCTGCCGAGGTTGAAGAACCTCGGGGGAGTGTTTCTGTCATGGCGATGGGACTATGTGTGCCTACAGCTGTGCGAGGAAGTTCGAAGAGTATAGCCACTGGCAGCAATTGGAAGCAGAGCACAGTCGGAGAAGTGGGATGCGAAGTTATGGGCGAAAGCTTTAGGACGCAACCACGAAGAGGACAAAGACGGAGTCGATTGGAAGGGATCGGCAATGCATACGGCGTTCACTTTCGACGAGCGGAAGTGGTTCAACCCTAGGGAGAGGGAGGGGACGAATGGCTACAAGCTGGATTTAATCAAAGATGTCTTCAGGAGGAAGGTGGTACTCACCTTGAATCAGCTATTCTCACCGCAGCGGACCACGTACGTGAGTATGCATAAGGTGAGGATCGTGGAAGGGTTCATCGGAGGAACTATCCGGGTGTACTGGGGAGAGATCTTTGCGAGAAATGTGCAGCCATGGCGACTAAGCTAAGGGAAGACGATAAGAATGTAGTCTATCTCTCGTCCTTCTTAATACACATGTACGCAAAGATGGAGTGGTTGACGTCTAATGAGAGGTTGCTATATCGGTTGGAGAGTGGGTTGTCGGACTTGGATGCTGACATCGACAGCGCTAGCAGTGGGTCGACGAGGAGTCTAGGCACAAGTGTGCCTCCTGAGCCGAAGAGAAAGGGAGAGGTGAGACCGGCGGTGCAGAGCAATCCTGAGTCGGACTCGGACCTTGAGGTGATTGGGACCTCGAGGAAGAGGAAGAGAATAGTGGAAGAAAGTCCCTATTTGTTACAACCCTAGTTTTCGCTAGTGTGGTTTGATCCCTCATTCCCTTGGGAACGAATCAATCTATACAAATTCGGATTGAATAGTGCTTACCGTGCTATTGCACACCTGGTAGCATTCCAACTTGCAAAGCTCCATATAGTTTGGCTCCAAATGAATTGGAATAATGTAAAGCTCAAGTGAAGGAGATGTTGAGAAAGGAGTTCATATAACCCACCTGGGGCTCCTGTGCTATTCGTGAAGGAGAAAGATGGGAATATGAGATTGTGCATTGATTATCATGGGTTCAATCAACAAATGGTGAAAAACAAGTATCTATTACCTCAAATGGATGATTTGTTTAACCAACTTCAAGGGGCGAAGTATTTCACCAAATTGGATTTGAGGAGCGAGTACAACCATATTCCAATTGGTGATGAAGATGTTTACAAGACATCTTTTCATACTAGGTATGGTCACTTTGAGTATCTAATGATGTCTTTTGGTCTCACTAACTCACCTGTCATATTTATGGGATTAATGAATGATAATTTTCGTCCTTATTTACACAAATATGTTATTGTCTTTTTGGATGATATTTTGATATATATTACAACCTTAGAAGATCATAGGCGACATTTACAAGAGGTATTTTAGGTTTTGCAAGAAAATGAATTATATGTCAAAGTTTCAAAATATGAATTTAGCAAGTCCGAAGTAGATTATTTAGGTCATTAAGTTATAGTGGAGGAAATCCAAGTGATGAGTGAAAAGATAGAAGCTATACAGAATTGGACATTACCAAAGGATCAAACTAAGTTGAAGTTTTTTTTAGGTCTTATCGGATTTTATCACAGACTAGTTAAAACTTTTACCCGCCTTGCTCAAACCTTAACATCTATGCTAGGAAAGGGTCAGAAATGGAGATGGGAACCATACAAGAGTTAACATTTCAAGCATTGAAAGATGCTCTCTTTTCTCGAGTGATATGAAATCAATCAATCAATCAAATTGGTTATTGCAATCACCTTTGTGGTTATCACAAAGGTGAAAATCCAAGTTGATTGATGGACTCAAATGATGGCTGTATCAAATGAAGTGCTTCAAAGGACTTAGAAAGTTCGAGGTCTAGCATTTCAAGATCAACATACATGGATCCCACAAGATCCAGATTTACATACAATAATGTTGTCATAAGGTCATGATACAGTCCTTGCGTGGCACGTGAGAGCTGAAAAGACTTTGGAGAGCATACAACAAGTGTACTATTGGTCAAGGATGCGGGAAGATATAGAATCATATGTTCGAAGCTGTATAGCATGTCAACAAAATAAGCAACAAAAACCGGCAAATTTATTATAACCCCTTTCCATTTCCAAACAATGATGGGAACATGTTACTATTGATCTAATATGTGAGTCACCAAAAATCTCTTTAAGACATGATTCAATCATGGTCTTTGAGGATAAATTAAGTAAGATTATACACATCCCACCTACCACAAAGACAATGACGGTACCACAACTTGCTCATTTGTATATAGATGTAGTTTTTGTGAATCACGGATTAAGCACAGTCTTAATCACCTATAGAATAACTCATTTTACTAGTTTGTTTTGAAAAACCTTGTTTGATTAATTTAAAACAAACTAGCAATGATTACAACCCATCATACTCAAAATGATGATCAAATAAAGAGAGCCAATAGAACAATAAAATATGCTACGAGCATTCAGCTCAAAGGAACAACAAGATTGGGATACTTTTTTGTCTCTTGTGGAATTTTCATATAACAATTATGTTAATGCATCCACAAAAGTGTCTCCATTTTATTTGATGTATGGTGCTCATCCTTTGATACCATCTAATTTGGTGATAATTCCTAAAGGGCAAGAGTTTTCAAGTAGAGTTGCGGCGGTCAATGATTTTGTGAAGCACATACACAAAATACTACATCAACCAAAGGAGAAGTTGTTAATTGTTCAAAATCTACCTAAAGTAATATGCATATGCTCATCACAAGAAAATGATTTTTGAGGAAGGAGATCAAGTTTGATCATCAGCTATCAAGTTGTCACTTGTAGAACACCAAAATTTAACACTAGATTCATTGATCATTTTAAGGTGTTGAATCGTGTTGACGAGGTGTCTTACAAGTTGAATCTCCTGTTGCATATGAAAATACATCATGTATTTCATGTGTGAGGATTGCGAAAATACTTACCATAACCGAAATAGTTCACATGGTGGTTGTGGGATCTTATCTATATTATATCTTTTTGAGTACTTTATAAAAGAGAAATCATTGAAAGATCTCTCAACTTTAGAATGTTTTGAGCTATTTGAGTGTTCTATCCTCATTTCCATAGTATTACAACTAGTAATTCTAATTTCTTAGTATGTATAATTTTTTAAATTTATCATACTTTCAGCTACTCTGCATATGAAAGGATGGCTAGGTGACAAGTTTTGGTGGAGAACGTGAAGGAGGAATGTGTCAAAACTATTAGTGTCTTGGGCCTAGCCCAAGACACAAGCCAAAGGGGGTAAGATGTAGTTTTCATTCTTTGGTTTCATCCATGTACTTCTTGATGCGGTCTTCCCATCCTTTTTGCTATATTACTTGTTTCCCCCCAAAAAAAAGTAAAAAAGTTTAGCAATCGGGAATGATACACAATTGCCAGCAAGACTGGAGCTTAGCAATAGTCTATTCTGGGAGAGGGATGGAGGTAACTTCGCGGGGATCTTCCTGAGCACAAGGTACGGGGAATCACGGTAGGCAAAGTAAAATGAAGAGTTTTCAAGCGACATGTAGAAATGAGCAAGGTCCTTTGCAGATTATGTGTAGAGAAGTGCAGCTCCTTCGCTTGGTGTGAAGAGTGGATCGAGCAGAGACAATTTTACAGAGGACAAGATGGCGAAGAATCTCATTAAGATCGACATTCTTTCGGACACCGTCTGTCCATGGTGCTTTATCGGCAAGAAGTATCTCGAGAAAGCTATGGACTCCTGCAAAGACAAATTTGATTTCGAGGTGATTCTTCTCCACCTGCATGCTGAAATTGGTCACAATTTGAATTTTCAGATTGCGGAATAATTAATTAGTCCATGTTTTCATTCATGTCTGAATAAATTGGCTGGAGCCGAGGCCGCGAAAGTGTTGCACACCATGTTATGTACCGAAACAATGCGCATACAGTCGTGTTTTCACAGGTTTCACCAGGCTAGTCATAATCGCAAACTCGAATCGCCTGACTCCTCAAGTTCGATGATGACGCTCATTTTCCCTAATGCAGATTTGAAACGAGTGGAGGAGATGATTCAAAAGGACCGAGCAAGTTTTATTGAGACTCACGTGTCCTGTTTTTTGGGGTGTAGGTCAGATGGCATCCTTACATGCTGAATCCCAATGTTCCCAAGGAGGGCGTGAATAAACTGGAGCACTATAAGCAAAAATTTGGAAGTATGCGTGTACAGTCTATGGTAGATCGTGTGGGTCAGGTAAGCGCTGAATCTTTTTCAAGTCAGTTAAATTGAGGGAGGTACAGATTAATATCGTCCCCGACTGAGATTATGCGTTGATTTTTCTTGCAGGTGTTTGCCGGGCTGGGTGTGCAGTATTCCATGGGTGGCAAAACGTAAGTTTCTTGCATTGGTCTTTGCTTCTCCTCCCTTGCGAAGAACCTATAATATGATGACATGTGGTTCGTTTCATTTTCTGGTGATGAAGATATTGATATGAACCTATCCACCAATTTACTGATTGGAAGTTGAGGATTAAAAGCACTCAATTTACCAAGGATTGTGACTATAGTGTAGATTGCGATGACCTGTTTCTGACCATTATACAGAGGTTTAAAACGCTCAAAGCCATCCTCTGGCGTGCAGCACAGTCCACGAGGAAGTCACCACAACGGCAGGACTCATGTATAGTTGTCAATCCGGCTTTGAGCTGTTAAAGGAAATGTAGATCATTGGGCTGGAAATATATTTCTGAACTTTGCGTTTATGAGAAGTGTTGAGAATTGATTCATTATCCTTGTGCAGTGGTAATACTCTGGATAGCCACCGCCTGATTGCTCTAGCAGGTCGTCAAGGTCTTGAGAATCAGAACAATCTTGTTGAGGAGCTTTTTTTGAACTACTTCGCTCAAGAGAAGCACCTTGGTGACAGGTGAGTCACTACATTGTTGCTGAATCTGGACTCCACTCTCTACATTGAGTTGTAGTTCGTGTTGGTGAAGTAGTGTCTGGTATGTTTTGGAGGCTGTGAGGAAGCAGTAGCCAGTTTGTAACTACACGTATGTAAAGAAATTTTTTATGTGACATTTTTCATCGAAATGCTTTGTGACTCTGCAAGATCATCAGTTATGAGTAGGCGACAATGACAAACTAAAATTATTTATTAAAGTCCTATAATGAGCTTGAAATATTCATGTTGTGTGAGTTTGATAATGTGGAGAAAAGACGCAGGCAGTTTCGTTCCTTAGCAGGCGTTGACGGCCTTTGGTTTACCCGTTGTCCAGGCAAGTGCTTCTGAATGCCGCCCAAAAGGCGGGGATAGAGGGCGCCGATCAACTGCTTGATGATCCAAACGCGGGAGTTAAAGAGGTGTGTGAAAACCAGCCTTCACCTAAGATGTTCTTGACATTTATGGTCAGTTCATGCTTGCTTCGGCTTGACTGTAGAGTACTAATGCGGGGTTGTTGGTTATCAAGTGGTTTCTATGACCTTGCTCCCACTGAAAGCTGAGATTCACGGAGTTTACTCTCTGGGAGTTGCCTTTTTTCTAGTGATGTTAGGACAGATGTTAGATAGTCCAACGATGTTGTTTTGTTTAAGCTTTCAGCGCGGGTATTGCAGATTCACGAGGAGATTAAGAAGTACGCAAGAGGAGTGAATGGTGTGCCGCATTTTACGGTGAGGAAACTGCACTATTTTGGACCCTTAATGGACGTCTGTATTCAAGCGAATCGAGTATAACATCTATAACTGGAGTTCTGTATTCAGTTTTGTATAACGCATAGAATTGAATACAAAAACACAGAGAGCAATAGCCTCTGCAATTTAGCGAAAGATAGGAGGCATTTGAGTAGAGATAGTTTGGGGAAATAGCCCTAAAGTAGAGAGTGAAGTCCTTACTTCTCTTTTCCCTGCCATTGTGCTCGGATTTTCCCTGCGGACCTTTCTTCTTTGTTTCTTTTGATGGTGTCTGTTGTTTCTTCCTTCTAGTCTGGACTATGGTTTTTGCTCTGGTCCTGACGAACATGTTGGATACTTATTGCAGATTGGTGACCGCATTCAGCTTTCTGGTGCTCAACCTCCGCAGTCGTTCGTGGAAGCTTTCGAATTGGCCGCAAAACCCCAATGAAGACCTGAGAACGTATTGTAGTTCACACGGTGAGATGGCGTGCTCTATCTCCGTCTTGCACATGCAGGCTCATTTTCTTGTGGGAAACCGATCATTGTGTGGTTTTAACAATGGAACTCCATGGCATCTTGCTGCAGATTGTCATAGTCTTTAAACGCTAAAGAAAGTGAGAATCGAAGCCCAAGGCTCGATTGGTGCACAACTGTATATCAGCATGAAAAGATCGAGAACGAAACCTACTTTTTCTTTGTGGAAATAGTAGGTACTATGCTTCGCTGATCACATGCCACCCATCAGTAACTCTGTCAGTAATGTACATGTTGATATCTAAACTAAAATGGCTGTACTTTTGAATCTGTTACTGGCTGAAAGAGACACCGTGAACCGATTGAGCTTGTCAGGTTGATACAAGTGTTTTGGGCATCCGTGCAGATCGACACGACTTGTGCCCACGCAATGGATGTGGAAACAAATTTGAATGAGGTTCTGCTTAATTGGATGTAGTTAGAGATATCGACTCTGCACCATGTCGAGTTGATCTGTTGTACATATGTTATATACGATACGCTGTCCTCTCAAGACGTAAGATTATGTTCTGCGTTTCTATTGAATTCGTAAATGAGAACTCTCTTAATCACTCGCGCCATGGATGACATTGAATGTGCATGCATTGAAACATGTGAATGTTACTCAATTATCAATGTGTACAGTCACTTCGAGGAGATATTAGGGGCTTTGAGGATAGAATTTTACGGGCATTTCCATAAAAGCTTAAAGTATTGGGGAATCTGAAAGTGTACCACGTAAATTTTACGGGAAAAGCCAAGGCAATGTTCCTGATTCAATCAAATAAAATAAAATTTTAAATTATTTTTGCTTTCGGAAGGTTCCCCCTACAGTTGTCCGTCCATCGGCTTTTACCATAATTTTACACTTTTGGACATAAAAAAATAGACTTTAAACATACACGGGAATGGGAGGAGTTTTTATTACATCTGGCCGATGTCTATACTTTCAGGACTTTGTTACCCTGAAACCCCATATCAAATTACCAGGAGTTTCAGTTTATGGAAGGTTTGAAGTTATTTAAGGAATGGTATATACTACAGCAGTTATGAAAACAGATTACTAGTTTATAACAAAAAGATCCAAAAATTTACTAATCTAACTTTTTAATGAAAAGATGCAACGTACAATCGTCTTTCAAATATCTAATAGGAGAGTAAACTGAAATATTTTTCGGAATACAATGTGTTTGGAGAGAATCACTACAAGTGGACTTTTATCTTTAATAAAGATAAGACTACGGATAGAGTTATTATACTTTAAATATTTCTCATTTTAATTAATAAATTATTATTATACTCTAATTTATCTTTTTTATTTCTTTGTATATGGAATTTATGAAAATAGTACACATTTTGAAACGCAAGAATTTTGAAACCATATTAACCATTTACAACACATTGCTATCTAGTGCAATCTATTAGAGATCAATTACATTTGTTCATTAGGATATAAGTAGAATATATTTCCCATTTTCGATGCTATTGGGGCCTACCCCATTGTTACACTTTGGTTTCATCCATGTACGAGTTGATGGGTCTTTCCATACTTTTTGTTATTTTACTTGGCCGGTTGCATTTACAAACATTTCACTTTCTAAGATGCCTTAGTAACAAACTTCGACCTGCCATTGAAATTGCATGACATGGATTTCAAAACCTTAAGATTGCTTCTAGTCACCATAATTGATGGTTTGTGTGAGCTTAGTGAGCATATTTGTAACTACTTTAATCTCATGAAGGCTGGGAAACAAACGATAAAGTGCATTTTGCACAATCACATGAAATAATCAATCGCATGCCAGTCGCGTCCACTCTTATCAAAATAAACTTAATACACTTATTCTAAACAGAATAAATTTTTGGGAATATGAAATCTCTAAATTAATTTTGATCATTTGAATTGTAAATCTGTTGATTTTTGATATTTTCGCTTATAAGTTTTAAATGTTTACTTTTGTACTTTTTCTAAAACATCAAAAATATAATTTTTTTACAATGAAAAAAATCTTTTTTTTTTAATTTGGTTATGCCCCAATTTTAAATCTTGATTTCATTCAACATAATGGAATATTTTTAATTGATTATTAATGTTTGTTAATTTTCTCGTAGATCACTTGTTATAACTTTTTCCTTGGGAAAATGGGGTGTTTCAAAACAATCCCGTAGCCCTCCATGGCATTCCCGTAAAAAAGTCTCACAGGTTACAGGAGAACAGTTTATGGGATTCGTAAATTGTAACTCGAAAAGATTATGGTGACTCTCCCAACTTGACAAAAACATTGATTATTCTACAGATTTTGGGATAATCTAAAGAGATATTTTTATTTTACAAAATATACCCGTAAAAACTTTCATGGATTGACATAATTTATCCGTCAAACTTTTACGGATATGGAAAGTGAGTTTTATGCGGAAGATTCCATTCCCGTAATTTTTGGGATGGATGTGTTTTGAAAACTCCTAATATCTTTCTAATTACTGTTAAGTTAGGTTTTATGTTATCATGGGTGAAGATGCTCTTGTAGTCGAATCACGACGCTATGCATCTGCAGCCAGGGACGGCAATAAATCCTGAACTTCGTGTATGGGGCTTGTCTCTTCCTAGCCGAAGACAAAGTATAATAACAAAAGTGATGAGAAGACCCCATCAAATCCTACAAGGATGGAACCAAACCGGTAACATGGGGCTAGGCCCCAATAGTATCACACAGGGAAATATGTCTTACATCACCTAAGATATCTGAACTATCCAAGTCAAAAGGTCTACAAACAACATAGCATCCGAAGAAGTATCACCTAACGTGATTGCTCTCCTATGGATTGCACCAGCTAGTGCTCTCTGCAGAGCAATGAAAACACGTTGCCTAAAATAGGCTATACAGTAAGCTAAAGACAGTGATACCCCATGTCGCCTAGTATGATAGGCTCTCGCGCACTCCCTCACGAACATGTCGAAGTCGGTGTCCATAGCTCCATATAACTCCAAAGCTAGAGGAACAAAGAGGTGACCTTTCTGCATACCTCTATACTTGAGACCTTTATCGCCGCCGCCCACTCGCCGCCCATCCCGGAGGATGGGTGATCACCCCCTCCCAAAACGTGGGTCTCTAGTAGGATTGGTAACCACCACATCAGCCACAGTGACCTGGTCCTCCCGAACCAAGTACATGTCTGCCCTAACCTTAGTCATACCAACGCTCTCTCCATGTGAGGTATCCACCCTCTCGTGCCATAGCAAACACCACATCCCTAATGGCATCATGGGTAGATATCCTCTGCCCTCCAAATGGACAACGAGTCATATGAACACCTACTTCATCTAAAGTGATACCACACTCACATGTGAGTAATGAAGATGTAGATGGATGGATCAAGCCAAGACGAAACGTCATCGCTATGGAGAAAATAGCTGGTGCAAGTCGGAAAGCCCTGATGCATGGTCGAGCCAAGATCCACGAGCCTGCATCCTTGCTCCGAAGCAAGAGCGTAGACGAAGCTCTAGTAGTACGAGGAATGGCCGGATCCACTAAGAAAGTGAATGTAGAGCCTCCAAAACTGTACGTCAGGCATCAAGATAGACTATAGATCCCTAGTCCAATCGGTAGCCAAAGAGGAAAAAAGATGGGAACTCATGTCGTACCTCCCGTGGTAAAGCGTCCCTTGTATGTCATAATAATACCTGTAAGGAAAATGATCCTGTATCAACGTCCCTCGTATATATCTCCAAAATAGATCTATCTGCGATCACAAATCGAGAAGATAACAAAGGTGCAACGAGCGCCCAACTCGCCAAGAATGCCGTAGGTGCCGTCTCCTCCATCGATAATAGGCCTACCCCTCCACACGAAATTGGCAAAGATGTCTATCTCCTTGCCAAATTTCCAGTCACACACTCGAATGTCCTTGGTCCGATGATGTCACCAAAGACGCCCATGATCCTACTATCAAAGGCAGTCAAACGTGATATGAATGTAGGTGAAGGAGGAACTGTGGGAAGAAGATAGGTGGGTCGACGAGCAATACTAGATGATAGTATACCAAATGCCACCTGCGGATCCCCTAGTAGAGGAAGGTCATTTACATGCAAAACATCCTCGGCCAATGCATCATCAAGATAGCGTGAAACAAAATACTCAGACCCTACTGGCACTCTTAGAATACGTAAGCCATCTGTCGATATCATACATCCCTCTGGAAGCTGAAGATGAGGCGGAATGCTCAAAGGAGACCTAACCCTACACTTTGACACATTGACCCTCAAGCCTACAAGATGAAGCTCAATAGTCAAGTAATCAAAGGCCTGCCTAATGCTGTCTACAGGGCCCACGATGTGTGTATTATCCGCTAAGGAGTGGAACACACAACCGGGCACGGCCTAAGCAATAGACAGAAGAGCTCTATAATGAACCAAGGCAAATAAAGGTCATCCCAAAAGATATCCATGCTGAGTGCAAGCCGCGGACTGATCGTAGACCTGTGTATCTTGTCTCTTACTAACATATACCCATTCACGTGTACCTAGCATCTTTCTACTTACGGTATCTCCCTTTCCTGGTCAGCAATGTGAGAGTTCGTGTCGTACAAATGGCATCCGAGTAAAGCGGATCAGGTGATTTGCACGCGTTGATGATCAGAAATAAATACACAGGTGCAACCTGCTGAATTGAAGGAGTCCCGCCCTCATAAATCAACCCACATGCGATAGCTCCACCCGAAGACTACATAGCAAGATCTGCAACGGTTCGATCAGAGTTGCGTTAGTTTCGCATGTGTTGGCGATGGTCAGACTCCAAGTTGGGCGACGACATGACAAGTGGAAGACATGACACTTGGCAGCCTGGTCACGCAACAACGCCGACCCAGGGAGGGTGGTAGGCATCCCAGTCCACCTCAGCTGGAAACCTGCACAATCGAAATTGGAGAGAGAGAGAGCGAGAGAGATCTCACAGAAGCATTTGCTCAAGGAAGAAGTGAAGAGTTTCGAAGAAAGTGATGGGAGAAGGAAAGGTGGAAACTACTCATGAATATACTCATGAATCACCTCCCGTTGAGGTGCAGGTAGTTGTGACCGAAGTCGATGATGATGGACGTCAAATGCATGGATGTGACTGTGTTTGTTCAGAGATTGAATTGGAAAGGCTAGCGTCGCTTGTTTCAGCCAGCTCCGAAACCACTACGTTTGTATAACAATGCTCCTGACAGATTTGTCTTTAGCAATGGAAAATCATAGAGTTTGTCACAATTTCCATTGCTACTCTCTCGGGGCAGAATTAGAGTGGAGCACCAGTGCCTGAGCATGAGAGTTGTGTTAAACCCTTGAATTTCTTGGCGTGGTTGTTGTGTTCAGGAACGAGGGGAGATTTTCTTCTTCTACAGACCGAAAGTAAACATGGATTCTGCTCACAGCGTTGATGACATTCAACGCATGTACATAGTTCTGAGGCCAGAATCTGGGGAGAACGGAGTCGAGGAGAAGCAAAGTAGCCAGTCTGGGAAGGAATCCAAGTTCAAGGAAAATAAACAAACCGAGACGAAAGATGATAAGGCGGAAGAGGAAAGCTATGCAGGAGCAGGCACTGACAGAACAGACAAGTCCAATAAACGAGCTCGCCCAAATACAGATTCGGATGAGGGTGGAAATGGTACAAATGAAGACAAACTCATTGAGACCAACGACTATCGCAAGGACGAGCAAGAAACAGAGTCTGAGGACGAGGCGTCGTCGAAAGCACAGGGTAAGAGGAGGAAAACAGACGATGGAAGCGACAAGCACTCGGGGGATGAAAGAGTAGCAGGAAAAGGATCAGAGGTGATTCTTATATTTTCCTTTTCTGGTAATATTCTTGGAGCACAACAATGAGTTAGTCTTGTCTTCAGGTAATGCATGCTCTACCTCTCGTAGAGGACCGATTGCTGTCTTTTCCATTGGCCTCACTAACTAGCAGTATGAAGGCACTTACCCCCTAATGTCAATGCTCTCTGGAGAGACAGACATCTTCTACCACACCCCAAAGTTCCTTTTCCTGGGTCTTTAACAGACTCTGATTCTGTTCATTCAGAGTCTGGACAGATCACTTTTCCTACTTCATGCAGCCAAACTCCTCCTTTCAGAACTCTTCTACTATTCTACTCTTGATACTGAAATCTATCTCATAGATCGCCCAACTCAGCTCCACACGCTCTTGTCCCAATTTTATCATGATCGGTCAGGTGAACATTGTGCAGTCTATCGCGACAATTTTTACCTCTTTAATCAACAAATATTGAACAGTCCTTTGCAGAAAAAAGATCGGCGAAGCATGGCTCTCATGCCAACGTCCTGGGCATGTCCTCTACTAGATACAGTGACTCGCTTCCCAGAAATTGCGACGCCATACACAATTGGAAAGAGTCTTTATGGTCTTGTCATTTATAGATGACATCTGATAATCTAGATAGTTCTAGGACATTGCTGTAGATTGCGGATGAAGAAAAAGAAAGCACCAGTGGTCAGAAGTAATCATGTGATATGATGAATGAGATGTGCATGACAGAAGGTGGACATTGCCAAGCAGACACTGCTGAGACTTATAGTGATGGGACGAAAGAGCTTGCCTGGCCCTTCAAAAAGAAGTCGGCCTTATTGGGGTTTTGTCGAGCTTGTGACAACAGACGCTAAAGATGTAAAACAAGCTCTCGCGGCAGGTGATCTCCAGAAGTGGTATTAGCTTTTGAGAACAATGTATGGAGGATGGATAATTCTGAAACTTTATCATACCTTTAGTGTTGTATGTTTATACGCAAAACAGCCAAATTGAGCAACTACTCCTTTCCTGGAGGGTCGAGAAAGAAGAACAGATGTCATGCCTTGCCATCCATGTTCTATTACGGACAGCAATGACAGTGAAGACGGTGCTACTGTGAAACAGAGACGTACGAAACAAAGACAAGGGGTAAGAGAGAGAAGCCTGCGTGTAGACCAGTCGGAGAGGGAATCTACAGGCTAGTTCGTCACAAAGACGGGAAGAAAGTGCACACGCACTTGATATACAAGTTGGAGCTCCCAGGACCGGATAAACATCACGAACCACAAGAAGCTTTGAACATCGAGGCAGAGGGATCGTACGTCATTCAGGTGCATGAAAGATTAACATATAGAAAGATGAGAGTAATGCCCTTGAATTCAGTGCGTTTACATTTCTTTCATGCATAATATGCTCTGCTCTGCTCTGATATGCTTTGCTTTGAGTTACTGAAAAAAGTTGGTCCTCTGGCAGATCAAGAATCCGGAACAGGGTAATCCTCCCACTCAAGGTTTGCAGAACAAGAGGAAAGCCACATATCCTGCTCATCTGCAAGATCACATTGGCTCCTATCGCTTTGTAGCTGCCGATCCTCCCGACTTTCTCAACTACGAAGGTTGTGAATTCGTCCTCATTTCAGCTTCCGATGACATCGAAGAGGAACTGGGTCTGGAGTTGGGAGTTGAGCACATGGGTACCAAGGAGCGGTCGGACCTTTTAGGTCTCTTCGGTGGGTCCAACAACGACAGCAAAGCTCCCATCACGCCCTTGATAGAAGGCGAATGGGCCTAAAGGTCAAGAAACTTATTACAGAGCGAGACATCAATACAAGAGTATGTGATTTGGAAAACGGTTTGCAGTCCTGGTTCAGTGTAATTTGCGAAAAAACGAACATTCCAGCTTGTTCACTTGGGCTGTGTCGAGGATTTTTGAAAGAATGAATGAGCAAAGAGAAGGATGTGGTTGGGTCCAGCTCATTACTACGAAATCAAAATACTTTAAATTTTTATTTGTAATCTCGGAGATAGATAATGTATATTGAATTTACCCCATTTGAACCGTTGAGCCTTGCAGCTCGAAAAGGTCAAGTACCTGTTTCATGCCTTCATTCTTCACCTTTTGGCCACAAAAAGGTCTTGGGTGGCAGTCCAGCCAGAAGACTTGAAAGTTCTGCGCTTAGAAGTTTCAGATTCTAAGCGCACAACTTCTAAGCGCAGAAGTTTCAGATTGTACTAAGTGGCAAGGAGCCGTGTGCAGTTTTCTGTTTCTTTCCTCCCAATCTGTTATGTCAATTTCAAATGACTAAAGCCATCTACTCGTTTACTTCACAAGGATTGCCAAAACACATTCTCCTTCGAGGTTTGAGTGCACCTGCATAGATTTCCAAACCAAACCTGACATCAAGTGCTGTGAAAAATCCAGCCGATAATTCTGATGTTACCCGGTAAACTAATTAAAAAATGTGAAGAGAATTGGTAGACTGCAATAGGTTCAAAACATAGTTCCAGACAGCGTCAAAAGTTCCAGTTAAGACCAGATTGACATCAAAGGGTGCCACCTTGAGTACTTTGATTTCAAAGCTGACTAGCTTTCGAATCATTGTTTTTTTTTTTTTTTTTTTTTTAATTTCACGTTTACGATTAGTTATTTGATTGTCACCCCCTAAACAGATTAGCCGTCACCGGCCTAAGGCATTCCCACGTTTCGTGTTTGCAAATGCCTGGCACCCCCCGAAGCCAATTTAAGGTGCGCTTTTGTGGATACTTGCTTGTTCAAGCAAAAAAAATCTTCGGGTATTCTTGGCTACAATATTTTGGGACCGCCTCTAAGCAGAGCCTCTTTAATGCTGTGTGACAGCTTCGGTGGATACGACCTCGATCAAAGCACTAGAAACACTGAGAGACTCGGTGATACACACGGCCCCGCCCCTACTTTAGGAGGGGGGATTCACCTAAACCTCCAGAAAGGTACTGTGCTTGGACATCTAACACGTTACAAGACAACCAAGAGGAAGAATCTGTCGAACAAACAACATGTCCAATAATTTTCATTTCTTTCGCGTGGAAATTGTTTTCGCCAGAAACGGATGAAACAGGGGACATGTCCTCGACATTCAGTAAATGCTTAACCCTGTGTTTTCTTTAAATAACAGACCGGACATGTTTTCATGATTTAAGCCTGAACTTTGAAGGTCGAAAAGACACTCCGGTCGAAAAAACCCATACGCTTTAGAAAGCAGACGAGTTTCTTCTTAATGCAATTGCAGAACGATTTAGTTATGACCAAATGCTGCTTGTGCTGAGGACTGTCTGCAGCCTTCAAATCGTGATACACTGAGGATGTGGGCAAGAAAGTGTATCCCACCCGACTTAATCGGTGAGCCCTAACCAGGACTAGTACCGAGCTCAACTTTAAAAGACGTCAAGTTATATGTGCCTGCAAAAATGGTAAGGTCCGTGCAGGACAACTTGCTGACAAGTTCTTAGGCTTAAATGAAGACTGCCTATTGCGGTGTTTGACTAGACTGATAATGCTAATAAGCCAATGTCAGTGAACAGAGTGTGTCAAAGAAAAGAAGGATCATCTTTGAGTCCAGGTGATAAATGTCCAGGCTCAAATGTCTCTTTAATAGCTTACTCTAGAGCTCTAGGATTGCCACATGATCATCACCACAAGTATCCTGTAAGTGCATCACCCTATATGAATTTGGTATGAATCATGGGTCAATTTCATTTCTTGCGTTCGAGCATTCCTCAGAACAGCTTTCTGCGTCTTCCGGTACGAGCTCAATTGCTAAAACTAATCCGGCCGCTGTATACTATCTCTCTATCCTCTACCCATCCAGCTCTCGCACATGATGCTCACTTGTCAACCTCGTCTTGACTTCCACCGTGCCCATTTCTGGAATCGGGTGGTATGCGACCTAAAATTGTTTCGGTAATCTCATCAGGAGTAAGACCCTTCTCTTTCATCTCCTGCCAAAAGTTCAGAGCAGCAGGAAGCCTTCCTTGCCTGATCAGGTGATCTATGAGCACATTGTAAGTAACTACGTTGGGATAACAGCCTACCTTCTTCATCTCTTGGAACATGTACAGGGCTGAATCAACCTTCTCTGCAATGAAAAAACCATCGATGAGGCAGGTGTAAGTAACCACATCCGGTTTCGCACCCTTTCGCTGCATTTCAAGGAATATCTTGCACGCTGCGTCAATTTTCCTTGCTTTGCCAAGACTGTTGATTAGGCAATTGTATGTAACTCGACCCGGTATACAGCCAGCTTCAGCCATTTCTTCGGCAATTTTGGACGCTGTCTCTATTTGACCTGCTTTACATAGGCGATTGATCAATGTATTGTATGTACACATATCGGGACGGACACCCTGCTCCTTCATCTCCTTAAAAAGCCTCATAGTCTGTTCAATGAGTCTCCTCTTCCCGAGACAATCGATCAGATTGTTGAAAATGGTGGCATCCGGTTTGAGGTCCAAACGTTTCATCTCCTCGTACAATTTACACGCTTCTTCGACCTTTCCGATCTTGGTAAGGCCCCTAATCAAGATTGCGTACGTAACCTTGTTCGCAATGCATCCTGTGGCTCCCATTTGCTCGAAAAGTTGAGAAGCTGCATGCACGTCACCTTTCTTCACAGCTCTGTCCAACATACTGTTATAGGTGACGGCGTCAGCCATACCTTTTGCTCTCTCGAACAGTTCCATGGCTCCGTCCCAGTCACCAGCTTTTGCGTAAGCATCAATAAGAATGTTATAGGTAATAATACCTGGTTGATAGCCTTTGCCGACCATTTCGTTCACTAGTTGGACAGCTTCATCCACCTTACCCTCTCGACCAAACGCATGTATCAAGCTGTGATACGTGAAGGATGTAGGCCGAACTCCCGCGGCAATCATATCTCTGAAGATCTTCACTGCGGAATCCATGTGACCCTTCTGACCGAGACTTCGGATTACGATCGTGTAGGTGTAAACATCCGGTACGCAACCTCTCTCGATCATCTCACGAAAAATGTTGTAGGCTGTCCGCAACTGACCTGTCTTCGCAAACGAATCGATCAGCATGTTGATGGTGGTGTTGTCGGGCATGAACCCAGCTTGCATCATCTCCATGAATAAGTCAGCACCAGTTCTGAGGTTTCCAGACTTCAGAGCAGAATGGATGATGCACTTGTAAGTGAAGTAAGTGGGTCCCCATCCGCATGCTTTAATGGTGTCCAGCGTGTGCAGAGCTTCGTCCAGCATCTGAGCCTGCGAAAAGAATTCTACGAGAGCATTGTAAAAGGCGAGGTTCCTCTCACAACCCTCGGCTTCCATCTCACTCACCAAAGCTTGCACGGCTTCATACTTCCTAGAAGCGCCTGCGATCATCACCATCCGCGTGTACACTGCAGTCTCGTGCTTATACCCCGGTTGATATTTGGCCCACTCAAAAAAGCTAAATGCCAAGTCCGCATCCCGTTGACGTTTCAATACTTCGTAGACGAGGAAAGGGGTTAGTTTGACATTCAACCCTGAGAGCGCTCTCTCCGTCTCGAGTGTCCACTCGCATCTATGCAGCACATTGCAGACGCTGGCTATGCTCTTAGCTTCCTGGTATTCTGGATCCTGTTTCCTCCAATGAGTTCCATTCTTTTTCAACTCCTTTTCATCGACCACCTCGCTCCCCAGAGGCTTAGTCCAGAATTCATCGCCCAAAATGCTGCTCCCAGATTGTGGGGCGGCGGCCTGCAATGAAAACCTCCGGGAGAATACACGTGGAAATGGATACCGATCGGCAGACGGACTTGAGCTCGAGGGCAAGCAATTACCATCGTATAAATCACAAGCACAATGTATACTCTGAAGGTCGCGGAAAGTCGGAGAATAGCTACTCGGTGGAAGAAATTGAGCTCCGTTTGCACCTATCAAGAGCGAAGATGAAGACCCAATCCTCGGTCCATACGCCTCCGCAATTGGGAGAGAAAGTACACCCCGAATCGCTGAAGCTATGAACAGAGTCTGACTTCGAAGTAACCGAGTCCTCATCTTGAAGATGGTGTGGAGTCATACCTGCCGGAGGATATCAGCATAGAGGCGCGCGGATCAGCAGCCTGCTGCCTGCAAAATATGCAACCAATCTCGCCGGGAGACTACTGTGGAGAAAAGTGGATTTGTCAGTTAACTCTTCCGACTTTCAACCCGATTACGCCAATGGACTGAAAATCCAACACCGGGCATATACCAGCCTCTTCCGAATTTCAACTCACACCTCACGCACACAGTCGGATATGGTGGCCATTTCACTGATTGTCGAACCCCTCCCATCCGGTGAACGCAATTTTGTGAAGCCATCGATAACAAGCATTGTCGAACCCTAGCTAGCTAACTTCGCTAAACCCTAATCCTCCAAATGCGGGTCCCACATGTTTCCGTCTTGAATCTGCGTCCCGTAGTGCGTTTGCGGACGGCAATCTGTGGTATGCAATCGAAATGATTCTGATTACACTTTTGTCACTGTTGAACTTCAGTGACGGACCCTGCAGTTATACCTCAAGACTATGCCAAGTGTGAATGAAGATTCGACGAAGGAGAATAAACGATAGACTGACAGTGATAGAAACGAGCCGGACCCAGGAGGCGTGCGACGCTCAGTGAACCTTACAATCATTTGGAACTGGAATTGGGATTTACGTCTCTCACGTCAACCATAGTGGAAATGTCGAGCTCACGTTTTTCCACTTTCTGCTCGTACAAGCTAGATGACGTTGTCGAGCAGCGATTTCAATACAGAAGTCATCGTGTTCTTTGTTGCGAAGCAGATAGAGCCGGATTCTCCAGAAGAGTGAGAAAATGCTTGAAACTGTACACAGGATTGAAGAACTCGTTCATTCTCTCGAGTTGCTCGAACCAGTATCTCACGCCGCATCCTCGGCATGAGCAAGCTGGTAGACTGGAGGCGGCATGCAGTCTAATTGAGGGTGATGTTGTGGAATATGTGCTGCCACAGGAGGATGGGAATGCAGAGGGCAAACAAAAGAAATTGGGTGTCGTCGTGAGCATCTCGTCAAGTGGGTCGTCCACCTTATGTGAAGTTCAGCCCCTTTGTCAGGTACGACCTTGGATTTTATTCTTGCGGTCACATCTCCAGCCGAATTCCCGATTTTTGGAGAGCATTGGTTCTGTTCCGAGGGGCATTCCAACCGTAGCAGCAGCTGCTGTCATGGAAAGGCTCCCGCTACCGTGTCCTGTAAGCTCTTTCTGACAGGGTAGGCGTATCTGAAGTGACAAACATCGGCAGCAAGCATATATGTAGGAACTTACTGATGAGGACGTCGTAGTCATGTATACTGCCCATCCGATTGCATCAAGCTGCGCATTCAAATTTACAGCAGGCATTGGTCAAATGTTCATCGATGATGTTCTTTTCTCTTCGTGCATGACCTGGTGTCGGGATTTGCAGGAAGTCCCAAGCTCCAACGAATGGGTAGAAGACGAAGACAAGATTCTAGACTGTCTGCCTCTACATCGGGTACGGGGTTCACTTTGTTTTTCCCTTGTTCAGCTACGAATGTCTTCCGACGGAGGATGATCCCATTTCGTTTGGAGTTTGGAATCATGGTCAGGTTGTTTCCGATTTGATTTTCGGAGGGCTTATTCATAAGCTGCCATGGGCCCTGACAAGTAACACCTTCGTCTTGCAGTTACAGCTTGTAGAGGAAGCCTGGTTCAGTCAAAGAATGGTCTCTGATCGAGTTTCGAATCCTCATGGAGAGCATGCACACAACATATGGTTGATTGACTCCTCACGCGTGAACATCGAGTGACTATCTTCGGAGGAATGAACTCTTTGCACAGAATGTGGCAGGCCGTCTGAAAGCTTCTCCCGTACGAAGTAGGAGATTAGGGAGAAGTGATGTACGTACACAATTGTGATTCCGATTGAAGTGTACCTATTTCAACCGGAATCACGATTTGTCTGAACGTACTTCAGTTCCCCTGGAGGGCTGAGGAGGAAATAGTTTAGGTTTTAGACCAGCCCGTGGTTCCAGTGCCAAGAACCTGTCGAAGGTATAAAATTACATGATCTGCAAAGTGGAAGGCTCATGACAGTTTGCATGTTTGTATATATTCATTCAAGAGTAGGAAAACAATAGTTTTTCGTGAGTCGGAAGCCCTAACTTTGGAACGTCTATCCGAGCTCCTTCAGCACTAGCCAGCTGCGTCCTCATTTGTTGACGTATGATATCTAGAGGATCATATCACCTCTACCACCAGAATACAGAAAGAAAAGTTAGCACATTCTACTGAAGAGGTTGCTCTGCCGCACGAACCAGAGTATAAAAAAATATTCTGATCAACTACTTTACACGTTAAATTGTTCTCTTCTTGATCATACTTTGGACGTATAGGTTTATTTAATTTTATCTAAATAATGTGAGAGGCGTAAAAATCTGTTTTATCATATTCAGGAGCGTTCTGCACAGTTGATATATCAAAGCTGGCAAAATATCCACGAGAGAGACGAGTATTTCTAAATGTTACAAGGAAGAAATACCTTCGATTTGAGCATATATCAGATTTTGAATCGATCTCAAAAAAGAGTTAGGATGATCTTATCTGATTTGGGTAAAAGGGAGATCAAGATATTAATTTATGCATTTTTCTTGGTCAAGAAACATCAACATGTGTGATATACTCTCACCTTCCAAACCAACATTGGCAAGCAATCAAAATTGAAATGTGATGTTTATTATTATCAACATCACATTTCAATTTCAACATCAATAGTTTTACATTCACTTTTAGTGGATCCATACATTCCTCGAATTATTAAGGTTCCTCCACGCTATTCTTGTGGCAATGCTACATGCTTATAGATCTTGGCTCGATATACATTGGAATATTCCCACTCGCACTAGCTACTTTTTCTAGAGCGATGAGGTTCTATCTTGGCTTGGTCCATCCATGTACATTTTCATTACTCATGTGTGAGTGTTGTTCGGTTTACTTTTAGGGCTTGGTTAACTCTAGTAACGCTGGTACTCTAGTTAGATGTTGACTAGGATTAGTGGGCACTACTATATAAGAGGGCTTGTGGAAGCTATCTGTCATACACTAGAGCTCATTCTTATGGAGCAAGTTGAGAGAATGAGGGAGGGAGCTTAAGTTGTGAAGTCTTGGTGTGGCCTACGGGCCTAGAGATCAATAAAGCGATTTGTGTGTTCTCGTGGACGTAGCCTCAAGGAGGTGAACCACATATCTCTTGTGTTGATTTCTCTGATGCATGTGTGACTCGTTGTTTTCCTTCGCAGACCAACAATTGATATCACAATGTGCGTCTCTGCGACTCTCTCTTCCTCGAAGAACTTTTTTCTGGAGATTTTTCTTGTTCTAGAGGAAGCAAATGGAGAAAAGTTTGAGTAGGATTGATTGATCGATCCTACTCAAACTTTTCATCAGTCGCACGATTGATTGATCGATCGTGCGACTGATGAATGCAATATGCAAGGCTTATGCGGAACTTTAATTTTGGATTTTTCGAGCATGAAGGAATTACCTAAGTAGGACGCCCTATGACATTGTAATCGGAGGATAGAAGAATTTTTGCTCTGGTGGTCGTTTCTAACATGACCCTACGCACGGGGAACAATCTAATCAATAAAGTTATCTATTAGATGGATGGAACATGTGAACTTCTACTAGCACTAACCCTTATGGTTCTTTAGCAACAGGTTGAGCTGCTCGCTCGCTCATATGCGCAGAGACTTAGTTTATGGGGATGATATTTCTTGGATACCAGAGGCCAAGGCTCATTTTTTTGTGAAGAGTATCTCATGGGTAGGAAGTTTTTTGTTGAGGAGCGGGGCAACTGCGCACATTTTGTAGGATATCACATGGTTTGTGAAGAATGGGAGACACCGTAAAGCTTCAACATTAGGTGTCAGTGGTTCACTTCTATACCTAGATTTGTCATTGCATGCGTTTGTCGGACCACAAGATGCATCGGTAGCACTTTACATGTACAATCAATTAGGTCAGATTAACTGTCTACTGTCAAGTGGTCTTCTACCGAGCCCCATTTAAATTATAGTGCAGAAGACTTGGTGAAAGGTGTGATGCACAAAGGGAGGGAGTCACGCTTCAAAGAAAGAGTTGCCGTGCCTTGCATGGCTTGCATTAGACTTGATCTGTAATGGCTGGCGCACATGCCTCGTGGTAGAAGGTTTTCAGGGAGTCATTGAGCGAGTTAGCAAGTGAGTGCACGGAATGGAGGCCAATTGCTCGAGGAATCTATTCATAGAAAAATTGTGGTTTAGGGATTTTACCCATGGTAAATTTCCCATTTTTCTCATATGAGAGGGAAAGAGGCAACTATGGAGGTTCCATTTGTGACGACCGAACAACACGAGGGACTAGTTCGGGGGTCAAACATAGCGAGATGGCAATCATGAAGATTGGGGGTGTTAGATTTGATATTGCCAAGTACGATGGACGTTCCGATTATCTCTTATGGGAACGTCAAGTGAAGTGCATGTTCAAGACTAACGGTTTTGGAAAATTATTCTAAATTGTGCTTGTTCATACCATATGTGTTACATGAGAGAGTTTTTAAGTTCTTACTCGATATCAAATGGTTCAGTTTTGATGAGGAATTATCACCGGTGTCGGATTGTGGGTATTGTATCTGTTAAGATTCAAATGTTTGATGGTATTGTGCACACATTGATTGATGTCAGACATATCCCTAACATGAGGAAGAATTTGATTTCTCTTGGCATGTTAGACACAAATGGTCATCAATGGGAAGTAGTTGATGGTGTACTTCAAGTCATGGCTAGAGGAAAAGTCATCTTGAAGGAAAATAGTCACAAGAATCTATATGTGCTAGAGGACAATATTGTTTGTGGAGAAGCACATGTTTCTAGATCTCAGGATGAGATTAACTACTTGTGGCGCTTACCACTAGTTCACATTAGTGAGAAGAGCATGTCCGTTCTTAAGAAGAAAGGCTTTGTTTCTACACTACGGTCTAGTAGTTTAGAATCATGTGAACACTATGTACTAGGGAAGCTACATTGGATTGCTTTTGGGGTTGAAACTCATAGTTCCAAGAAGATGCTCAAATATATACTTAGTGATATGTGGGGATCATCCCCTACTCCCTCACATTTTGGAAAGTTGTGCTATGTTTCTTTCATCGATGATTATTCGAGATTTGTATAGATTTATTTCATACACCAGATGAGGTCTTTGTCACTTTCAAGAAGTGAAAAGCCCAAGTTGAACTACACTAGTAAGAGAGTGAGATTTCTGCGATTAGATACTGGCGTGGAATACACTTCTGGAGAATTTGAGTTGTGTTGTCAACAAGAGGGGATAACTCGTCATCTCACTACAGTATATACTCCATAGCAGAATGATGTTGTTGAGTGGCTTAATCAAACACTATTGGAGCACACGAGGAGTATGTTGAGCCAATCTGGTTTATCAAATGTGTTTTGGGCTGAAGTTGTTAACATTGCGGCTTATTTGGTAAACCTTTTTCATTCCAGTGCGATTAATTACAAGACGCCGTTTGAGATGAGGTACGGATGGCCGGCAGATTATCGTTGATTGGTAGTTTTTGGATGTAATGCATATCCTCTCACATCCAAGGAAAGTAGATCTAAGTTGGATTTTTCTTCCAAGAAATGTGTTATTCTTGGATATCAGAGTGGTGTGAAGGGTTACAGGTTGTAGGATCCCCTCACTTGTAAGTTGATTGTCAGTAGAGATGTTTCGTTCAATGAATCTAGATCATCGAATGAGGGGGAGAAAGCTGAGGCTCCTCATATTGACAAGGAAAAATCTCCTCTTAATATTGTTGAGGGGAGATTAATCATAATGGGTTTCATGATGAGGCACAAGGAGGTGCTCCCATAGAGGAGCAAGTTACTCAATTTGAGGAAATGCAAGAGCATGATGAGACTTGCAAACCTCAACACATGCTAGCACAGGAAGATCAAGCTAAGTCATCAACTAGGAGGACGTCTAAACGCTCTATTCGTGCTCCTAAACGATTTGACAAATGGACTGATTCAAGTAAGTTAAGAGATGAGGATATCTCTCCTGATGACGACGATGATATGGATTTGATCTTGGAAGAAGGGAACCTTCTTCATACGATGAGGCTCAAGCTTCTATGGACAAGCTGGAGTGGGATGTAGTGATGCAGAGGGAGATGCAATCATTGATTAACAACAAGACTTGGGAGTTAGTCAAGCTTCCAAAGGGTCAACAATTCGTGGAATGTAAATGGGTCCACAAATTGAAGGATAGTCCCACTAACGGAGTGAAGAAGACCTAAAAGGCTAGGTTGGTGGCCAAGGGATTCACACAAGAAAAAGGTATGGATTACAATGAGGTTTATTCCCGAGTTGCTAAGTATGCCACTATTCGTTTGTTGAGTGTACTTGTGGCTTTGTTTGGTCTTATTTTAGATCAAATGGATGTTGTCACTGCTTTCTTCTATGGTAACTTGGATGAGGTGATCTTCATAAGACAACCTATGGGCTTTGTGAAGAAAAACCAAGAGTAAATGGTTTGTAGGTTGTTAAAATCCTTGTATGGATTGAAGCAAGCCCCTAGACAGTGGAACAAACGTTTTGACGATTTCATGAGGGCACAAGGATTTAAACGGAGTGTGTTCAAAACAATCAACTTTGTCTCGTTTTTTACCTAGAGAAAAATGATCATCCTTCACACACTCTTTCTTTATCTTCAGGGGTAATTTGTAATTTTTTTTATATAATTTAGATATATTCAATGAAATATGAAGAATTTCTATCAACTTAGTTTGAACAAGAAAGAATACCAAGAATAAAAAGCAAAAAGGATGGGAAGACTTCATCAAGTAGTATGATGATGAAATCAATTGTGATGCCCCAATAGTATCATAATGGGAAATATGTACTACACCTAAGATATGCGAGCTATCTATGTCAAATGGTCTCTATACTACATGAAAATGTAAAAAATCATCACATAATGTGATTGCTTTCATGTGGATTGCACCCGCTAGTGTTCTATGTAGAGAAGTGTATACACCTTATTTTGTCTAAAATATACTATATAATATGCTAAAGAGAGTGATACCCATTGTCACCAGTTGAAGTATGCATACATAGCTCTATATAACTTCAAAGGTAGAGTAACAAATAGTTGACATCTATGCAAACCTCTATACTTGATATCCTATCCTTGCTGCTGGTGGTACATTCGCTCAAAGAGATGAAACATGGCTATATGGCTGGGTGGAATCCTCAAGAGGTCGGGTACATGGATTTGATATTGACCATGCATAGCATAGCCACAAGGAGAAAGGAGCAAGTAGAATTGATTTGGCAGCTAACTGATAACTTAGAATGTTCTCCAAGGTCTGCTGGTACATTCGCCATCCATAGAGGAATATCATCACTCCAAAACATTGTCATGTGTAGTATATGTGTTTCAACAAGAGTATTAACTACATTGTATAATATGAGATTGAGTGAAATTTTGTATGGATTTTTATTATATGGGATAAAATCTTTTATTAATTTAAGTTAAAGGCCACATTCATTAAAATATATTGCGGCGCCACAGCTGCATATAGTAAGACGAGAAACAGTTTGGACAGAATGAAGTCGACACTACAATGGTAGGACGAGAAAGAAACTGCGCAAATAGATACAAAAGTACAAATATGCCGCATTTCACATGCGGTTTCCGGTCCCGCTGACCACCGTAGTGTTGTTGCAGTGTCGGAGATGGACGGGCGAAAAGCGAGAGCAAAGAGTCGATCGGTGTGACATTGCCCAACAGAGGGAGGGCTGTGAAGAAAAATGTCCTTCATGAAGGGAGATCTTCTTCTGAGGACCCGGCGTCTTATCAAGGGACGCGTCATCAAGAAACCTCTGTGGTTTGATGCTGTGGCCAAGTACGTCGCTCGTAGGAGCCGATGGCCCTTCTGTTTCTCTCCTTCTCGTTGCTGGAGAACTCATTGAGTCGTGTTTTTGAATCAGATCGGCTCTTAAGTGTGTGACATGGGGAAATTGGCATTAATTTTTCTCCCGCTCCCCTTCTCTGGATAATTTTGGGCAATTCTTGTAACCGTGTGATTTTTACCACGCAGTTCTCCACCACAGTCAATTCGTGTGCGTGACGGCAAGGCTCCGAAAATTGAATTGCCCGAAGATCGTCTCATCAAGTCATATCTCGCACGTCATCCGGAAGCTATATGTAAAGCTTTTGAGTACGTTTTCGTATCTTGCCTTGGTTTGGAATCGTGTTATTGAGGGATGTCCGGCGCAGTAAGCTGAGCCATATTTTCTGTCGCACTATATGATGGTTTGGGTTTTTGCTATTTTTTTTCTACAGCCAGGTTTTCAAATACTGCATTGTAATTGTGTTCTCTGTTTGTTTCTCTGGCATTGGTTTCTCTCTTGTGTTATTGCATTCTGGTACGAGGAGAACACGTGCATATATTTATTACACCAGGAGGACATTTTTGGGGTTTACGACGAGTTTTATAGGGTTCTGAACCATCTGCTGATCATCTGTTCTTTTATCGATCATGCAATGTGGCGGAAACAGTTTGAAGAGCTTTGAAGCACCGATTGCCCGACAGTTTGCATGGCGAGTGTTGGAATTGTTGGATCGAGGGTTTTCTGAGGCTTGGGCTCGTGATGTTGTGGAGGTTAGTGTTATTCACTTATCAGGTTCTTTGTACAGTGATGTAAAGTGTACAATTATCTCATTCAGTTTATACTTCAAGTTTGTTGTCGAAGTTCGTAGAGTACTTTTTTTTGCAGATATCTGCTTTCTGGATATTCCTTGTGGACTGAATGTTCTCCTGTAGACGAAATGTCATGTTTTTTGTTCCTCAAAAAAGTCATTTCTGTCAAAATCAAATCTCCAAATTCTTAGCTGAAAATCCATCGATGCTCATCCAAGAACATTCTGTTGCAGGCTGACTTGGTCGCGGAGGAGAAAGCAAAACGAAGAAAGGATATGCTTGAAGGGAGGCCAGTGGCGAAGAGTGCAATTGAAGAAGCGCAGGAAGAGGATTGGGCTAACATGGCAAATGGTTTACATAACATGCAGCCCACTGGATCTGCAAACAACTGAAGACATACAAGTGTTTTTATTGAGAAACTTGGATTTTCCTGCATTCTTGTCAGTGAAGTCAGACCGACTATCGGAAAATTAACATGACGTCTTGACTTTCCTGTCCATGCATTGTCATAGTTTCGATTTCGAAATTTGCCTACTGGCGGTTGGGACTTTTGAGGATAGATTGCAGTTACACTCCTGTTTACAATATCATATCAAACACGATGAGAAATAAGCGAAAGTTACTTGCAAGTGCAAGAGTGAGAACTTGTACTAAGGATCATTTCACTTCATCAGCAAGTTCTGAATGTATGAAAAATTGTAATGTAGAGAAACAATTTTGACACAACTGGGTCATGAACCTCCTTTTTCTTTTTAAGTATGAGATATTTTACATCTGGAGGACTAAAAGGCCGATTTCGGATGAAATAGATGTTATTTGAAATTAGGTTACTTCCACCTTGTGCATCCATCTACTTATACATATGTTGTTTTAAGCTCCAACTGACGAGGAGCTCTTGTACTCAATTGAAGTTCTCATCTTTTGGCTGCAAGCACGCATCTGAGCTACTACATGAGTTATACCTGAGAACGTGGCTTTTCTGATTTTTCTGTTTAGGGTTGATTCATTGAGATAGATTACTCAGTCCTTTAAAACTCTCAAACTTCTTATGAACCTTGTTTAAAGGAACCTTGTTATTAAGGAATGTTGTGATCTTGTTACCTTAGGATATGCCATCTGTGTTTTTCTGCTTCAAGCTCGGAGTGTGTTGTTTTTATAAGATATAAGACAGTCTTGATGAAATCATCCACTAGTATCAAAAGTTATAGACGCCGGGTTGGTCTTTCTGTCAGTGCACCGGTTCTCAGGGGTGCTTCAGTTGCATAGAGTATCCACCTAAATATTGGCTTTCTTATTTTACATTAGTCATATATCATATCTATATTTCCGTCTTTCGATATCATCTTCAGTTCGTCTTTCGGACGAGAGAAAGATTTCTTTCGTTCTTCACTTGCTTGCTTGCTGTTGTCTGGATGTTAGTCTTCGCTGTCTACCAACCAATGCCTTGTTGTGCTTTATGGATACGACTAACCTAATGAACCGATCACGAAGGTCCCCAGGTTTTACTCCTAGATATGTTAGACTGAATTTTCACTTACATACACTTCACTTTTGCCGCTAACGTCAGGTTATTGTTCTATATTTCCTCAATCCCATCATTCAATATCTGCCAGTGATACACAGCATTTAGTAGCAAACTCTTTAAGTCCGTCCGCATCTTGTATATTCAGCTTTCAGTCTATTATATGTGATATAGTTTGAGCAATGAATCCAATTCCTTACTACCAAACTCACTTCACTACATCTCCCAAGGTACCTCTTTTTTGTCAATTGTCTTCTACAAACTCTACGTCTTTAGTGTACTATAATGTTATGCATTCTTTTAGCTTCACAGCAACCGGCGGTTCTGTCTTTGAACTCGGATAGTCAGAAACACCTTGTTTCAAAGCTGTATTAGTTTTTCTGCCTGCATGGTCTGAAAACTGGAATCACTTCTTTGCCTATGGTGAGACGCAAATGAAGTCTTGGGTTTAGTTGTCGTGCAAGCAGTTGGCAGGGACTCTAGAGATTAGGCTTGACCAAGATCACATGTATTATCTTTACGTTCTCCATCCACCATCAAAATCCTCGATGATCGTGTTATGAGTGTTGTGTGTAAGAATGTGTAAGATGATATATATTTAATATTTCCACTTTCAGTGAAATTTTAAATCTGTACATCGATAAGATATTTTTTTATTTCATATTTTACTGTATTAAAAATATTGATAATATGTAAAAAGAAATAATATGATGCATATATGAGTGAAATGAAATTTTTGTGAGTGTTTCTACATACAATTGTGTAATTAATGTATACCACATTATTTACTATTAAAATTTCAGGATCTTCATTTCATATGTAGTTTTTATAATATACATTCATTTTTGTATCTACATTAATGAAGGAAGATAATCATATACATTTATTAAGGTACTTGAGAATATGTTTGTGCAAATAGTGGTACCTTCTTGTAGTGTGTGAATTTATTTATGTCTTAGTTAGAATTCAATAATAGATTATCTTCTTTTTGAAAATATATAATGTAACAATCCAATTTTTTTGTTAAAGATTTCTTTTGTTGATTGATTATATAAGGAAAAAATGATATCTTGTTATGAATCTTTACTTGTGCAAATTTTTATTTAAAATTGCAGTTTGATACCTTAAAGTGATTTCTATAGTTTCAATATTTAATAACTATCAATCTTCAAATTTTACTGCAAATAAATCAGGGACATTTGGTTGACATTTTTTTTCAAAATAAATAAATGATTTAAAATAAATCTTTAAAAAGTTAAAATTAATTAATATTTAGAATTTTTTTATTTCTTAATTAGATAATTAGTTATATACAATATTTTTGAAGTTGTATGTAGAGTTCCACTTCGGACTTATATTATGAATTACACTACATTCTCCACCAACGCTGAATGGAACACGGATGGTGATGTAATAATAGCGATATCCTAAGATCCTAAGCACTGTGTTAAAAAGTTGACATTTTGGGAAGGAAGTTTCAAATCACAAAATCTGTGTATGGGTGTAATAAAAGCGATATTCTACGCACTTCTGCTGAGGAAATCGACATTATGGGAAGAACATTCTGGTCAAATCATATTAGCTACTTTAAAACTTTAGAAACCATACATGTATGGTTCCATCCTTGTATAATTTAATGGGTCTTCCCATCCCTTTTGTTATTTTACTGTGTCTCTGAGTGCTTTAAAACCCCGTTGGGGCCTAGCCCGTTGTTACCTTTTGGTTTCATCTCGGGTTCGGGTTTCATCCATGTCCGACTTGATGGGTCTTCCCATCCTTTTTATTATTTTAGTTGTCCGTAATTTACTTTTAAACTATGCACCGCTGTCGTGAATGCCCGTAAAATGCATGCCGCTCAAAACTTTGTCTCCCTAGAGTTGGGAATTTGGGGAACAATCACATCCGGGAAACATAAGACGGATTGTACCTCGCTCCTTGTTACCTTTTGGTTTTATCCACGTACGACTTGATGGGGTCTTCCCATCCTTTTTGTTATTTTACTGTGTCTGATTCAGACGGATGTAGCTTTCATGGCTTGTTGGCAACTCTACTGCAGAGTCCAGTCCCATGATCGCATCCGCGCAGTCCGGCAGGCCGATGCCGTTCGTTCGTCAACATACCACAACATACTCACAGAAAGGGAGGTCTCCCTTTCTGTGAGTTTGCCCGTTGAGTCCAGGGAGGACGACAGAAGAAGACCGGGGACGACTGCAGTTGCCGCATCAGATTTACACCACCTACTATATAATAGCACATAACCGTACGGAGTAATCTAGTACAGTAGTACTGTGGTGGCGGTAGCAGTGCTGTACGTAGTACAGTGGAAGCGAGCGAGAGCCTCGAGGAAGAGCGGATCAAGAAAGAAGCAATGGGGGAGGAACGGTAGAAGGTTGCCCCGAACAGGAGGGTCACGAGTGGGATGTGATTTGGCCGAGGGAGTGTTAGTTGTTTCAGTTGGGGCGACATTTTCAGGCAGGCGAAGAATGCAAGGTAGAAAGAGGGATGGAGAGCAGAGATCCGTGAAGGAGGACAACGGAACAAAATCTTCGTAAGAGAAGGGAGGTCGGTCTTTCTGTCTGTCGGACTGACTGCTGTTTCGAGAAGGAAGGAAGTCGTTGCACGCACGGCTGGCTGCCCTTCCTTTATGTCCGGTTTTGTTCTGTCATCGAGAAGAGAAATTTGATCGGGGGAGTTGAATTTTTTTCTGATTGGAGTCGGCAAAGGAGACTTGGGGCTGCTCTATGTGCAAAGAGGGGAAAAATGAAGATTAGAAGCCTCAAGAATCTGGCCAATGCGCATCACGATTCAATATGGGCTGCCACATGGGCACCGGCGACTGCAGACAGAGGGGCTCTGCTGATTACCGGTTCCGTGGACGAGAGCGTGAAAATCTGGAAGGGAGACGAGTTGGAACTGGAACGCACCAACACAGGGCATGCGCTGGGAGTTGTTTCGGTGGCCGCCCATCCCTCGGGTTCTATGGCGGCCTCGACGTCTTTAGACAGTTTTGTTCGAGTTTTTGATGTTGACACGAATGCCACCATCACAACCCTGGAAACCTCGCCTTCGGAAGCCTGGCTTATGCAGTTTGATCCTAAGGTACGAAGACTGTTATTATCTGTTTTCCTACTCTTGCAGCAGCTTGTTCTTGACTCGTTCCTTGATTTTAGGGTTAGTTTGACAAGACGTTCAGGTCATGTGGTCGACTCGCATTCGATTCCTCTACATGAAGTCAGCGCGTACCTTCTTTCAGACCATCTCTTCAAACAATAATTCTTTGTTCACAGGTTGATGAGTAGCTCAGAAAATCCAGATATTACAGCTCAGATACTGGTTTCTGACATCGATGACTTCCTGCCACTGCTGAAGTGAAACAGAGTATCTTCCTTACACATCCCTGGGGGTTAGACCTTGTTCATTACAAAGTGCCACCATTCTCCAGAACCCTTCCCCCGCCAGATTTTCACCTTGGCAAACATTGTGATATCATCTCCTGTTTCTTTCAATGCAGTGATCAAGTAGTGCTCCCTGGAATGCCCAGTAGAAATATGGGTGTCTCGATTATTATTGCCCCAGTCTGTCTACATGGTGTGCCAAGTTGCCGAAATTTACAGCTTGAGAAGATGTATATTCTGTAAACCCTGACCCGAGCGAAGGAACGGAAGATGTATTACCAGTCTTAGCTTTATTCTTGCACTCATAAAATCGTTCTGAAGTTGAACGCCGTGTCATGGGCTTACAGGTCTGAACCTAGGGCACGCAAGCATCTCTCTAATATGGGATGATCGGATTCTTTTGTAGGGTGATTTTCTAGCTGTGGCCGGTGGGGGCAGTGGGTCTGTGAAACTGTGGAATACGAATAACTGGAGGATAGAGACACCTCTCACAATTCCGAAAGCAGAGGCCAGTGATGTCAGGCCGACAGAAAAACATAGTGGATCAGGGAAGTTTGTCTTGGCAGTGGCATGGAGTAATGATGGCAAGAGGCTGGCATGCAGTACAATGAATGGAGTTGTTGCCATTTTCGATGCGGTCAGGGGTAAGTTTTTACATACTTTGGAAGGGCATTCGATGCCAGTCCGGTCCATGGCCTTTTCTCCAATAGATACAAGGGTTTTGTTTACCGTGTCGGATGACAAGCATATACATATGTATGATGTGGAAAGTAGAAGTTTAATCAGTGCCTTTTCCGGGCATGCTAGTTGGGTGCTGAGTGTAGATGTGAGCCCTGATGGTTCCTGTCTCGCCACTGGATCCAGTGATCGGACAGTTCGATTGTGGGATCTCAATATGAGAGCCGCTGTCCAAACCATGAGTGACCATAATGACCAAGTTTGGTCGGTGGCATTCCGCCCCCCTGGAGGTGATGGTGTGCGTGTGGGTAGACTTGCAAGTGTGTCGGATGATCGAAGCATTTCATTATATGAATACACCTAAGTTGGTTAGCGATCTGCGTGCCCACTCATCTCCTTGCTTTCTGTTTGGCGGACGAAGAGGGCGCTCTTCCTCCTCACCTGCAAGCGTTGAAATCACAAATGAATGGGATCTTCTTCCCCGTCTCCTCTACTGTCAGTTGTTTGTTGGATGGTGGACTGTGTTGTGTTCCCATGAGTATCAGTGTCAGGTTTTCTCACAATGCAAGATCCCGGAGTGAATATTTCCGCAGTGGTAGCAGCCACGATACCGTGCGGACCAATAGCTTTGTCATTTATCAAATTCTTCACCACTGTCGTCTCCATGCTCACCCTGACTGATGCGGAGCTCTACCATCTACTAGAGAAGGTTGGAGCTGGGCTTTGATGACTAACTTTCATTCATACAAAACATAGTGTTGGAGACCGTTTTATATTGGAACTGTGTGAAGACGAGTAGTTTCTTGGACCAAGGGCAAGTTTCCTCTCTTCCCGAGGCTTAACTCCTCGAGTACTGACTTGCATATTTCTCGCCGAAAGAAGAAATTCTTTCAGCGAGAATTATGAAAGAATTTCCCACCGATTCAAGGGGAAGGTCAGTAGAAATGACTGAATCGGTTCCAACTTGTACAGGAAGGCTTCACGAGCGCACAGAATGCTTGCATCCAATCACACTTGGAAGCACATACATTGTACCCAGGATGGTTGACAGCCGCTATTGTACAGATTCGTATTCGACAAGAAGTTCCCGCAAACGCTGCATGCTTTGTTCTAGAACGCGGCTGTATTGTCAAGAGGCTTGAATGCGCACACTGATTTGAACACTCTGTCATAACTGTATAAAATCTGGGCAAAATCTCGAAGAGCTGATATGTAAAAGTCAAGCCATGGCGTTGAGCGACGGCTCCAACACAAAACTGTGGTAAAGAAAATATTTGCCGTCTAAACCCTCGGGATCGTTCAGAAACGACCAGGTGTTAGAAGAGAGGTCGTGAACTAACATGACCAGCTGCACGGATCCATCGTCGAGGACGTCGAATACCCGCAAGTAGATGACCCCCTGCAGCGCAACGCACTTGTGCAAAACCGCCATGGTGCCGTAGTACAAATCCCTGGAGATCTCCTTGACCAATCGCCAGGAGATACCAGCGTCGTCCAGCTCCCAAAAGCAAATGCTGCAATTCAGAAACCCTTCGACTATCAGCCACAGGCGGCCGTGAATCACCAGCAGCTGTGGCCGCTGCGTAGTTTGAAAATGCTGATCGTGCTGGTGCTCTCGGGTCATCAGGGACTGCAGTGGCGGAGTCACTTCATAGCAGGTGTTGTCGCCCATGTGGTACGTGATCACATGCCATGCGCCCGATTCACGGCCGTTGTCATCCTCGATGAAGTGCAGAAAGTCATCGCACGACACCATCTCGCACTCGAACTTGAGCCTCGCTTTGATGGATTCATGCCTCACCATCCTCCAACACGCCGCGGCAGAGTCGTAGACCTGCAGAGTCTGGTTTACGTCTTCTTTGCCCGCAACCACAACTCGAAAGTCGCCCGCCTGCCGATAGGTGATCAGAGTCACCATGATGTTCCCGGTGAGGTCCGGAACATCGAGCTTCGATGCCGATTCTTGGGAATAATCCTTGAAAAAAGCTTGGGGATTCTGCCCCCGGGGGCAGTGCAGGTTCTTGAAAATGGTTTGCGGGCTGACTCCGTTGCTTACAATGGCCGGAGGCAAACGTTTGCAGGCCTTGGATATAGGGTTGAATAGAATCAATCGACCGGCATTTCGGGTGCAGAAGCACAGCAATCCGATACCTGCAGCGACCAAGCAAAGCCCCCCGGTCGGTCCGAGGAGGCGATCGAGGTGAACGGGTGTCCATTCTTCTCGAATGTTTTCTTGTAGGTTGCAGGTGACGAGGTTGAGACCACCTCCGCTCGGGCTGCACAGGAGTATTTGTTTGGGCTTCGGGTTGAAAGGACCAGAACGCATCGACAGTATTACTCTATTCCACGCTTTGCACACTCCACGCAATCGTATGATGTCTTCGAACGATAGTCTCTCGATGATTCGCTCGAAAATGTCTCGAGGCAGCAGTCGCCATACGAAGGGATCGAGATCCACAGGCACCGGGGGTGGAGTTCTATGTGCCATAAAAAGCCTTCAACATGCAGGAATGGATGGATGGGACAGGCTGACGAGAGAAACTCTTGACTGTATTCTCAAGAACCTGATTTCTCAGCCTGAATGATGCAAATGAAAGCAGTCACAAGAAGCATTACGTAGTAGGTCCATTACTTTCACCTGTTCGCATCTCCCAGGTCAAAGTGCACATAAACGCAGCCATGTTTTCAAGCAGGCCCGGCCCTTGCTGCCCTCGGCGACGTATTGGCTGATAATAAACTCGGGGTTGGAAGAGACCTTCGTTCGGATGCTCGCACGTGGAATGGGCCAGATTACGCTTGTGCCGATTCATTTAGGGCCTTTGCTTCTCGCTGCTGCAATCACATCCAGATCACAAGTTTCGAAGCTGAAATTGCATAGAGGATCTCTCAAGCTGCTGCGGTCCCTTGTGTGGCTCAAGGACCTAGAAAAAACCTCTGAACTTTCGTCCGGAAGGCAGAGGAAAAATTCTCAGAAACCAATACTCGAGAATGTCGTTGATAAATATGCTATGACGTGACGTACGCGGAGCTGATAGTCGAACGCGATCCGAGTCGTGCGAAGATTTATCAACACCGGAGGCTGGAATGAAAGCTGTATTTCAATTATGGTTGTGAGTGTGCGGGCAGTGAGCAAGCATTGAAATTCGTTCTGATAATGTGCAGCATTTGCGTCATCTCTCACTTTCGATTGGGACGAGCCACCGTTGAACATATAATGCGAATAATATATAGCGAGGCTGAAGAGGAGATTTTTTGGATTGTTCACCAGCGATCAGACCTAGAATGACGTTGCAATGACACCTCCCCTGACATCATATGCCAAAACCTCTTGCTCCGAAGAGAATTATCAGCTCATATGCTGAATGGAGATATGCGATTGATGCACGTGAATCAACCGCTGGCAAAGGCCAAATCCAGGATGACGACAGTAGATTCAGCGGAATGAGAAAACCTGGCACGCTTCCCTCTCGAGACAAACTTGAGAGTTCTAGTGACGACGATTCTCGGGCCTGTGTGAACGCGAACATGGGCAGATACCATACAATTCGACGGACAGTCAAGGGCATTGTTCAAAAGGCATGTGCCCATTAGAGCTTCGTTTATGGATAACTACATGACAGTCTCATAACGCAGATGCGTAACGTGGAACGATTCTGTCGTTCAATTTTAGGGGATGAAGCTCAAGATTTGCGAGTAATGTCGGGACTCGGGTCCATTCAGCCCTCAAGCTGAAGCAGCCATGGCTCACTGAGCCATAGATATGCATCGAATCAAGAAGTTTTCTCTCTGCAATGCTCTAGTCTTAGAAGACTTTGAAGTTCGCATGTACCTGGGTCTGCTTCATCAGGGTATAGAAACTCGTCCCAACCTTACCCCCTACTGTTGTTTTACGTCCTTGTGCGGCGAAGTCTGTTACCGTGTCTTTGTCCCTGATTGCATCAAAGCTCTGAAGAACTTTTGCCACAAAAGCAAGCTGGCTGCCTGCCTGCCTGCGCGCTTCCAACTAGAGTCTCGGAGGACCTGAACTCTAGATCTCCCTTGCCCTGACGTCCTGCCAAATCATTCCATAATCAACCACTTCACAAAATGATCGTCCAATGACCATTCCAGGTAAATGTGAACACAGTCCATCTACAACCCATGCATTGAGAAAAACGCTTTCATGCAGTCCTCATTCAATCTACTGGAGGGCATGGACATTTGAAACATTTTATCCTGTAAGAGTTGAATCCAAGTTTCCGGTTGGACATTCGATGAGCCTGTCAGGATTCGACTCCTTATAACATTCCATTCTTTCAGAGAGAAATCTTTGAATTTTCCGTTGAATTTCATTCGAACCACTTGCGGCAGTTACTTCTCAGAGCCTAAGCTGTCTGTCAGAAGTCCTAGCTTCGCCGGAACAGTATTCGCATGGAGGCTTGTGAAGTGGTGATGGCGCCTAACTGACTTAGAAATACAGCCCACAGCCATCTGCAGGGCAATAGACATGGAGGGGAGGGCATATTGTACAGGTCCTGACCTGCAATTCTCAGCGCAAATTTCCTCTTTGTAGATTTGAATATGGAAGCGACTTGCTCTTCCCCGCTCGAACAGGAGTTTCAGAGTCTTAGCATAGATCCGACGAACGAAAAAGCCCAAAGCGGCATTCCGGAAGAAATGAATTCAGATCTATGGAGCGAACTTCCAGACTCTTTGCTGGACAAAATCTTCGCTAGACTGCCCCTTCGGAGTCTATTTCGAACTCGAGTTTTGTCCACAAAGTGGGACAGAGCGATCACTCGATCACTCTCGTTCCAGTCAGAAATCAGCGCTCTATCTTCGGGATGGGAGTCTTACTGCCCGGTGTTCTGGAGTTGGAGCTGCGAGTGGTTAATCGGCTACGATCGCCGTTCCAAGCGCTGGCACAAGCTTTTCAAAATCTCCTACTTTCCAGGTATAAGCAAAGTTCGCTGGCTCTCGGGCGGCGGTGCAGGATCTCTTCTATGCTTCCACCAAGGGGCCTGGAGCGGAGGAGATCTCTTCATTCATGTCACCAATCCATTTCTCAGGAGTTGGCACAAATTACCCAACACCAACACACCATCGCGCCCGATGCTCGACATCGTTCACGCTGTACGATTAGGGTTAAGGGACTACGAAGTCATAGTCATCACGCAAGATGACAGGAACATGGTGGTCGATGAAGCGGCACCGTTCACTAGCCCTCGCAGCGCGCTGTGCGCCGAGATTTACAGTCGCGTCGCCGATTCATGGACCACGGACAACCTGGGGCCCCTGGTTCCGAGGGACCTGCGGAAGGTAAGCAGTGCATTCTTCGAGGGCACTCTGTATTTCGTGCTGGCCAACAGCGGCTTCAAATCCTTCAAGAACCTGCGCCTGTTTGCTTACCAGGCCAGAAGAAGACGGTGGACGGTGCTGGCTCACCCGTTCGACGACCAGGACGACGTGTACCAATGCGGGCTCGTGGTCTGCGACTCGCAGGTGCTGCTCGTCATGATGAACAACCGAGACAGGCCCCAGCAGAGCTTCAAATTCCCCGAGGCCATCCACGGCCCGTCCTACATCGCGCGCAACAGCATCCACATCCACCGAATCGACCCGGATTCGTACCAGATCACAGACCTCTGCCGAGGCCCCGACGAGGACATCCACGACGCGGAAATCGTCGAAGGCCTGGCCAGCGACGACCAGTGCCTCTACCTGCAGGCTTACGGGCACGGAATCGTGGTGCAATTCAACGTCCTCGAGCGGGTATGGAACTGCATCGCCATCGACTCCGGTCCCGTCCACTACCACTCCCGCCCCGACATCTCGTCCCGCTGGTTCGGCCCCAACTTCAAGTGGACCAACGTCACGTTCCAGCCTGGGCTCAACCCCTTCGCCATGCAGTAGTGGACTGCGTTGGCTAACTTCGCAGTTAGTTTGCAGTTGTCTTTTTGCTCTACGCTGCTGTGGATTCCTACCATGTACTGCACCGGCTCGCCGGTGCAGTACATGGTAGCCCATCGGCCCAAATATTATATTCACGGTGGTACTTGACACTTTCATCGTCAGGTCGTTGCCGAAAATATCCTGCCCATCGTGTCCCCGTTTGACAGACTGCGGTGGTCTAGACTCTCGGCTCCCCGGTCTGTCTGGGGACACTATACTCATACAGGACGGTACTTAGCTCTACTGGTCGTCCACTAGAGTACAGTACGAGGCAGTCGAGTTTCCAGTCTGCACCAATGAAGAAGTTTATATACCAGCTGGGTTTGGTAAGTTCGTTGCGATACACGTGTTGGATCCAGATTGTAAGATCCTGTGACGTGGGGAAGCGGCGTGGGCAAAAGTGTGGCATCTCAACATCATATTTCTTTGTGAAAATGTACAGAAATTTGACGCGTGAAGGAGTGACCTTACTGGTACATGTATTAACGAGAAACATCATGAAACAGTTGCCGCCGGGCACTGGAGTCTGGACTCTCTTTGAAGGAGAGGAAGAGGGCAAACGTTATGGACCTCTGGTGGGCCTCCATCTGTCCCACTCCCTTTAAGAGGTTTGTCATTAGACCAGGAGTCACTATATCCATTGTAGTACACTTTATGAGGAGTTCCCGATGGGGACGGCAAACAAGCCCTTTTGGGGGGGAAAAAAGTGGTCCTTGGTTGTACGACGACGACGTCGTTGTGCTTGGTTGCGTGTACGACAATTGTTTATGGAGATGCGATCCGTCATGGTATCCCAAGTAGCCAGCCCGCTCTTGAATCAAACCAGCTGGGGGCGACGAGGACGAGAGGGGCTGGCTTTGCGTGCTCTGCATGTTCTGAGACACTATAAGACGTGGAGACACGGCAGGCGACTAATTAAGCCGGAATGATTTCTTCATGAAGACGACATCATGTTCGGTCTAAACCCATCGGCATCACCTCACCGTCTTCACCTTGAGGTGTACTCGTCACACCTTCAAATTGAATAGCTCGATCTGGGGCCCTCATCCAGAAACGGGCGGTTCAACCTGCCAGTGGTTTGCCTCCTGGATGGGTCGGTCTGCGGCGGAGGGCACAGAGCAAGTACACATAACACTCGCCCAAAGACTCTACTCTCCTGTTGTGTCGCAAAACTGGACCACTTTGTGGCCACTTCCTTTTTAGCTGGCTCATATGCCAGCTAAGCAACTGTACTGCCGTAGCTTTCACGCTTTTAATATATGTATAGTTGATTAGCAAATTTGTAGAGTGTACACATGGTGTCGACAGATTTTGCGCTGGCCAATGGAGCCAACAGTCACTGACTAATATCTACATCTCAGACCGTCGATGATTTCCCTCAGAATCCACATAATTACACATCTATTGAAGAAACAACCTCCATCGAAGTGTTCTTCTGGAAGTAACTAGTAACTAAATGTACCGTAGTATTCAAGAATAACAAAAATGATTCATGACGGTTATATACACTAATGGTTACATGAACTATGTTTAAGCCTATCGCTATTCTACAATGTACAGAACAGAGATCTTGCCCGATTATCAATATTCTCTCGCCTCGTCGTCTCCACATCTTCCAAAAGAAACTGCTGCAGTGACTTGCAACTGACTGCCTGCCCGATAAATCCTTTTGTCCTTTCCTTGTTCCGTTCCTTTCCTTTACAATCTGGACATGAATTATTGCATTGTAAGAGATTCGGAGCTGGACTAGGCATGTGTAGCCCAGAAGTCTTTGGAACTGCTGAAGGCACGTCCTCGATTGTCCAAGAATTTGTTATCATTCCCTTTGCCCATGATCATCCGGCAAGAACTCGCAATAAAAGTCGTCAAATCCGTAAAACTGCTACTGTAAGAAAATCTCATTGAGGGAAGCCACGCTCTCTGTGCTCTTGAGACCGTGCATGCATTCTAAATGACTCGGGGATCGGGATCACGGCTGCGTGACGAGAGCAGCATTCACACTGAACGGAGCATGTGGGTTTGGGAAATTGCTGTTTCTTCTCATTCTTCACTATCTCGTCCAAAGCTTGGTGTATTGCTTCCTTTTGTAGTTCTGATGCTCCCTGTCACACCAACAATAAGAGATGTCAGAAAGTTGGTTTTAGTGGTACCTTCGATCTAAGGTTATCATGCTATGTAAAATCTTGAGCGCAGTGACTGCTCTGTGCTAAGGAGAGAAGGAACTCATCAGTACCTTAGTAGCCTCAGAAAGAGGTCCCCAGCATTCCAAGCGGTTGTACTCTTCCATATTCGAATGGAAATACACCCAAACAGGTGCACTCTGTAGCTCTGGAAATTTCGAAAATAGATCCCTGTCCCCATGCATGAAAGCCTCCAAAACCTGCATGAGGAAAGCAAACCTTTGATGAGTCAGAAGCTTTAACTTTCAATTTTAGTAGACTTAGTACCTTATCACGTGACGTTCAAAAGCAAGTATAACAACAGGAAAGATCAGATCGAAGACATGAACCGCATCACCCTAGAATAATTTGTTTGATTGAAGCTTACCACAGGTAGCTCCTTCCGGAAGATGTAAAATCGGAGCTTGGCTATAATGTCATGAAGCCAGTTGCCCCCACTGATATGACAGTGCACATGAAGAGACATCTCCCCCTTTGTCCTCCTCCATTCCGCCAACACCTCATCCCGTTGCAGCTGACTATACCAGCCCATCAACTGGACAAAACAAACCGGGAGAATTGCTTAAGCACATCAGAAGCTTTCGATTGAACAGCAAACTCTTTACTCTTTATCCTTGTCGTGGCTATACTATCACGGCACTGGTGTCTGATCCCTGGACTTGACTAGAAACTCAGACACTCCAGACAGGAACTACGTTATAACAGATAAAACAGTGTCAGTACACCAACCTGCGCTTTGTTGATTTCTTGAGCGACAGCCAGAGTGATTTTGGCAGTAACGTCACTGTGTGTTAAAGTGTAAATTCGAGGCTGTTGCAAGTGACCCTTGTCATCCTCTTTCCCAAGAAAGAGCACACGTAGTTTTGATGCTTCAAAGATTGCCGGCCCGAAGAGTCTTGATTCCTGAAAGCCAAAATCATTCAGTGCCCATGAGCTTCGTTGTGATTACGTATTTGTTACGTCCACTGACCTCAAAAAACTGACAGGAAGGATTCCGATCTTCAATACACTCGTATTGAAGAGGTTTTAGAAATATGTCTCGTCAGAGTGACATGAAGAGTCGAGAGATGCTACAAGATTTCTATATATCACCGATTCGAACCTACTCGGACTTACCACAAGAGGCATTGATCTGGATGAACATGCACCAAGGCTTTGTTGTGCCTGATTCCTACGAAGAACAGTGCCGCAGCTTTTTTTGCCCCAAAAACTCGAGTAGTTTTCCTCTGGCGAACAAGACACTGAAGCGTTCTGAGCCCGGGCGAGTGGTGTCGTACTTAAACTTGCCGGTGCCACCAGGCGTGCGAAAGGAAAAACTGAACCAATTGCCTGAAGCCTATCCCAATTCTCTCTCGAATTCGCAGGGCTTAAAGAAGTGGCCAAGCCCCCAGTGATGCATGCGCAGGCGGCGACTGCCATTATAAAGTTTTACCAGTCGCTTAACTCGCAGGTGTCTCAATATATGAGCGTACGCCAGTGTAATATGCACAGATCCTCAATTTTCAGACTCTACTAACGTTCATTCAGGGGGCTGTACGTGGAGACCACCGCAGTTATTCTCGCGGTATCTCTGTCGGGTTCTAGTGCAATCCCGAGAATTCGTGAATGAACGCTCTAAAATCCAGTTCTGCACATAAGCTTTGGAGCCCGAGTTTGGAGATAAGTTCATCAGCCGCCGCAGCCAAGAAGATCAGCTTCCATAGACGTGGATGTGAGTACTGTCAAATCTTCAGGCAGAAAGACTCACGGACCCAAGTCTTTGTTCCCAGAACGAAATATAAGTGAACGTCGAGCACAGCAAAGAATGCATAAAAAATACGTCCGGATGCTTTCTCTGCGGCACTCGGGCGGAAAAGAGTTTCAGGACAAATTTAATATCCCCTCGAGTCCAGCAACTTCGGTCACTCACTCATCCGTAACTCTGATGATGAAGTGGATCGAGTGCGGATCTGAAGCTCTTTCTATGACACGAAAATCCTGCTTCGTGTTCACTAGGTAAAGCAGTGCCAGAACACAAGCAAAAATATCCCTGAGGGGGCACCTTGAAACAGGCAACAATAATGATGAGGTCGCCTTCCGATGCTGGTCCTGGCTCTAGTACTGGTCGTGTGTGCGGGTTGTTTGGACTTTGCACTCAATCCGCAACTGTAGGAGTCTTGTACATCTCGTAGAAATAATTCCCCTTCCCCCTTTCAAACGTGCTTTCGCAGCACAGAGAGGCAACACAACTTGCTCGGGCATCTGTTGCGCCGGCCTACGCTTAATACAGCGTTTGACAGGCAGTAACTCCGGCCATGATCCGTGTCAGAACAGGAAAGGTGAAAGGAGATCGAGAGAGAGACTGAACAAGAATAGAGGGACGAAGCATGGAACTAGGCCGGTGATCTCAGAAATAGAGCAAATGATGATTATGGCAGTTCTCAGTCTCGCGGTCGTTGAAAGTGGAAGGGTGGGTCTGCCTTAAGTGGTAACGGCGGAACACACCTAGAAGAGTGGCCGGTTCTGTCCACGTCAGTTCCAACTTATTACGCATGCTCGGGAGGCTTCGGACCACTGTCACAACTCCACGCTTCGCGAGTCCGGTTAAATTGACCTGCCCGGCTTTGCTGGGGCCCCGGGCGCCTTGCGGCCGGCGGTTCGCCCCCAAGCCCTTGCTCTAATGGAGATCTACTTTTTCTGTCGCTCTTCCGGTGAGAGTGCATCAACGTTGACTCAGATCGATCCAAATTTTACCTGCCCTTCATTCGATCTCTCCGGAGTCTCCACTCTCCACCAAGGCTTCAGTTCATGTCTATTTACCCTCGATAAGAAGCATGACGCGTTTTGACCGCTCGGTTAGAAACGCGTCAGGGTATTAGGTCCTTCAATTCCTAAATGGAAACTTTGCTAATGTGCCTAATGGCACTTTCCGTCTTCTCTGCATTTGTTTGCCCGGATGTTTGCCTGTGATACGAATTGAAATCGTGCCGTACGTAGTTACCTACAGTACCAGGAGCCATCAGTCCACCGATACATTTGTTCAATAATCGTAGCACCACTTAACTAACCAGAACTGTGCAAGGACAAGGATCCGAGAGGAAACAGGGAAAACAGTCGCACCAACGATGTACAATTTGTAACCTACATGGAACATGTGCCTTACATTTCGCTGACCCATATTTTGTAGACACCAACACAAATCACGTGTTTTCAGTGACAGCTTTATTTTTGCCATGTTTAATGTATTTTACTTCTAGTCCACTCTCTTTATGTTACTCTATGGCATATTTTAGTGAACCTGTTTTCATTGTTTTACATAGAGCACTAGTTTGTGCAACCCCGTTAAATGATATTTCTTTGGTTGTTTATAGACGTTTGACTTAGATAATTCGGATATTTTAGGTGTTGTATGATATATTTCCTAGTGTGATGTTATTGGGGCTAACCCCATGTTACCAGTTTGGTTCCATCCTTGTATGATTTGATGGGGTCTTCCCATCCCTTTTGTTAGTTTAATGTGTCTCTTGTCTTATAGTCCAATGCATAATTGTTGTGACTTGAGGAGTATGTGCAACCACGTTAAATGATATTTCTTTGGTTTGACTTAGATAATTCGGATATTTTAGGTGTTGTATGACATATTTCCTAGTGTGATGTTATTGGGGCTAGCCCCATGTTCCACCCTTGTAGGATTTGATGGGGTCTTCCCATCCCTTTTGTTATTATACTTTGTTTGTCACTTGAGGTCTGAATTGCTCAAGTATTTATTTGAGCAATTAATGTATATCTTCTCCATACCATGCATCCACTCCGACACTCATTGTAGATTGTATTATTTCTCTTCTCAAGTAGATCAAGTACACTTTATTCTCCCATGATATATGTCCGGTAAAGCAGCATCAACTAGGGTTACTATAACAATAGGTAGTTTATTTTCTGAGGAGCTCTTTATGTCTCTTGGGATGTGATAGTACAGTCGTCCTACAGTGAGTACCAGATTTTGGTAATTTAATTGTTGTTGACTTTTACGATGAACTTTCCTCAAATACTTGTAGTTTAGGGCCAATCGTGATCTGAACTTGTTTTGATAATATAGTTTGTTCACAAGTGTTGGATTCAAGCAATCCATGGGTGCATAGTGCACTATTGACACAAAGCATGTCATAGTCCATATACAATTTTTTGGGGTGTTGATGCGGGATCATTGTTTGGGACGTAGATATGGTATCACTTCTTTATATATACTATTATGACATAAGAGAGATGTTTTACCCCTGGAGGTAAGACATGAGCTCATGTCTTTTTCCTCTTTGACCACCGATTGGACTGGAGATCTATAGTCTATCTTGATAGACCAACAGTTTCAACAAGCTCTACATTCACTCTTAAAGTTCCGATTATTCTTCATACTACCAGGGCTTGTCTATGCTCTTGCTTTGGCAAGAGTGCATGCTCGTGGATCTTGGCTTGGTCCATCCATCTGTATCTTCATTACTCACACGTGAGTGTGATATCACTTTAGATGCAGCACATATTCATATGACTGGTTGTCCATTTGGAGGGCAGAGGATAACTACCCATGATGATATTAGAGATGTGGTATTTGCTATAAGGCGAAAGCTGGAGCGTTCGTTTGACTTGCAGTCGACTAGGATTAGGGCAGACCTATGCTTGGTTCGGGAGGACCATGTTACTGTGATAGACGTGGTGGTTATTGATCATACACATGACATAGTTTCAAAAGGGGTGATCATCCATTCTCGTGGATGAGCAGCTAGTGGAGGAAGAGCAACCAAGATCTCCAAGTATAGGGGTATGGATAGAGTTCACCTCTATGTTTCTCTAACTTTGGAGTTATATAAAGCTATGGACAACGACTTCGACATGTTCTTCAGGGAGTGCCTTAAAGCCTACCATACTAGGCGGCAGGGGTATCACTCTCTTTAGCTTATTGTATAGCCTATTTTAGGCAATGTATTTCCGTCGCTCTACAAAGGTCACCTCTTTGTTTCTCTAGCTTTGGAGTTATATGGAGCTATAAACACCGACTTCGACATATTCTTGAGGGAGTGCGCTAAAGCCTATCATACTAAACGGCAGGTGTATCACTCTCTTTAGCTTATTGTATAGACTATTTTAGGCAACGTGTTTCCCTCTCTCTACAAAGAGTACTAGCTGGTGCAATCTATAAGAGAGTAATCACGTTAGGTGATACTTTTTCAGATGCTCGTGTTGTTTGTAGACCGTTTTATCTAGCTAGTTAAGATATCCTAGCCCCTTGTTACCCATTTGATTTCATCCGTGTCTGACTTGATGGGTCTTCCCATCCTTTTTGTTATTTTATTGGATCCTACGTGGTTATGTTGTGACGCGGCAACTATGAGAAGATGATGACATGTGTCATCTCCAGAGTTGTTGTTATGACTACAATACTTTAGGTCATGATGACTGACGGCTCATTGTAAGGTTGTTAGGAGCCCACGGTTGGATCGACTTTGTAGGGTCATGATGTTGATAAGGCTCCAAGAGATATTATCTTGGACCTTATCAGATATAAAGTGCGGTTGGAGTGGCAAGGAAATGGAAGAGACCTAAATGGATAGAGGACAAAATGATCCTCCAAATGTACCAATATTCAATCCATTTGTGATCAACATCCGGTGTCTTCATAGTGATCACTTTCGTGCATGGTTAGTATATCACTTTGGAGATAACTTTATGCAACAAGTGATAAGCACTCCAAACCCGATTATTCTTTCAATTGTTTCCTACGGCGCGATTTGGGACCTAACAATATACGTTTTGATTTAGTTTGGACGCTATGGATCTTGTCCATAGTGGTGACTTTCAATACGTGGGTTCCGATCCATCGCTATTGTTTGCTGAAAGCAAGCCATAAGGAGTTGATTGTTAGGAATTTTGGCAATGAGTATTATTGTCAAGTTTTAAACTCCCGGTTCCATCTGTAGTTCCATTCATACTTTGCACATCTACTTTGCAGTTCTTATTTTGACTCTTTATTAGTGTCGGCTCATATTGTTTATATGATGGTTCAGTAGTGTGTTTAGGATAGTTGTAAAGCTCTAAGTTAATATGGAGGTAATTAGTCCACACAAGAGTCAAAATGACACTCTTCATTCTCTTTGGTCTTGGAGTTTGGACCAATGAGGACACTTGGTCAAGTATTTCGAGGTTTTGAGGAGTTTTGGAAGCCTTCTAAAGAGACATTTGAAGATTTGGGGACATGGTTGAAGAGCTGATGGGAAGAACTACGACGTGGATCCAAGAATGGATGCAATTGAATAGATTGTCACTCTATTGTGATGATTTAAAGTTGGAGAGTAAAATTCAGATCATGGAGTGTGTTTGGATCGATTCTGAAAATACTACAAGGGTTTTTGACAAATCTAATTCAACTGAGATATATTTTATAACTCAAGATTGTATTTGGATTGAAATTTTGACTCAATTGGATGACTTTTGTGTATTGAGTGATAGCTTGAAGTTTGTACACATAGTCAAGGTTGCAGGATTGCATTTACTGTCATGAAGTAAATACAATGATCATACTTTTTGCTTTCAAAAGTTTTCATCAATAAAACTTTCTAGAATTGAACCTTGGATGATAAGTAATCTTCTTATGAAATTTGATAGCAATTGGAGTGAAGGATTGGGATGTGTGATGATTTTAGTACACAGGGGTCTGCATATTATCTTATGATACAACATATAATTTGATAATTATTATGAAAGATCTAGAAAAGAAAAACATAGGAAAATTTTCCAAGAGGATAAAAAAAGGTTGTACATCAATTATTTGTGAAGTTTAGGCAAGATTTATTAATCCAATTATTAAATATTATAATCTTTTTAAGCTGAAGTTTTACCAGTTGTAATGAACTTGATGTGGAGTGATGAGGAGGAGAAAGAAAGATTATCAATGCACACGAGGGTTCTTCTACAGCCATGCGCTCAAGCGTTCTCAGAGCGAATTAATGTCCATGCAACAATGTTGTCCAGACATAACATACGAGGTACAAATTGTTCGATAGGAAACATGTAGAAAACCGCACATAAAATATATGGTTTTTTTTTTAATCATCTACCTGATTGATGCCACTATTTTTGTTTCCCATCTCGCCTACACCTTAGAGCAATTGATTAATTAGACAGGTTATTAAAGTACAACCTTAAGCTAGTTTAACGCTTTTTTCTTGCCTTGAGGAAGCATGTATTCAATCCCTTGCAAAGATGAATAAAGTTGTACATCAAAACTTACACATCAGTCGTTGAATAAACCATTCTTATACATTTCTTAATCCAAAAAAGTTCCATTACAGCAACAGCCGCTAAAGATGTTCAAAACAATAGAGATGCTGACTATGGACTTAAATCTTTTTTAATAAACCAACAATCTTAACCAGAAATGTCATGAACTCGTGTATTACAATGATCTAAGGATGTACGCTAAATTTGTATGTATAGTAGAATTAAAATGAAAAAAAAAAATCTTTTCGAAAGATATATAAATGTGGTGAACTTTTTTAGGTCGTTATAGATTTGCAAAAGAACTTTATCATAATTACTTACTTTTACTTGTGGTACTGCCTTTTCCGGTTTTTAACTTCTAACCATTAAGTAAATCTGGATACAGGAAAAAAGATTTACGCAACTTGAGACATGAAAAAGGAATCTCTTCAAGAAGGGGAAAAAATAACTTAAAGAGGAGTTAGTGCCTGAATCTAAATTTGTTTGTGTGAACTTGTCTCTCAAAACCTGTGATGTGTGGGACGTTCATGAAAGTTTTGTGTGACATTCCTTTTGTGAACTGGTGGGCGGCATGGGGCTGTAAGTTTTCTTTGACTTGTACACAGTGCAGCAGTACTGCAACTTCTCATCAAATCGACGTTCGGCATTGTTTCACTCCAGGCTGACTTTGTGGCGGAAAGAATCGAGTGACACCTTATCTATCCATGAGTGCTCGTGTCAAAAAATTGCTGCTACACTTGGATACTAAGAGGTCGCAGCTGTGCAGATATAAAATACAATTACAACACATTGCACCTTTTTTTAAAGATTTTGGGGGACCTTTATCTCTCATGAAAGCATTGAAGGATGGTATGTAATCAACGACCGATGCTGCAGGGCAGGGCCAGGGTTTTTCAGTAACATCAAAGCTTAGGACGTCGGAGAAGAATCTGGAGTCTGGACACAACATAGGATCTAGTGTGATTTTGTTCTTGTAGCCATCTTGATGCAAAACCTTTATTGAAGTTACATGGTATCAGCATGCAAGAACTACACGGATGCTGATATGAAGTCAAGTGTTTTTTAAAAAAGATTCCGATATGAGAAAATGAAGAAATGAGTTCATATCGTGTAACTTCCATATCAAAAGATGTAAGTTTTGAATTGAAATGTGTCCAATCTTCGGCTAGGTTAGCGTGCGGCTAAGATCCAACCCCCATATAAGAGTCCGAGTCATAAAGTTTCAAACAAGACTAATTTTCCTGGAAAATATTCCGAGTGATTGTCGAGCATCGGTCGCTCGTTTGTGTGCTTATCATAAGGCTATGCGGTCCCTGTGTAAACTCAGAGAAGGTGGTTGTCTGGTGGACGCATAGCCCCAAACGCACTTCAACCAGTCTCTGGCTCCGATACGCCGGTGGAACAAGGTACAGATGCAACAATCTACATGTTCGCGCCAGCGCGAGCGATGAATCGATGGAGTCAAATCTGCGCAAGGAGACACGGATCGAGTTGAGCCGAGTCTCCTTGGAAGAGGAAAACTGTTGGTGATCACTGTACCGAGTAGTCCACATCAGCCCATGTGGGTTTCTTGTCACGATCCTGAGATCCTGTTGGACGGAGAGAGGGTACATTTACGTGCCCCCTTGAAAGCGGCCAATGCGCCGAGCCCATGGGAGAGCCCACGGGAGGACGACGTAAAGTGCAGAAAAAAATGCGGCAGGAGTCAAGTCTTCTCACTGCAAGAAGCCAAACGAGCACCCGGCAGCCGCCAAGATGGTAAATATTCTGCAAACGACAGCCGCAGACTTTTGCGGGACTTCTCTCCTGATTGACGTGGATCTGACTCACGATGGGGTCCAGCCAATCTCCACCCTCCAGCGTTGGACACCCGGTGAGTGGAGAATCAAGCACGTGGTCTGGATACCTGTCACGACTGTAGACTTTGCTTGAAGTAACGCAGTTGGTGTGTTCGGGGAACTCGATTTCTCTCCTTGCTTTGTGAATATTCTCGCCCATGGTTCGCCTCATGCCGCTGCCCCACGTCGTCCCACGGACTTCCACCACTTCCATGTAACGTCAAGTGACTACTGTACTACGACGCTACGTCGTAGCTTACCAGTGCGGTCTCTATCGCCCATGGAAAAAGATGCTGGTCGATGAACGGCACCCAAGCCGACGATCCTGGACCCCTGGAGTGAGACATCCACATGGCTCGTGCAGGTGCCTTACGTGACTGAAACTGTGACACTCGACCGACATGTCATTCTGCCACATGCCAACTTCCATGCAGCAGCCCATTTCAGGTTCATGTTGGGAGACTCTTGGGAGGCGTAGATTTTCTCGCCCCATGACTTCACTCTCTCCCTCTCCGAGTCTCAAACCCCGAGTGGCGGCGGCTCTTTGCTCTGTCGGATATCAGGACCACTGCTCCGTAAACTCCGAAATCTACAGCAAATCTTCTGAAGTATTGTTTGCAATATTAAGTGCATTTCACATGGCTAGTGTAATTCACACTAATTTAGCTGCGAGCGAAATTGAGTTCTTATTGCGATTAGTCATTCGTATCGTCGTCTTGCAGCATCGCTCACACTTCCAAGAGCATCTTTGTCAACATCTTTGTTTGGAGTCGGCACACCAGGAGGCTGTGAGGCGGTATCGTTAGGCATTAGAGCACTTCTAGATATCCATCCGGATTGGGTTGTCTTGCAAGTGGACGTTGATAACGTTTTTAACAACGTCTCACTCTTTTTACGGTTCACATACTTCTCTATTTTATCAGCATGACTTTTCCGAGGAGGAGTCACCCGTTCTGATCCGCGTGGCACTCGACAGGGAGATCCTTTGGGAGGACCCCTATTTGCCATGGCTCATTATAGAGCTCTTGTGTCTACTGTTTTGGCCGTGCCCGGTTGTGTGTTCCCCTCCTTAGCGGATGATACACACATTGTGGGCCCTGAAAATAACATTAGACAGGCCTTTGATTACTTGACTACCGAGCTTCATCTTGTAGGCTTGAGAGTCAAGGTGTCAAAGTGTATGGCTTGGTCTCCTTTGGCCATTCCGCCTCATCTTCAGCTTCCAGAAAAATGTATGATATTGACAGACAACTTACGTATTCTAGGAGTGCCAGTAGGATCTGAGGATTTTGTTTCACGCTACCTTGACGTTGCATTGATCGAGGATGTTTTGCATGTAGACGACCTTCCTCTACTAGAAAATCCGCAGGTGGCGTTTGCTATACTGTCATCTAGTATTGCTCGTCGATCCACCTACCTCTTTCGCACGGTTCCTCCTTCACCTACATTCATATCACGTTTGACAACCTTTGATATGAGGATCTTGGGCATCTTTGATGACATCATCGGACCAAGGACATTCAAGTGTGTGACTTGAGATTTGGCAAGGAGACAGACATCTTTGCCAATTTCGTATGGAGGGATAGGCTTATTATCGGTGGAGGAGACGGCACCTACGGTATTCTTGGCGAGTTGGGCGCTCGTTGCACCTTTATTATCTTCTCGATTTGTGATCGCAGATAGACCTATCTTGGAGATATATGCAAGGGATGTCGATACGAGATCATTTTCCTTACAGGTATTATTACAACATACGAGAGATACTTTACCATGGGAGGTACGACATGAGTTCCCATCTTTTTCCTCTTTGACTACCGATTGGACTAGGGATCTACAGTCTATTTTGATGGACTGATAGTTTCAGGAGGCTTTACATTCACTCTTAGTGGATCTGGCCATTCCTTGTACAACTAGAGCTCGTCTACGCTCTTGCTCGGACAAGGGTGTGGGCTCGTGGATCTTTGCTCGACCATGCATCAGGGCTTTCCGACTCGCACTAGCTACTTTTTCCACAACGATGAGGTTCCGTCTTAGCTTGGTCCATCCATCTACATCTTCATTACTCACATGTGAGTGTGGTATCACTTTAGATGCATCAGGTGTTCATATGACTCGTTGTCCATTCGGAGGGCAGAGGATAGCTACCCATGATGCCATTAGGGATGTGGTGTTTGGTATGGCATGAGAGGATGAATACCTCACATGGAGAGACCATTGGTATGCCTTGCAGTCGACTAGGGTTAGGACAAACCTGTACTTGGTTCGGGAGGACCCAGGTCACCACCGTGGGTCGATGTGGTTACCGATCCTACTAGAGACACAGTTTCAGAGGGGGTGATCACCCATCCTCTGGGCGGCAAGTGGAGCGGCAGTAGCCAAGGTCTCCAAGTATAGAGGTATGCAGAGAGGTCACCTCTTTGTTCCTCTAGCTTTGGAGTTATATGGAGCTATGGACACCGACTTTGACATGTTCGTGAGGGAGTGCGCGAGAGCCTATCATACTAGGCGACATGGGGTATCACTCTCTTTAGCTTACTGTATAGCCTATTTTAGGTAACATGTTTCCATTACTCTACAGATAGCATTAGCTGGTGCAATCCATAGGAGAGCAATCACGTTAGGTGATGCTTCTTCGGATGCTCGTGTTGTTTGTAGACCTTTTGACCTAGATAGTTCAGATATCTTAGGTGTTGAAGGACATATTTCCCAATGTGATACTATTGGGGCCTAGCCCCATGTTACCTGTTTGGTTCCATCCTTGTTAGCTTTGATGGGGCCTTCCCATCCTTTTTGTTATTATACTTTGTCCTCTTTTGATCAGGAGGTGTTTTTCCATAATTTCAGTATGAAGGAATAAGGCTTCTCTTTATATCCTGGAATCTAATGCCTGAAATGCCAGAGAGCTTGTATATTCGCAGGATCGTTTGCAGATAAGAACGTTGACACCGCGTAACCAAGCTCTCCGGCACTGCCTGTCAAAAGGCTGGTTCATCTTCGGATGTTTTAGAACATGTTTCAGCCATCCCCTGCTTGTAATCAGCTTGGTCCAAAGTACAAAAGGGTGGTTCATTGTGCAGACCAGGTAAATCATATACTTAAATCAGTGTCAATTCTATCTACGCTTTATTAATGTGTACAGTACAGTACAGTACAGTATTGTATGTTTAAGATGTTACTGACGATTCAATTGTCGAGTACAGTTCTCTTACTTCGGTAGTCCTGACCTGCCCACATGGGAGCCAGCAGTCGAACAGGAAGCTTGGTGCCAGAGAGCTTAGTTACACGGATTTCACTTGTGTCAACGCTCTTATCTGCAAACGATCCTGCGAATATACAGAGAGTTCTCGATTGTCAGTCCGCCAGACTTTTGGGAGCAAGTTGTAAGTTAGAATATAAGGAATGGACACAGTAAAATCAGAAAAAGGATGGGGTCTTCCCATCAAGTCTTACATGGATGAACCAATATATATAAAGAAGGGAGGCGCATGGAATAAAAGGCGAGATGTAACCACATCGACTAAGGTACAAAGCAAAAGCCATAACAGGAGAAATATCCAACGGGAGCCAAAAGAAAAGGAGAGAGTTAATCTCTCTCCTTTTCTTTTGGAGACATAATGATAAATCATTATGTCTCCAACGGCACCTCGGATGTCTCCTACAGATCTTCACTACGGGTGAAAACAGGAGATCTAGAACAGGTGTCACGGATCAAAACTATATTTTTTTCAATTTTTTTTGCAGAACCTAAAACTTGCTGCAATGCTATGCATATATGCTGTCTAAATTACGGGATACAATAATACAACGATAAATGTGCATCTATAGTTCTATCATGATAAGACCCAACACACTTTCTAACAAAACTATCCATATTTCTTCAAGTCTCTTTGTGCACTAAATATTAAAAAAACAAACATAACAATATTTTTAGTGGAATACAACATCATCCCTAATGGCACTTGGAGTTGCATTCCCTGACCTTGTACTTTCGGAAGGCTGATTGTGATAAGAAATCCCTTGCGACGTGCTTTCTATTCAGCATTGTCCAATGCTACGTTCATGTCATGCGGATAGAGGTTTGCACTGCACAAGCTAAATAAATATCTGAACATTACCTACCCAAGTACTGGAAAGTGAAAGAATCCAGTATAGGCAGTTACCGAGTCTGTTAATTCGTTTTAGTCAGGATAAGTGTGCTCAATGTCTATTATCATGGAAAACATTTAACCATTTAATTTTTGTGTACAGTATTTTAGAATTGGAGTTAATATAGATTCATCGCGAGCATTGGATTCTGTAATTGAATAGAAGATTGCTTTGACAGGGAATGCTTGCTCAGGTCCTCCATTACCATTCATACCTTTGATTTGTCTGCAGATTAGAGGTGCAGTTGGTGAGATAGTAACTTGTCATGAGAGACATTAGGTCTCTCTATTTCTTTTTGCCTGCCGGGCGGGACTCTTCTTTTGGCCCAGGTTCGCATTTTCATCGGACTCTTGAGTTTTTCATCGTATTTGTTATTCCATGTGTCTTCCGACTTTGCTACCGAGTCCTTAATCAGTCAGCATAAGCACCGATAGTTGCCTGATGGTGCTGGATGAAGCTCCTGGGTTCTTATGTGTGTAAAACAGGAAGTAAAGCACCGACAATCTTGCAGAGTAGTACAAAAGACTGGACTGTCTTAGACCATGATTGTATTGTGTTCTTTCATATTTTAATGCGAAGCCAAATGGATTTGTCCAATGTACAGGCTGCATACTTTCAAGAGTGTAAAGGATGCTATCTTCTTCATGATGAAAATTAAAGCAATCTCTTCCGAGCATGCAAATATAGGCTCTATGAATTACTTGAAGTTATCGTCTAACATGGTTTCCTGATTCCGTGACAGTTCCCAAAGACAGTTTCTATGTACAAAATTAAGGGCTCAAGAGAGGAACGAGCACTACTGCAGGCCCTAATGATTATCTTACAATATTTTAGAGCATAATTTAACTCTCTCCGGCATTCCATCCCCTGCACTGCCTGGAAGCAGCCGGGTCTTGCGTCTTGTTACACACCAGGGGCTGCCCGGAGGCGTGCCTCGAACACATGACCGGGAAACGGGCCAAGCAATGCCCTCCATATTATTTGACAGAACTCCAACCTCCATAGTCCATATGTCAACAGGAAGTAAATGTTATTTACAGTTTGTGCGGGAAATGTAGGTAGTATGCCCGCGAGTGACAGGAAACTTGGTGATATTGAAGATGTGGACGCTTACGTGAGACTGAAGTTCTGTGCAATGTTTTCCCAACAGAAAGCAATCACGAGTCATTTGTAAGATCAACTCCTCGTAGTTTCAGCCCTCAGATATTCCAACTTGACTGCATCGTCGAAAATAAAAAGCGTGAAAGAGGATAAACTCGCCTAGTTACGGTTTTTCTTCAAGCAACCCAATGGCGTAAAACTTGCGTCATATTGGGAGAGACTGAGCATTAAGAGTTCCTAATTAGATACGGATAAGTAGTGAATTATGATCCTGAATTGATCAGAAGTTACTTGACCTCAGTCCCATAAGGCGGATCTGATTCATATTTTAGATCTCACAAAAATGTCTTTCTATTAACTCTTCCTCTCAACCAACCGCTAATCCCATTTGAGCAAGTGTGTTAACGTTAATTTTTTGCGTTCAAAACAAGAAAAATCCAAGAATGTTTAGCAATTGTTTATGTTTTTTATTACTTTTGTGTCATAATCCTTTTATGTCTTGCCGAGGCCCCACTAATAACCCCATGGACAAGTTTCCCCTCATATGGTTCAATTGACAAAAGGAAGTAATGTGAGGATCGATTCTGATTTCTGCAATCACATCAACAATGCAACCAACACAACACGGAACACAAACACAAGATACATGTGGTTCACCAATAGACTACATCCACTGGTAGGAGTGAGCATGACACTAAAAGTCAAAGTACATGAGTGTCCATAGTGAGAGTTTATAGACTGATCACCAAGAGGGGGCGACCCAGTATATGTAACACTGATGCTAGTAGATAACTAACCTATTTATGATTAAACTAACTATGGTTAACAAGACAAGCATTAACATTACAAACTCCCCCTTAATTCTAGTCTAGAAAATCTTTGCGTTCCGGACTTATTGAGTAATATTATTACGGAATATAAGAATGTATTTCTTTACTTTTCAGATTTGCTTTTTCCTTGTTTATGGTCATTTCGAGAGAGTTTATGCATGGGTGTTTTGCATAGTGAGGATGACTTGACACTCATTGGAAAATGGGAGATCAACCTCTTTGGAAGATCCGGTTGTCTAAGATACCTCAAGGGATGGACGTGATTGTTTCATCGGATTTGAACACGAGGGAGTTCAGAGTGGAGTTTGAAGAGAGGACACTAAAAAGTTCCCCGAGAGTGAAACGTGAGAGTTGCTTCTATTGTGGAGAGGAGGGACATAAGCTTGTGAATTGTCCTTTGAGGACCAAAGATCGGAGGTTGAGAGAGAAACGAAACGTGGGAGAGCTAAACCTTCATCTAGGACCATCATCTCCCCATGAATCCAAGAGTGGAACCTATTGTGAAAATTGTGGAGTGACCGGACTTCCCTTAGGACACGAGTGTAGTGGCGTGAAAGCTCTGTTGGAGTCACTAGTGGAGGGCTTTGAAGATAAATTGAGTGCAGATACCGAAAAGTTGAAATCTCCAGGTGGCTCAAGTTCTAACTAAAGATGGAGATCATTTTCAGAATGATCGAGAAGATGTCAATGAGGGTAAGGCTCATAGTGTGTTTAGGAGAGAAGAGAGCCATGGCAATCTTGGACCAACCAATTCCGTTCATTTTGCCATTGATGAATTACTCTAGAATGGAGCTAGTTTTGTTTGTGTTGTATTAGGGAGTCCCGTATAAATTTCCAACAACAACGACAAAAGGAGTTGGAAATGGGGAAGCTTCCGGTGTTCTATGGGAGAGAGAAAGAAGATGTAGAATCTTTTATGAGAGACTTCAAGAGGGCATGTATAGGAAACAATGAGAGAAGGAAACCCGAATGGGCTATCCTTTTGCCCGACTTCTTGGAGGATTCTCGCATTGAAGTGGTACAATGAGTACAAGAAGGAGCATGTGGAGGAAGACACTTGGGAGAGTTTGACGGAGAATCTTGTTGAAAACTTTCTTCCAGATGAAAGTTACGAAGTCGATGTGTGAAGTCACCTTTTGAAGCAAGGAGAGAGTGAGAAGGTGACATCATATGTGGAGAGAACGGAGAAGCTGGAATCACGTTTTCGTGTGGTGTTGAGAAAGAGTGGAGACGAGGTCGAGCCAACCATGGTGGGGATTGTGGCGATGTTGACAAAGAACTTCATTGAGGTTTGAAGCCTCATATTCAAGCAAGGTGAGATATGAAAAGCTCTTCTAAGGTTGAGGCTATTCGCATTGCTATTCGAATGGAGGAGAGCCTAGAAGACGATGATTCTAGCTTGGTGGCTAGAGAAGCATCACCACTTTTGTTGTGGTTAGAATGGCAACTCCTACTATTGTTGCTTTGCCGTAGTAAATTCTCCAATTGGTAGACTTGCACCATGAGTTGAAATCTATCACGTAAACACTCGCCGATCTCAAGATTAACGTAGTACAACTATGGGAGAGGAGGAATCAGAATGTAGGGGGAGGATCTAGAGGGTATGGAAATTATCCTCCAAAAGGAAATCCATCACAAGGGAACTTCACAGTTTCATGCTTTAGTTGTGGAGGCCCTCATTTCCAACGAAATTGTCCTAATCCTCGACAACATGATGGAGTTAGACACAACAATTCTACTCCTGCTCCAAGTCAATCGAAGGATAAGGGAGTAGCGTCTATTGATGTATTTCCTCATCAAGGCACGCTTGAGAAGGAGAGAGCTCTCTATAAGTTCCAGAGTTGATATTCTTGCACACGAGAAGAAGAGAGCAAGATTTGCAGAGGAGTCCATCTCAATGGAAGATCAACCAAGCCGGAGAACTGGATCCAGTGGTATGAGTCAACCAAGAGCACCGAGGAAGAAGTTGGGAATGAATGATTTCTCCATTTCATCTACCCAGCTCAAATACGACGTGGTGGAGGATGTGGGGAATCAAAAAGCCAATATAACTGTTGGCCAATTGATTGCTCTAAATCCTACGATAAGAAAGGAGTTGAGGGGAGGCCTAAGATCCAAAAGGACCAAGAAGCAACGATCCAAGGGGAAAGCTTCCATGGCGAATGTTGGAGTAGGAGTGGTGGATGCCGCTGCCTCAAAGGTATGCACTCAGGCTTCGAAGATTGAAGTACGCATTAATGGACATGATGTTTCGGATGTACTAGTGGATAGTGGATCTGCGGTGAATGTCATGTCAGATTGTTTGTTGAAGAAGTTGGGGATGAAGCTTTCAAGACCTTCCAACATCATTGTTGGGATGGCCAACAAGCAAAAGGTACGACCCATTGGAATGGTGGACAAGGTGGTGGTAAGCGTAATGGGAGTTCAAACCTTGTTGTCCTTTCAAGTGCTTGAGGAGGCTAGCTACGACTTGTTGTTAGGAAGACCTTGGTTGAGGACTGTGAGGACAACTGATCGGTGGCATAAGGGTTACCTTCATATAGGGCCGTAAAACCATCGAGTGAAGGTCCCTCTCACAAGTGGCGGAGGAGTAGTCTCAGACTTGGATAGACCTACGCAGTGATTTCCGTAGTCCGAGAGTGAAGAAAGTGGCAGTTTTGGAGGTTGTCACCAACATGTCGACCGATGAGGAGACATCATCTGAAGATACCTCGGACGATGATGTTCAAGTTCAAGTTCTGGTTGCAATGGATTTACTTCCTAGGCCAGGGGTGGTGAAAGATCCCGACAAGATGAAGATGAGTGAAGATGAGATAACTCTCGATGCTCTCCACTCTCAAGTTTGGTCCCAAGATTACTATGGAGGAGAAGTCAAGGTTCTTGGATATATTTCGAAAATATATCCATGTCTTTGCCTTTAGCTACAAGGATTTGAAGGAAGTAACCTTAGAAACTCATCGCATTGAGTTAGAGGAGAAGGCTCGTCAAGTACGTCAGAAGCAACGTCGGATAAATCCATCAACTTGTGGTGGTGGTCAAGGAGGAGATCGACAAGCTAAAGGATGCGGGTTTCATCTATGAGGTAGAGAATTCTGAATGGGTTTCTCCTATTGTGATAGTCAAGGAGAAGAATGGTAAGCTACGTATATGCGTAGATTATAAGAAGTTGAATGCTGTCACAAAGAAGGATTACTATCCTTTACCTTTCATAGATGAGATTCTAGAGGAGGTGGCAGGTCATGAGTGGTATAGTTTTGGAGATGGTTATAGTGGTTATAACCAAATTCAAATTGCTCCTGAAGATCAGCTCAAAACCACTTTTACCACGCCATGGGGAACTTTTGCCTTTAGGGTAATGCCCTTTGGTCTATGTAATGCTCTAGCAACTTTTCAGAGGTTCATGAACAAGGTGTTTGAACCTTTTATTGGGAAATTTGTGCGAGATTTCATAGATGATTTTTGTGTATACGGGAAGAAGGAGGATCATTTTGATCAAAATTCTACAACAGCTTGAGAAGTTTAAAGGCCTCGCTCAATCCAGAAAAATGCGTTTTTGGATGTGAGGAAGGTTTGTTGTTATGACACATCATCTCCAAGGATGGTATAGCGGTGGATCCAGATAAGGTGAAACGCATCCTCAACTTATCTTTTCCGGTGACGTTGACCAAGTTGAGGCAATTCCTTGGAATGGTGGGATACTATCGACGGTTCATCTTTTCCTTCTCCAACAAAGCTTATGCCTTGACGGTTTACATGAAGAAGGGGACGGATTATGATTTAATCCTCAAGGATGGAGAGGCAACTGTGGCGTTCGAACTTCTTAAGAAGGCATTGGTAACGGCTCCTATTTTAGCCAAACCAAATTGGGGTAAACCTTTCATTCTCTACACGGATGCGTTAAACATTGCTATAGGATGCACTCTAAGCTAGTTAGATGAAGATAGCCATGATCATCCAATTGCTTATGATAGTAGACAGATGGTGCAGGCTGAGAGAAACTATTCAGTGAGTGAAAGGGAGGCTTTAGATGTGATCTTCTCACTCAAGAAGTTTCGACACTATCTGTTGGGAGGGAAGTTTACTATCGTTACTAACCACAAGGCTTTGAAGTACATTTTCAACAAGCCTAATGCTGAGGGTAGGATAGCCAAATGGAAGTTGTTACTAGCGGAGTTTGATTACATCATTGAGGATCGACCCGGTAAGAAACATGTCAATGCTGATTTGATGTCTCGACCATACGATGAGGAAGGAGATCAACCAGTGGATGATACATTTCCAGATGAGGATTTGCTAACGATGGACACCATAACAAAGGTACCGGCTGAATACAAGGGGATATGGGATTTCATCTCGGAGGGAGAGTTTCCCCAAGGCATGCATTCACGGGAGAGGAATGCATTGGTGAAGCGATGTGAACCTTATACCATCATAGAGGACGTGTTGTTTCATCAAGGAGCAGATGGACTACTCAGAAGGGCTATTGGAAGGGAGGAGTCAATTCAACTTATGAAGCAGTTTCATGAAGGCTCGGTATGTGGAGGACACTTTGCAGGAAAGGTAACTGTATTTAAGATCCTAGATGCATACTATCATTGGAAGGGCATTTTCAAAGATTGTGTGGAATTTTGCAAGAGTTGTGATGTGTGTCAAGCTTTTGCTAAAAAGTCCATGAAAACCCCTCCTTTGACAGTTCCTATTTTAGGTCCTTTTGAGAAATGGGGAATAGATTTTGTAGGACCCTTGAATCTTACCCCTCGAGGTAACAAGTTCATTGTGGTAGCTACAGATTATCTAACCAAGTGGGTAGAAGCTAGACCTCTAAAATCTACTAGTGAGGAAGAAGTGGGTAGATTTCTGTATGAGAGTATAATAACTAGATTCGGATGCCCTCTAGAAATTGTATCTTATAGAGGTGATGAGTTTGTTGGAAGCATTATACAAGCCATGCTAGATCATTTCTCCATCAAGGCACGGGTGACTACTTCCTACAAACCAAATGCTAATGGGTTGGCAGGCCAGGAACCAACTATACGCTTTGCATGATGTTGGCCAAGGATGCAAACATGGACGGGAGCAAGCAAAATTGGGACAAGAGCCTGCATGCTATCTTGTGGGAGTATCGGACGACTTGGAAGACATCAACAAGGTACTCACATTTCCGTATGGTATATGGTGTCGAGTCAAAGCTTCCAATTCAATTTGATTTGACGACCTTCTTAACTATCCAACGGAAGTTAAGGAGGACGAATGGAGTAGAAGCTATCAAATCAAGACGTCAACAACTGTTGGAGTTGGAGGAGGCTCAAGCTGTGGCCATGGTACGTGTGGAGCGGGCTCAATAATTGCAGAAGAAGTATCATGATAATCGACTTGGGACGAAGAAGATGAAGATTTTCAAAGAAGGTGATTGGGTAATGCTTTACAACTCCATTAGATATAAGAGAGCAAGAAAGAAATTTCTTCCAAAGTACTTTGGTCCTTTCATAGATCACAAGGTGTGGGGAAACTTTACTTACGATTTGAAGGAGTTGGGAGGACGACATTTTGACCGGGTGAATCACAACAAGTTGAAGCCGTTTCATCGACGATCAGATTCTTTCACTCCGAGGACGAAGTGAAATCTTAGTCCGGGGGTAAATGTAAGACCCAAGGTTGTACATATAGGATAAAATGTAAGTATATCTAAATTGTGCCTAAGTTTATCTTAGTCATGACTATGTTTAGCTAGTTATGGTTAAGTTGGAGGAAAATATAGAGTAACTTTTGGTATGGTAGATGAGAACTACTATTTTGTTGTTTAGCAAAAAATCAAGGAATAGATTCCATCACATGGGTATCTTGACTTCCCTTGACTTGGACTAGTTTTCATTGGTTGGACTTGGTGAAAACCCTTAAATCTAGGGGCGAGATTGATTTGGTACACTAGAAGTCAATTAGGGAGTAGTTGGGCTTTTAGAAGATCCAAGTGTACCAATTGCATGTTGCCATGTACCTTTTTCATTGGGGTTTGTGATCTCTACCTCGTTTAAACTTGATAAGAGGAAGTTACATGGTGATTACTTGTAGTTACTAGGGTAAGATTCTAAGTAGTATAAATAGAGAGGTTGAGAAGCACCTCTCAAGTAGTTTTTCAATGGAAGTTAGTTTTGGGAGAAGATAGTGTGGTGATCTTAGTTTTCGAGAGCTTGGTTCTTGGAGTCGTCATGTTCGGAGTGGAGCCTTGATTCAATGAAGACTTTGATTACCAAAGTATCCCTTTCCTTTTGAGTGATATCTTACTCTTGGTGATAATGTGCATAATGGAGCTTGGACTTTGAGAGTTTGTGTAAGAGTGAGCAATAGGATCATGGTCATAGGGTGGGACTAAGTCCTTCTAGATTCATGATGAGCTTCTAAAAAGCCATCGGAGGTAAACCTTAGTGAGAGTCAGCCCGGAGGTCACAGTACATGTGTGCAGCGGCACAACCATGTGCAGTTATTGTGACTCGTAGTGCAACACATACTATTGAGTCTAGTCCGTGGAGTTGGATCCACAAAGAGGGGAGGCTAACCGACAGGTTAGACTTCCTCGGTCTTTCACATTGTCAGAGGCATTGAACACCTCATCCATGGCTCCTAGACAACCTATTGGAGAGATGAGGGTGCAAGCCAATGAGGATGTACTTGGAGATGGAGCAAGTAGGGACTAGCCATCAACATCGTCTAAGGTAGCATCCAGCGTAATGTTGGGGGCGGCAAGGACTCTTGTTCATTCTCCCGTTTTCTGAGCCAAGGATTTATTGGCGTTGGGGGTGTCATCATCCCATGTACTACGATTGGCAGCCACACTTTGCAAAAGCAAAGAAGATATGTTGGTTGCTTCTAGTACTATTGATCCTAGGATCATGACAGCTATTAGTGAAACTTGGCAAGCTGTTGCCACTCAAATGATGGAGTTATCAGCGAGGCTGGCATACAAGCATACCATGATGTCACCAAGTTCGGTGATGTTGGATAATAGAAGTGGTGTCTTCTGTTTGGTCGGACCTTCAGGAAAGGTTTATCGACCTCAACGCGTGTTGTTGGATTCTGGTGCACAACCCAATATGTTGGGTAAGGATGCATTGCTTGGTCTTGGTTTGCAAAAGACCGATGTGGAGAGATGTCCATTTCAGATTCATACATCTCTTGGAGGTTCTAGTGATGCCCTGGCACCATACATCACCCGGGAGGGGTTGACTGTGCAAGTGCAACCAGATCATGTCACGTATAGCTCTACAATGCGAGCACGTGTTGTGGTTACACTTGCAGAGTCCTATGATGTATTGATGGGTGCAGTACTGTTATACCCGATGGGGTTAAGCATTGATTATTGGGAGAAGATAACCTCTTATCGGCCAGGTTGGCAATCTGATGAGGGCCAAGTGAGTCAATTACCTGTACGATTCATTACCGGTTCTAGTTCTTTACCAAGTAGAGGTTTGACGTATGTTGCAGCCTTCATTAATTGTGTTACTTGGCCTAGTGATTTGTTGGAAAAAACATGGATGCTCATGATAGTCATGGTCCATAGGATGTGGCTATCATGCCAAGTCTTAGTGGAGTAGTGTCATCCACGTTGGATGGATCACTCGGTACTTTATGTATGCAGCTACAACAGATGGTAGATCAGCTCATACATTAGGCTTGGAGTGAGTCTTTTGCTCGAGAGAGGGAGAAGACGAAGGAAGTTATTCCCACTTCCACTATGTTGTCACCTTTAGATACAACGCCTATTGCTTGGCTGTATCCAGAGGAGGGTATATGTGTGTTGGATCTGTTTAGAGGGATTAGCACAGGTTTGGTTGTTGTTTTGGCATACGAGTCTGGCATACGAGTACATTGATACTTGTATGTGGAGTGAGATAAGATTGCAAGGCGTGTCTCATTGCGCCATGTGGCATTGTTGGTACTGAGATACCCAAATCTTCTACTAGTGTTGGCAGTTCAAGGATATCAACAGGCCTTGCCGTCAGATATTTTTTTGCTAGGGACGCAAGTCCTTGCTCGTCATGGCAACATACATTTGATTAATGCTAGATGGCCATATCAGGGACACACACGTGCTGGTAATGATCATGGGCTATAGGATTCACGTTTTGGCATGTTTTGGGAGATGTTACGTGTGTTATGTTCTCTCCAATCAGAGGCATCACGACATCAGGTGTTGGGTCAGGCTATGGACCTGAACTGTTTGAGTTGGATTGTGAGCCTTGGATTGGCTGACCAGAGATGCATGCGATCCACATGTATGACTGCTAGACTATTGGTAAGCTCTTTGCCTACCGAGACGATGGAGGAAAAAGCTGGAGGCGATAAGTGCCCAAGATCTCATCCTTGGTCTTATGGGGATGTTAGAGAAGGAGAGGTAGGGTCTTCTTCGAGTATCGTTGGAGTTTTTTTGTGCGGAGCAAGCGGTGGTAACCACTTTAGACCTTTGTGATACAACACAAGAGTTTACAACTATAGCAGTAGGAGTTGTTCATGCTGAGATAGTGGAGCCTGGTATGAGACAGCAAAAAAAGCTTTCTACTCAAGAGGTTGTCATTTAGTAACTAGATACTACGTCTTCTATCTCTAGTGTCGATGGAGAGGAGATTTGGGATACTGAGATTGTTCCAAAGTGACAAGAGAAGAAAGACGTAGGATGTGGAGCTTCCTGAGGAGTTTCAGAAATTCCTTAGGAAGGATTTTTGCCTTCAGTATGAAGGATTTAGGCTATTTGAAGGGACTTGGTATATGAATTGACTTGACAACAGATGCAACAGTCTTCCGTCGTCCCTATCGATACAGTGATATGGAGAGAGATTTGATCTAAAGAAGGTGTCAAGACCTTCTTGAGGCTGGATTAGTGGAGATATCACATAGAGAGTATGTCTTGGCTGTGGTGATGCTAGTCAAGAAGGATATACATGGCACATGTGTGGTGACTACTCATCTATCAATCTACAGACAAAATCTGATTGATATGCTATACCTACATCTGAGGAGATCTTTGATGCAGTTGGCCATGCAAAGGTTTTTAGTACATTGGATTTACGAGCATGATATCATCAGTTGCGGATTCAAGATGAGGATAAGGCCAAGACAACCTTCTAGGCAATTGATTCGCATGGCAAGGATGTGTTGTATAAGTGGAAGTTCTTACCATTTGGGTTGAAGAATGCACATGTTGAGTTCCAAAGAGTGATGGATAGGATCATAGCCGGACTTGATTGTGCACGAGCTTACATTGATGCTATTCTAGTGTATAGTGCTACAGTGAGGAAGCATGAGATACATTTGCATGAGGTATTTGAGCAACTGATTGCTCATGGCCTCAAGTTGCATCCTGGAAAGTGCAAGTTTTTTCAGAAGCAAGTACAGTACTTGGGTCATACCATATACCCAGGAGGATAGGGAGTTCAACAAACCAACGTGAAGACAATCTTGGGTATTCCACAACCCTCATATGTGAGTAGGGTGCAAGCTTTCCTTGGACTTGCAAACTTCTATCGTTGATATGTGCGAGGATTTAGCACTATTGCCAAAGCCTTGAAAAAGTTGACAAAGCTAGATCAAGAGTAGAGTTGGGGAGATGAACAGGAGAGAGCTTTTGTTGAGCTCAAGGGAAGGTTGACATTTGCTCCTATTTTGAGGAGACATGTGACAGGTCATCTGTTTCAAGTTAATACTGATTGGAGTATGTTGGGTTTGGGAGCAGTGCTTACCCAACTTTGATGATGAGGGGAAGGAGTTTGTAGTGGCTTATGCAAGTCATTCCAACAATGCAGCAGAGTCAAAGTATAGTTCTTATGAAGGAGAATGTTTGACAGCTATTTGGATGGTGGCACATTTCACATATTATTTGTTTGGAAACTCCTTCACTCTCATCACTGATCATCAATGTAACCAATCTTGGTTAGCCATAGTTAGTTTAGCCAAAGCGTAGAGTGGTCACTAGATCATAAAAAGACAAGATAGTGGTGTGCACTATCCAAAAAGCAAAAGGTAAATGACGAGGTGACTACCATCCATTGGTGGATCAGATTGTGTGCTAGACGTCTGTTAGGAATTGGTTAGGATAAGATAACAAAACATGCAACCTACGCATGTTAGCCATGTGGCATAGTTTGGATTTCGGACTTCTCTAGTCCTACAGTATATAAAGCAAGGAGAGGTATTGAGAAGACATCTCTCATCTTGGAAGTCATTCCGGAGTCATTGCCTTCAGTGTTACAATCAACCATTGAAATGATTGATGGAATCAGACAAGCTTACAGGAAAGCTTGCACAATGGGCCCTTATCCTACATGAGTATGATTTCACGGTTCATAGACCTAGGGTGGTGAACCATGATGCATATGGGTTAAGTCGAAACCCATGTACAAGTCAAGTTGATAAAACCGGGGCTCGATGGCATAGTGATACTGATGAGGAGATGGTGTTGGGTTGGCATGCATCTGCCTTTTTGAGTATGTTGACGCTTGAGAGCTATATGATATATCTCTTGGGTCAAAGAGCAGATATGTTAGCCTTGGACGCTGAGACTGAGGACGGTTTGATGGTAAACCGAGACATCCATGATGACATGCTGGTGTTGGAGTATCTTCGTACAGGTGCTTTGATGCGCACCTTGATTGCAAAGGAGTGGGATCGAGTTTTACAGAGAGCTCGTCGGTTCAGATGGGAAGGTAGACACCTTCTTTGAGTATGGGGGAGATGGCAGCGTTCGTGTTGTGCCACTTCCATCTCAGAGAGCACAGTTGGTTAGACATGCTCATGAGGAGTTAGGTCATTTTGGAGTAAAGCGGACATATAGCTTACTTCAAAGTCACTATTGGTGGAGAGGTATGCAAACTGAGGTGCAACACTTTACGGCCAGATGTATGGTTTGTGATCGTGTTCGAGCATCATTCAATGCCCCTACACCACAACTACATCCTCTACCGATTATGGAACTTGGTTATCGTTGGAGCTTGGATTTTGCAGGACCTTTGCCATTGACTATACGACATCATCGATAAGTGTTGGTCATGGTGGAGCATTTCTCCAAGTGGATTGAGTTGGTGGCCTTGCCCGACAAGTCAAGTGAGGGAACATCTTATGCGTTCTTAGCTACAATGCTTAGCCGATTTGGTGCACCAGTAGAATTGTTGATTGATCAGGGTACTGAGTTTTTGGACGAGTTTCAGGCTTTGTGTGATCGAGCATTGATTGATCATTGTACCACCTCAAGAGATCATCTTGAGGCTGATGGTCTAGTCTCGAGATGATCTCTTGAGGTTTACATTTACTTGCAGCAGAGTGCACCGACCGTATTGGATGTTACGGCTAGTCTCACGATTCTACGAGTATGTGAGATTTTACCTTCTGGAGTTTTGGTATTGGAGGGTCGTGATGGTGTGATTAGGAAGGACCATGTGCATAATTGTGCGCCATGTCACCTTCCAAACATTGATGGTGCTATGGATCCAAGCGTGACAGTTGTACGTGTAGGCTTGAGATGTATGTTATGTGGATCAACTGGTGGAGCAGCCAGTATGTTGATTTGTGATTCTTGTTCGAGAGGATGACATATGTCGTGTTTGACACCTCCTCTCAATGCGGTGCCTAGTGGGCGATGGAGATGTCCTCGATGCATTTGCAGGCAAGCAGGTATGACCGTTACATGATATGGATTGCAGATAGACGACTAACAATGGGGCATTGTAGCACCCGGCCTCTTGATCTTAGCCCCATGAAGGCCATATCATGTAATGGACTAGATGGCTACCTGCTGTAAGAGGAACCTAACCGCCAGTTAGGGGGACGATTGTGGTACACTTGTGTTGGTGTATGACGATCTATGTGTTGTAATGTTTGATGTGACAATGATGTATGTTATGATTCGATATGTATGTGCACGACACGTTATTCCATCATGGACAATAAATTCTATTTATGTAGGATGACAAGACCTTTCTCACTCTTGTGTCCAAGTTGGGCATGCCGTAATTGAGAAACTTCTTCCAAAGATGTAGTAGAAAATGTTTCATCAAGTATTGTTATCCTTGCTAGAATGTAAAGATTCTTTTGCATCTTACTCTTCATGAGGATGTGGGTTTCAATCACGACATTCAAAACCCCACCATTAGCATTGCATTTGAACCCTTTTGAATCTAATTCTCCAAGAGAAATTAGATTCTTACACATAGTAGGAATGTGTCATACATTTGTCAATATGCACATTTTTGCATCAAATATGTAGATCCTCATTTGTCTATTTCCCAAAATCTCATACGATTGATCATTTTTCATCAAGACTAAACCGTTTGATGATGTGTAGGTGCTGAAAAAAACTCTTAATATGACACATATTGTAAGAGAAAGTTGAATCCATAATCTTTAATCCTTTCCAACGTAAATGGAAGCACAAAGAGCATAGTATTCATCTTCAATCACAGCCATTTGAGTTGAAGATTCATTATGATCCTTATAATGATAATCCTTCTTTATTTAAAAAGACTTGTCACATTTCCAACACTCAATTTCTTTACTTTCCCCAGAGTTGGATCTAGATCTACACATGAACCTAAAATTCAACTTGGTTCTAAACTTCTCCAACTCCTTGGTGCGAGTTCTTCCATGAGTAACATTCAAAGTTGTGGATGAAGAGATAGGGAGGGAAAGACAACAACAAATTTTTGTTACATATTATCATGTGATTGTCTCTTTGTCACGACGAACTAATATGTGTGACAAAGATTAATATGATGTCAGCAAGGAACTCAAAAGTTGAATTGTCTTATATTCATCACTAAAATCTAAGGTTTTTCAAGTCTACAAGAAAATCATTTAATGCATCAACATGGTTTTGAAATCTTGCACTTATGCTATCATGAAGCTCATTAGCTTCAATGAAGTGTATAATCAATTTGAGAGCTCCTTGAGATGGTATTTTTCCCGCAGAGTTGCAAACAAGTACTTCACGATATCATGCTCTTCCACTTGTTTGAATATGTTGGGCTTGAGATACAACACCACGATGCTCATTGGTTGATCTTGTATGTTGCTCCAATCTTCATCATTCACATCAAATGGTTTAGGCTTGAATAACTTCCACAAGCTCATTGCACAAATAACATTGATCACTTGTCGCTCCCACAAGACATAGTCAATTCAGCCACCAAACTTCTCCATTTCAAACCTCAGGCCACCAATCTTTGTAAGCGCCATTGGTTTACAAAATTGTTGTGATCTATTAGAGATAATATCGCTTTCCTTCACTTTAGGGACAAGCTCCAAATTATCGTCTAAGACACTCATATTGCACAAAAGTGCTCACAATGTTGGTCTTCTCGCTACTCGATATTGATATCCATTGTCCAAAAGTGTTGGACATTGTCCAAAATTACTACTTGCTACCCGTTCACCATAGTAATTGAGGTCATAATTACAGTTGTGATTAGGGTTAGGGTGATGACACTATTGAAGTCATAATTAAAACTATCAATTCCTGAAAATTCTTGATTTACTAAATTAAATACGCCTTGATTAAACACAACCTATTTCTCAAATCAATTCCTATAAATTTCTGATCCATAGAATCTGAAATCCACTTATTGGACACAATCGATTTTTCAAATCAATTCTTGAAAATTCTTGATCTAGAAAATTTGAAACCCACTCATTTCAACATAATCGAATTCTGACGTTGATTTTTAAAAATTTTGATCTCTTATACTTTTATCCAACTAAATGTCTCCTGAAATTTCTAATCTAGAAATCTGAAATTTCTAATCTCTTCTCCTCTCGTACAACTTAATACTTCTCAAAATGTGTGATTGAGCAATCTAAAATGAAATTGATCTCTCCTCCTCTCGTTTGATTTAACACTTCTTGAAATTTTTGATCGAGAAATCTGAAATTTCTGATTTCATCTCCTTTTGTCCCACTTAACGCTTCTTGAAATTTCTAATGAAAAAATCTAAAACTAAAATGATTTATTATTCTCTTGTTCGACTCAATGCTTCGCAAAATTTCTAATGAAAAAATCTTAAACCAAATTGATTTCCTTTGTTCGACTCAACATTTTTTAAAATTTTTGATTGAGAAATCTGAAATTTCTTATCTCTTCTCCTCTCATCCGACTAAATCATTGATTGAATTTTTCATGGACATATTTGAAACTCATTTCATCCGTGGAATAAATTTTCAACCCATGTGTGATATCAATTGCAAGGATCAATTTTGATTCATGCAAGTACATGAACAATGCAACCATGACAATACAAAACACAATCACAAGTTATAAATGGTTCACCAATATGCTACATCGATAGGTAGGACCGAATGTTTCATTAAAATTCAAAATACATGTTCATAGTGAAAGTCTACAAACTGACCACCAAGAGTGAACGACCTAATAAATATAATCCTAAATTTAGCAAATAACTAGCCTAACATAATCATACTAAGCTAACTATGGTTTAAAAGATAAGAGTTAATCCTACAATTATAACTTTATACAACTTGTGTTGTCAAAAGCTTTTGGGTTGAAGTCAACGATTTAGACAAAACTAGAATTTTTGAAATTGCTATTTTGATCAAATCTATATGTATATGTTGATAGTGTTTTAGCAATTTACGCCAAGTTTCACTAAAATTTCTCAAGAGTACATTATCTAACTTTGACCAGCATGGTTACTTGAAGCAGAATATTTCTCATATAATATTTTATAAGATAAAAAATATATGGTTTCAAACATGTGAAATTATTATAGTACAAAATTTAATATATTTCATAATATATTCATTTTGAATACCGAACAAGATTTGAGAAGCTTTAGTAATATATATAGTTGTACGAACATAAAAATTAATATAAAGTATTTTTTAAAATCAAATAATCATACGTTATAAAATAATTATTTAATTAATTTTTAAGAAGACTTAATAATTAATAATATCATCAAAATTTGGATATTAAACACATATCATGTGTTTAAACACATTTTAAAAACCAACTAATGTTAAAAACTTTGACATTTGAAATAATAAACACATGCTCTCATACTTCTAAATTATCATGCATTTTAAATAGTTGTATATTTATGAAAATAGTATATGCAACACTATGATACCAAAAAATAATGATACCAAGAATTGGATCCAACTTTTAAAGATATTTGGAAAAAATAAATATATTAGATCTATGTTAAATGATTCATTTGTTAAAATAATAATTTGTGATTTTTAGTACAAATTGATCACCAAAGTTTAATTTGCAGTATCTCTTGCAGTTACATCAAATTTTTTACATGATTTAAATTTATATCATAATATATTTTTAAAAAAATTATAATTTATGTCAAAATTTGATTTGATTTTAAATAATGTATGTTATAATATTATCAATTTCACATGAAAAAAAATAATTCACATCATGAGTCACATTAGATTTATATCTACATATAAAATCATTCTTCTATTTCTTTAATAATCTGTAAAAATATTTTGAAAATTAATGTCAATTTAATCTGGATAAAAAAATCTTTGAAAATTAAAAATTTGATTAATTTTTTCACAATGATTGGATAAAAATTAATAATTATTTTCAAATCATTACTCAAATAAAAATGACCAATAATATACCTACAATATATAGAAATTTTTTGATAAATTGATCACTCTTGTTTCAAAGATTTAAATATTAAAAAATTACTTAATGATATATTTTTAAAAATGATGAACATGTAAATTTGTATGCATCATTTTTAAATTGATGTGATAATATTTAAAAATAATTTTAATAATTTTAAAAGATAAATAACTTGAAATTATAAATATATTTCAAATAATTATTTTTTAATCAAATTTTTATATATTTGATAAATAATTTTAAAATTTTAAAATAAAAATTGCAATAAAACTAAATATGTTTGTTTTAATTCTTAAACATTTAAAATTTTTCAGTTTTAAATACACACAAGTCTTAAACTTTATTGTGTCAGCAATTATTGCATGAAAATATTTTTAAATCATTTATTCAATTTAATTTAACTTAAATAAATTAAAAAAATAAAATTCATTAATTAATTCTTATAAAAATTTGGTTTTTTAATAATAATATGTTAAAATAATAAAAAAAATTTAATAATTTTTTTTATCAATTTTGATTTATTAATACGAAAAAATTATTTTAAGTGAATTGAACATAAAAATTTATGTTGTTTGATAAAAATGAAGGATTTCGTGCAAATAATCCTTGATCATTTGTACATAAATAACAAAAAATTACATAATTATTTGATGTAATTTTCAAAATTATTAAACCATAATTGAATTTTTTTTCATCCAGATGGAAATATAAAAAATAGATTTATGATTTAAAATTAGTTTTCATATGAATTTGACAAAAACTTATTTTAAATTGGATGTTAACTTGGCCAAAAATAAAAATCATGACACAATTTTTTAATTTTTTTAAATTTCATAATTTAAGAATTTTTTCAAAATTTCTGCATAGATAATCACATTCAAAACTATATGACTTCACAATGTTACAACTTTCTAAATGAAAATAAATAAATAGAAAAAAAACATTTTTTTGATTATGTTACATGAATGTAAAAAAGAAAGGTGACAATCGAGAGGAGAACAAAAATTGGTGGCAGTTTTATTCACTATAATTTTTATTATAATATTTGTAGATGAGTTCTGGCCATATGATGCAAGGATTTTGTCAATTATTATGTATTATTAAATAAATTATATGAATATAATTTTTTGTTTGATATTGTATATTTTTATGACATTGATGGAGTTTTTTGAATTTTGAGAAACCAATTAATTTTAGTATAAATATTGATTTCATTTATCATTTTTGAAGCATGATGAATTGTTGAAGGAATTTTTTTCTTTTCTATACTTACTTTTCATGTTATCATGACAACTTCATCACCTTAGTACTTGATTGATCTTCATGATAAATTTTATATATATATATAAATTATTTTCATTCTTTTTATATTAGATGTGTAATATGAGTTTATGGATAGATCACATATTGCTTGAAAATGATCATTTGAGTTGTTGGATGTATTAAGTGAGAACAGGGGACCAAGTATAATAACAAAAGGGATGCATTAAGGATGATAATACTTCAAAATTGGGATAATGTTTGTAAATGGATATGTTGATGATCTCATAAAGTGCATGGAGACAATATGTATGAGAGCGCACGATAAGTGACGTTTATTTAATACTCATGTTATTTGTAAGAGGTTTGATCTATATAATTCTGATATATCTTACTTGGAGCAGTATAAATTTGACTTCGGGATGCTATTGGACCAGCCCATGTTGCGGGTTTGGTTTCATCCATGTAATACTTGATAGTGTATTCCGTTATTTTAGTGTGTCCCCGGCACACCGGATGCATGGAGACACAAATGTTGGGTCAGAGTAAATCTGACCAAAACGTGTTTCAGGGAGGCAGAAATGGATGAGTGTAAGGCGAATCGAAAATAGGGATTCATTTTGAGAGGATTAAGTGTTGCTTGAGTAAGTTCAAGGTGTTCACGTGTGAGACGGAGCACGCCCGTCCAAACTTGACGGGCACAGCATGCATGACAGTGTCGTGCATGGAAGTTGTGCCGTTGTTTGTTAGGACACCGCTTACGACACACCTTTGCACGAGGTGCTCACAATGGTCTACAACTGCAACAACCAAGGGGTAGGCAAGCCAGAAGCAATCGCAAATTGTCCCTCTCTCAACCAAAAGACAACCGGTCTCTCTGTTTCGGAATACATCAGAACTCGGTGCCGCAAACTCACAAGAAAGCCATAGTACATGCAAAACACTTCCTTTCAAGTTCCTTCAGTGACACTGTATTCACTCGGTATCCGCAACTGATCGGTTTCACCCACAATACTAATTGATTCTCTCACTTTATACTTACACAGATTTAACCATCGAGCTGAATTTTGTCTTTTAATCACAAATGACATCACCATTTGCAGGACGACTCCACGATCGAGAAATCAAGAAATATGTGTCTTGGAGCAACTATGTTTTGGAGTACAAGATAACGAGCGGCTAGGAACTGACAGAACCCAGCTGAGTTTGGTAAGTCAACAATTTTGATGTCATTGGATGTGATCACGGCATGCCCTGTTTTTATCGGTAGGGGAGTACTTGAGCACATTCACAGATGGAATTCAGAAGGTTGCTTCTGTAAAAAGGTAACCAGCAGTTCGGTGGCAAGTGAACGCCATGTACGGCATATACATGTTGCGCTATTTATTAGAGGAATATTGTAATGTTGACATGTACAGGGCACGCTTGAGTGAGGATGGTCTTGCAATCACGATCACAAATAGAAACTGTTATAGAACAGTATTCGTTAGTTCATTAAAACACGACTTTACACTCCTCTCTCCTTCCTATGAGGAATCAAAAGTTCGATACTTGTTCGAATCTTCCGTTTTCAGACTTTGACTGTTACCATAGCTTCTCTCGACAAGAGTCTAGCTCTCACTCAGTGCTCGCGTCTAGAACAAAAAACATCCAGTAGACACTAGAAGTGACAAATTCAATGCCAGGCAGAAACGGGAGGAAAATATTCTTCTGGGAATCTCTCAGTATCAAGATCAGCATCGAACGCTGTCCCTCTCCTTCTTGTATAAACCAAATGGCAGAAGCTGCAGAACAGCCTTACAGAGCCATAGATCGAATGTTCAAATATACACAGATTAATAAAGTCGTCAAATGTCTTCACTATAAACCTAGATATAGTGACACTGTACAAGTCTAATCATTATGCTGTCAACTGTTAAAGTAAGGAATGCAGACGATATCTCGCTGAAGGTAGCAAGCGGTGTACTTGCATACACATATCTATGTGCTGTAATTTGTGAGGATCTGGAGCTTCGTTGTAAAACTTAGAAGATTTACAATTTATGTCCGTAAGGAACTAAAAATTTCTCCTGGATCTAGTGGCAGATTCTTGAACTCTGCTTGGACTGTAATCATGAAAGGGCCTGACTTGGCCAATCATGATCAGATACAGCAACAGCGAGCGAGATGATCATGATCCGGTGGGCACAAACTTCAACTAAATTCTCAGCAAATCTATTTCAGTTGCACTTCTAAAGTGTTTGATCTCAAAGTTGTCTTGTTCAATATCCTGATGATAGTAATCTTAGCTTGCTGCCATGGAACAAACACACAACATTCCAAACCATAATGTCATCTACACTAGTATGTCGATAAGACACCCATGATGAAACACCTTGCTCTAAATGGGTGGTTAAGATTTCATTACGAAGTCACCAGATAACGTGAACTTTACGATCGTCAGCAGTTAGCCGCCATGCATTGAGTTGAATGTATCACTTGTAATTAGTTCTGTACATGTGATCTACTACATACAATTCCTTTATTACTGTATACTCCATTATCTCGAGTTGGACTTTTTGGCTCTTCATCCATTTTTTAGTGTATATTACACTAATTAGATTATACTTTAATTATAGATAGAAAGTCACTAATTAAGGTACATTTGATTAATACATATATTTAATTGAACTAATAAAAAATGTAAGATACTATGTGACATGTGGTATCACTCTATTTGGTTTATTGCATAATTTATTGTAAGTAACGTGTTTCCATTGTTCTATAGAGAACACTAGTTGGTGCAATCCAGAGGAGAATAATCGTATTAGCTGATGCTTTGTTGTTTGTAGACCTTTTGACCTAGTTCAGATATCTTAGGTGCTGGAGTACATATTTTCCAATGTGATACTATTGGGACCTAGCCCCATGTTACCAGTTTGGTTCCATACTTGTTAGCTTTGATGGGGTCTTCCCATCATTTTTGTTATTATACTTTGTATTCAGTCAAAAACATAACACTTTAGTAATTAGAACATGTGATAAAGTACTTATTTTGAATTGTATCGTTCAATCCAACTCAAAATATTTTTTTGAAGTCTAATTTGTTCTTTAAAAATATCCAAGAGTATAATAAACTTTATGAATACTTCAGATAGTGAAACTTTTTAACCCAACAAAATTTTGGAATTATGTTTCCATAAAGAGATTTATCTCTTTATGGAAACACCTAAAAAAGATTTAATTTACAATTTTTTCGCACAATATATTAGAGAAACTTATTTTTTAAAATTTTTGTAGAAAAAGAAGTGTTAAGGAAATAACATGTCATAAAGGATGTAAGAATGGTCAAACTCATTTTTCTAATCCCTTTTATGTTTATGATCTTAAATTCTTAATACTTTTAAAATACTTATAAAAGCATGAAGATATTACATCACAAAAACTCTCACATTTAATTGATAAAAATCCTCTTAAGATCAAAGTCAAAGATCAAGAGTCAAGGAATATTTATTCTCCAATTTTGGAAAATAATATTTATTTATTAAAATTAGAAAATAAACATTCTTAATCCTTTTCATAATGTTTTTTTCCCCTTTCTTCTTATTTTCATCTTTTGTGTAGACATGGATAGATTGTAATGTATGTTCACCTAACAACTTCATTATTCATTTTTTCTCATTGATTATTATTGTTGTACTACTATGGAGTAGAACTAAAATGTTAACTTCAAACTCCCGAACAACGATAACATACCAAGTGTTTCGCACCAACTAGGTAAAGCCATGATTTGGCTTGGTTCAACCATAGGCATCTATATTATTCACATGTGAATGTGGTTTGCGTTAGATGCAACATGCATATGACTAGTTGTATAGACTATCTTGTTGAAGTTTTAGAACTAATATCTTACATTTCGTGCGGAGGTGTAACAACAGAAACGTTCGAGTCTTTCATCCTTATTTCTTTTCACTTCTCTTCGGAAAAACTGTTTTTGAATAGTCTTTAGTTGTGAATTATGAATCTTTCGACGCTAAGGGGAATCTTGATAAGTCGACAATTCAATTTCATAATTGTAAAGCATAGCTGATACATGGGCAGGTGTTCACTGTCGTCCTCCTTCCACTGAGAAGGCCGACTTGGAACTCAGATCCACGGACCTGCGCTGTGAATCGTCGAAAATTTCTACCTACCCCACGCGATGAGAGTAGAGAAGAAGCACAACAAGCAATGAGAGAGAAATTGTGTCGGTCTCGCTGAGACTCAGATACCTATTCGTGCTGAAATGTATCCAAATGCCAAATTGAATGGGGATGAGTTGTCTTCTTAGTGGACAACACTTCGAGTCGACACTTGCTTGGTCTATAGCTCGTGCTGTGCTGGAGTTGTCGACAGCGCTGATCTTTACATGGCTGAATGAATCCAAATCTCTTCACAATGTGGCCTCAGATCCGAGTCTGCTCCAGGTGCAAGTTTTTACAGATGCCGGCCGTTGTCTTGTCCTACTACGAAAGGTGAAGTGGAGGTCCAAATGAACGCTGGACGCGGGGTACGCGCGGTGCTTCCGACTGCGGTATCCTGCGGCGAATGGAGGTCGCTACTATCACGGCGTTTCCGGTGGGCTGTGGTCTTCGTGGATCGAAGTTGTGACATTGATACTCGACAGCCTCGAACTCATTTACACGATGGATGTCGTCGTCTTTATCGTTGCTCGAAAGCGGGACCTCGACTCGAGTCAGGCAACTGGCAACAGCAATTATTTACATGCATGCGAGGTGGATGTGGCATGGCGTCCAATTGAAGCAGGGTTGGTGGTCCTACCGTGCCTCTCGAATCTCGAATTAAGTCGTGTTAGAGTGCGCAGCTGAGCGTTCACAGCTAGCTTGGCGGAGCATAATGCAGTCAAGTGATATTACCTTTGGAGGCTCCAAGCTCTGGAACGCGACGCTGCTTGCTCGCTCGCTCGTCGGGAGTCTACGTTCGTGTGGCTCGATTTGCAGCTGCGCACTCACTCCCAGTCACTTCGATAAGCAGGGGTGTTCGGGTTCGGTCTGTCGTCTCTCATGCGACAAGTCTCTTTCATCGTCAGCGTTTTCTGTTCGAATTTGGTTGCTCTGGGTCTCCTACAGACAAGCTACGTTCCAATGGCTCACGCTTTGGGTGGATGGATGAAGGAAGCGAAGCTAGTCTAGTGGTGACGCAGACAGACAATCTCAACTTCTCAAGCCGTCTAAGCTAATCGGTATCCTTCAGAGGGCTTTCCCGCCAACACCCGAAGCGGAATCCTCCATCGGTGGCGTTAGCGTTGCATGAGCTCGAACATGGATTTGGTCAGTATGTACTTGCGGATCTTCTGTCTGAGTTTCAGAAGCAGATACGTCGCGAAGCCGCACGTGAAGCCCATGGGAGCGCTGAAGCCGAAGAGGGTGACGGTGGCGCAAACTGCCATGACGAAGGCGTCGAGGCGAGTATTCTGGTCGCGGCAGAAGATTGCCAACTCCATTCCGGCCAGCAGAAGAATCACTCCTAACAAGCAAATGGGGAATTCCGCCAGCATGCGCAGCAACGAGCTGCCCAGGAAGAGAGAGAGAACGAGCTTGACCGCGCCAAGGAAGATTACCGCGAATCCACTCCGCGCCCCGAACCGGAATTGCGCCGCCAGGCCTCCTGCACCGCACTCGACGGGAAGCGTCCCGAAGCAGCAGCCGATGGAGTTAAAGATCCCCACCGCCGTGGACACGGACATGGCGGTGACATTTTTCTTCTCCGGGAACAAATTGTTCGACAGCTTGGTCACGGCCACCACGGTGCTGATGAGCGAGAGCGGAATCTGAGGCACGGCCGCTCGCAGGAACCCGACTTTCCAGTCGTCCCAAGTGATCTTTACCACCTGCGGCAACGACGGGCCGAAGATGAACTTGACGCGCCGCGCAGTGCCGACGGACCCCCAGTCGCGGATGAAGGCCAGAAAGACCCCGAAGAGGAAGACGAGCAGCGCCGAGGGGATGACCATTTTACTCATGCCCGCCTCCTTGGCCAGGTCTCCGCGTGCGCCTTCCAGGTCCACGTCCTTCAGCTCCCCGGGCTTGTACCCGTGCAGCAGCATGGATTCCTCCACCGCGGCGCGGAGCAATCCTTCGGCCAGAGTGCCCCTGTGCACGGACCCTTCCTCTCCGATGCCCATCACGCGACTGCCGATCAAGTTGCCATTCCCGCTCCCGATCCCAAAGGGCCTGGAACTCGTCGGCAGCTTGCTGTACCTGTCATTGGCCATCCTGGCGTCCAATTCATCGGATTCAGAAGCCTGCTGCACCATGTCATCGCCTGGTCCCGACACCAGCACTACGAAGGTGAACGCGCAGAGGGCCAGCAGCATTCCGTCCGTCCCCAGCCAGTCGCGCGGGCCAAGGTCCTTGCCGGTCATGAAATCCTGTTTCTTCACGACGTACTTAATGGCCGTGACCCCGAACGAAATCCCCTGCGATAACTGGAACCCTCGGATCACCGGCGTCGGCACCAGGCGGGTGGCTACGTTCATGAGACCGGTCATTCCGAAGAACATGAGCACGAAGGCCGTGCTCAAACCCGCGGCCATGATCTGGGGAACCGTCAGAGGGTCACCGTCCGTGATGGCTACGGAGAAGATGTACTTCATGGGCTGGACGGGCATGGGGACCCCGAAGACGATGCCCGTGACCACGTTGTAGAGCCCCGTGAACAAGAGCGTCGTCCCCACATCGACCCCGTTCACGAACGCCAAGGTCAGCAGGAGCGGAATGAAGGTGCCCAGGTCACCCATGGAGCCACTCACCTCCTCCCAGAAATTCACAGCTTTGAATTGGAGGTTGGCGCGGACGCGCAGCCAGAAGAGCTCCCATTCCGATAAGTCATCCTCGTCGATCTCGTCCACGGACGAGACCATCTTCGAGTTCGTCATCGAGAGCGTCCTCAGCGCTGCTGCTGCCGCTGCCGAGCGAGGCGCTTCTTCTCTCGGCGACGCGCTCAGGCTTCGAGGTCGGGGCTCGTGCAGCCGATCGCTCTACCGAACCACTGTTTTCTACACATGGCCGCTATCTATAATAGCGCGGCTCTGGCCCTTCAGGGCGCCGGATCGCCCTTGCTCCCCGATCCCCACATTTCTGAGAGCACGACCATCGGAGAGTCCGAGCCGCGGTGAGCTTTGCGGAGGCACAGTCTTCTAGCTCGCTGGGATGCGGGGAGTCGGGTCTAGTCCTTGTCCTGCACAACGCACGGGTCCTTTTTCAGGCTCGCCAGTGGGGTCCTGGTGCAGCACGACAACATTCCCCCACCTCTCGTTGTGAATCAGTGAATCGACATCTCGGTCTCGCATGATGCAATGCCCCGCCCGACGCAACTTGTCGTTTGAAAGTGCGACCTTTTCAGTGTCTTCCCAGCCTCCAGACGAATTTCACAACTCGGAACTGGAGGTCGGAGATCGATCCCCGATTTGCGATTCAGGTCCCACCACCACCCAGTCCCACTGGCTGAATGTGCGGGCGGTCGTTCTCGACTTGACACTTGGAAGACGCTATGGCTTGGACTAATGCCTACCTCTGAGACATTCTGAGTGGCAAATCTTGGATTCTTCCCAACTTTTTGGAAAGCATTAGTACCTATGCATTCAAGGGTTCGACTTTCCAGGACAGCTGCTGGCATTGTGGCCCTACAGCAGCAACAGCACTCGGACGGGTATCGACTCGGAAGGCTGACTCTTAGAATTGCGTTCTTTTCGTCGCCTGAATCTTTTCCTACTGAGGCCAAATGTAAATGCCAGAGACCCGTAAACCCAAAATGTGCTCATGATTGTCCAACATTGCAAGGCTCAACTTAGTGCATGAGATCAAAGATTTGTGAAACAGGATAATGCTTCAAAGAAATTTCGAGCATGGTTAGAAACTTTGTACACCAACTCAAAGTCATCAGAAGGAACTTGTAATGTCCAACCTTTTACAGATTCCAGTTCCGGTTAATGTTTTCTGAATGTGCTGTTTTACGCCCTACGAGAACCCCGTGTTGTTTCGCTCTGAAACCAAGCAGCAGCAGCAGCAGCAGCAACAACAACAACAACTGCAGGTGAATTCGCGCAACGCAAGAAGGTAAGCGTCCAGAAAGTCGGGCTTATCTAGTTGACCTAATTTCCAGACAGATTAACCTGAAGAACGACAGAGTTTCCAGTAATTATTAATGTCGCTCGGTGATCAGGGGTTTCGGGGGTGGGGACCGTAAAACCTGTCGACAAAATGCTGACTCTGAAGATACTGCTTTAGCAAGTGAGCGTCATAACATCCGTCGGCCTTCACGAAAAATCTCAGTAACTAAGGAAAATGTCGTACCTTCTCCTAAGGTCACCACAATCTGGCGAGTTGAACTAAGAAAGGCGCCAACTTCAAGGGCATTGCTTGCAGCCGCACGCGTCCGTCCGGTCGCGCTGTAATGTGATGGACCGACCGACCTCCAGGACCATGCGCAGCAGCAATCTCCCTATCGGCTTTGCTACCTGGGGCTCGCTCTAACTGGAACCACAAGAGCTCTCGCCATAGCTCCTATGTAAATCATAGACTATGTTCGTCACGCAATGCATCTCATGTCCTGCAGGACTCCTGCTCTCGCCATCGCTTGTCCTCCAAGTTCCAGATTCCAGAAAGACGAGGGTGATGCGGGGACCCGGCAATTTGCTCCTCTGACAGCTCACCCAACCAAGAACCTATCTTCGCTCTTCCTCTGTTCACTGCAGCAGTGATTGCTGCCATCGTTGCTGAAGTTTTGTTTCTTTGCGATCAGAGGTCGGTAGTATCTAGAATTGTCGAACGATTCTCCCATCGAGTATCTTGTTATACATCCCCCAAACTCCATAAAAATCGTCACAAAATCAACCAGAAGCAGCAGCAGCCATGCGTATGAAATAATCAGGGAAGTACTGGCTCTTGGGACATGGTGAGGCCATTCAGCACAAGTGCGAGTCTGTAAGAAGCTTTCGCACAGTTTACTGCACTTGACATTAACCTCTTATCTTACTATTCTATTCTGGTGATGATTTTAGTTCCGGGCAAGCTAACTGACGTTCGATGAGGAAACGGTACAGACAGAGCCCGATTCCACTTTCAAAAGTCCCGGAGTCAAGGAGCGGCTAAAAGGTTTAGTTTAATGGCCCTTGGGCCTGCTTAGACCTCAGTCACGTCCACGGTCAGTCTGGTGACCGACTCGGATTTGTAATGTTTCAAAGGTAACAAACGCACTTCGGTTGTAATTGTTGCAATCCGTTGCGCTCACAAAAATAGCTTTGGAGATCTGTGTTGGGCATCTTTTGAAAGTTAAGTGGAAATGTGTAGCAGATGGAGGATTCTGTGTCCTCCTAGTTCAGCCAATAAAATATTACAGTGCATTCGTTGCTCACGTATCCGCCAGAGCATGAAGAGCATGTGTATGCGTGAAAACTCAGATACGTTTTGACGCAGATCTGTAGGCGAAGATTCTTGTCCAGAATATGCACTAATCCTGGGCAGTATCTTCGAACAAGCTTTCATTTATTTGCTGTTTGTGATGAGTTGCAAAGGCTAGGATTAGACAATGTCTAATCCGAGATCGCATGTGGAGATACTCCCAGCATGCACATCACACCTTTCGAGTGCTCTTCATGTGACGCGAG